>OZ010675.1:35651417-35671417 GCA_963932185.1 Troglohyphantes excavatus
AACTTTTTTTATTTAAATTTTTTTTATAGCTTTAATTCAATGAAACGGTAATTTACCATATTTTTCTAATATGACAAAATAATATATTTTTTTCATACTTACGTTATGCCTCTATAACCACTAGTACAATTACAACCATTTATTGGTTCACATGGTGCATCATTTTCACATTTGCATTTTTGGTTGCAAAAATATCCATATGTTCCATTTTCACACGGTACTTCGCAATTATGACCTTTCCAGCCTATGAAATATTCAAATTTGATAAAATAAAATAATACAAAACTTTATAATATTTTTTTTTAATTTAATAGGTTGTGCCAGAGTATTGTACGTAAAACATTCTACTAATCTATGATCCATCACATACAAGGGTACTAAGATGTCAAACCAGCCTTAATGGAAGAAGGGCTTTGGGAAAAACTGTAATATCTTAAAAATTAAAAATCGTTGTAAAAAAAATTATGCATATTAGGCCAAAAAACTGCGCCATAATCAATTGAAAATATTAATACAAAATTAAAGTAATGTGCAATAATTTATAATTTAAGTTCTATTTAAAAAAGTCTTATTAATATATATATATATATATATATATATATATATATATATATATATATATATATATATATATATATATATAAACATATGCCTTTAAAATCATGGTTTTAGATTCAAAAGTACGTGGAAGTTATTCGTTTTTGGCATATATACTGAAAAATTAAGAAAATGGATTTATCTGGCTTTAAAACTAAACTACTCATATATTTGAAAGAAAATTTATTATTTGGAAATTCATTTATTTTGCAATAATTTACAATTAAATATTTTTATTGATTATGACGCCATTTTAAATGTCAATAATAAATACTTATATGTAACGTTTCATATCGATACTTTCTTGAGGGAAAAGTAAATATGGAAATAAACATTGTAAATAACTATACATTTATTTTGAAAAAAATTTCAATCTATTAGCTTTATTATAAAAAAGTAACTTAATGTTACAAACTAATTTTAAGTACCATATTTTAGAAGATATAAAACATTAAATTGACAGATATATCCATAAATATAAAACTTGAAAATACTAAAGGAAATGCAACAATGTTCTTACCTGGGGCGCAATCACAATAACCTGTTGACGGTAGACATCTTCCCTCATTCTCACACGTACAGTTATTCGAGCACAAATATCCCCAAGTACCGAATGGACAGGTTTCCATGCATCTATAAAAATAGTGAATATTTTATGTTGCGTAATATTCTAAAGAAATTATTATTTTACATATATTTTACACTCTCATTCTATTAGAATTAAGTAATACAAAAAACATACATAAAAATATCAACAATGATAGAAATATTCTATGTTGATGCTTTATTTAACGTAATAACATATGAACTTAGAAAGTTAATTTTAAACTACTGTATAACTACAGGAATCATATAATATAGTTCACACTGCGATTACAGAAAAGATTACATAATCCGAAATTGCAAGGTAAAAATGACTGGCGTGAACACAAATATATTTATCAAATCCCCCCTTACCAAAACCATTGTAATAAATTGTTTAAAACAATAAATAGGAATAATTATCATTGTCCTACTTTTTTTCCTTCTAACGTCGATTTCATTTAACAATATTAAAATATTTAAATAAAATGCAAAACGTCACCTATTTGGTAAATTAATTTGAAATAAACAACTTGAGAAAATTATTTTCCGTTTCGTCAAAAATGAATTAATAATTATTTATTGTGAGATAATTATTTATTTTTTATTGTGAGTTATTGTTTTTTATTGTGTGTGTTTGTTGTTTTTATTGTGTATTGAGATAAAAGCAAAATATTCGACTACATATTCAAAAATCGAGAATCTACAAATGCCAAGTGATTGCAGTGGCTTAGATGGATTTTAAATTGGTAAACAAATGTATCTGCAGTGCTTGACCGATTTCAGTCCTTTTGCAGCGTTTATGGAATACATTATAAAAATACATTTGAATTAACATCAATTATAATTTGATATTTAAACTATTATCTTAAAACAATAAATTAATTTTAATATTAATGTGGTCAAAAAAAAATTTATAGATTCATCATTAAAAATGTTTATCAATAGAGCTACCAAATATACAAGGGTAAGTCAAAAATTACTTACACTTTTCGTTCTACAATTGTATTAAACGAAGATAGTTGGAGACTGCGTGCGTTGAGTTGGCGCATCTGTGGTCACGTGTGCAGAATTTAATCCCGATCGTATCAGTTGTTGTCCAGCTACAACATCATTAGCATGCCAGCTCCTCTTGCAGATTGCACCGAAGAGAAGCAACGAGGAGTGATCAGATTTTTGTGGTCAGAGAGTGTGAAAGATGCTGAAATTCTTTCCGCAGACTTTTGTCCCAATACGGAGACTTTTGTCACAATACGGAGACTTTTGTCACAATACGGGAAAAGTGCTTTATCTCATAAAAACGTTTTTTTTTTATGTGTATCGATATTTTTAAAAGTGTCTGAACGAACATAACACAAAACGAGGGAGCTAGGAAGGTGAAAGGACATCAGCTGGGAAGGTGATGCTAATCCTGTTTTGGGACGAAAAAGGCCCTATATTGGACGACTACTTGGACAAGGGGACTACCGTAAAAAGTGCAAGGTACAATGATTTGTTGGCCAAAAAGCTGAAACCAGCAATTCGAAACAAACGACGTGGTCTACTCTCAAAGAAAGTTTTGTCATTTCAAGACAACGCCCGGCCGCACACGGCCTACAACGCAATAGGAACAATCATCAGGTTGGGCTTTGAGACCCTAGAACACCCTCCCTACAGTCCAGATCTCGCACCATCAGACTTACATCTCTTTGGACCGCTCAGGGAAGCTTTGAGAGGTCGTCGATATTCCTCAGACATGGACGTTCGGGATGCGGTGCAAAAGTGGCTTCACGACCAACCGAAAACCTTCTACTAGGAAGGCATACGGAAGCTTGTGGTTCGCTGTACCAAATGCATTCCTCAAGGTGGAAACTACATCGAAAAATAATGAATATTTTGTACATCTGTCTTTGTTTAATAAAGTTGTAGAACGAAAAGTGTAAGTAATTTTTGACTTACCCTCGTATGTTAATATCTAATAAAATTTTACTGAAGAGTTAATTTTACATACGCCACACCATGAAATCCACTACTGCATCTACAGGTTCCATTAACAGGATTGCAACTTTCTGCATTTTCACACTCACACTTCTTTGTGCAATATTCACCAAAGGTCCAATTTTTGCAAGGTACGTTGCATCTTCTACCCCTCCATCCTACAAAAAACAGTTAATTTACAGCTTTACTATTGTACTTTACATGTAAAAACAAGTCCAAAGAACGTTCTTGATATTTATACTAATTAAGGGGAGTCGGAACTACAAATTCTTTAAAATATCGGTTTTGAGATTTTTACATATTTGTATTCATTAATTACCTTTAAAATTACATATTGTTTTGTTTTATTCCAGTTAGAAAGTTCTAAATTGTAATGAAATATATTTTTTTACTAATGTTACCAGGTAACATTTGTCTTTTTTAAATCCATTTTCTAAAAATAGGATTTTTTGTGTTTGATGTACTTTTTAAAAAGAAATTTACGATTATATGAGCGCAATGTTCTGTATATATGCTATACATATACCTAATATTATACTAAAATGATATTTTAGAGATTATTGTATTATTTATTTTTTACATAACATATTTTTTCTGCTAAAACACATGATTTCTTTTACACAATTGAAGTGACTGTCATTAAAAATATGTTTACTTAGCCTATAAGGTTTTTTTTTAAATACTCAATACACAGACAAAAATTCAATTTAGTATCTATAGCACATTGTGGGAAAGGTACATAAAAAAATGACAATTTAACATTGGTGGTATAAGATGTTTTGACACCCCTTAAATAAACTTCATTTAATTTAAAAGTGTACATATGTTTTAACTACAACTATGAAAAATGATCTAGATATTAATAATTACGATTTAATCGAATATTTTTTATATAAATATAAGTCGTTTCCATAACCTGAACTCTTCGGTTTGTGCAACTTATGTTATCAAATATGTTATTTCTGTAGTAAAGATCCCTTTTACGGTCCTTAGACCCAACGGATCTTCACCCATGAGGTATCAAAAGAAAGATAATGTCATGGAATAATGGAGAATTGTACTTTCATCTCATAAATAAGAACGGATTTTTTTAAATAACTAATTTTAACGAGTTTTTTTTAACAAGCCCTTGATAATGCTTTCGTCTATGAACAGTCCGTTAAATTTGTTTTGATGTTTAGACCACAAAATATTTACTACTATAATATATTTCATTTGAACGGGCGTATGGTGTCTACGTGTGTGGGGAAGGGTTTTTCACGCTAGTACTTATTAATTAACAAACACAAAGTACTCACACACACCTAAATTTCAGATGTGGATATATTAAAATAACATCTTACCTGGTTGATTTCATTAAATGAGTCATTTATAAATATAATATTTAATAAAATATTTTGTAATATTAAATTACAAAAATTACCTGCTTTACATGTACAAGTTCCATTAATAGGGTTGCAATCGGCGCCATTTTCACACACACAATGTTCATAACACTTGGGTCCCCAACGACGAGATGGACAAAACTCATTGCAACTGAAATACAAAATAATAGCACCTGAACTTTATTTAAGTAGTTAATGGAAAGTGAAATTCAAAATAGTTTCTGACGCCTCTATATTAAATCACTTATAAAGTGAGTTACTTCACTAAGACCACGTTTTAAAAATAGTACCTAATGTGAGAACATGACTTTCCTAATATACTGAGTGACATAAATATTAGAACTTACTACCTAAAGTTTTTAAGTAAATGTTTTATGACTTTACATTGTTACTACCACTGGGTGAGAGAAATATAAAAAAGAAAAGGTGTTAACTTACAACGCTAGTAAAGCTCTTTTTGTAAGTAAAAAAACGATTTTACGAACAGTAAACATGGGTGTTAGAAGTGATAGGGTGAATACTGTTAAAAATGCTGCTTTTATGAAATGTTCAAGAGCAAATGTAGTGTAAGTGTTCTAAAACTGGACTGCTAGCTAAAACACTTGGTTTCACATTGCGTCTTGGGGGTCGTCAGCGGATTCTGAATGCTTTGAGTGGAGTTAAATGTGTCCAGATTTGTAAGGGACAACCAAAGGCAAACAGTACAGCAAATTACAATGTATATTAATCACAGATCTTCCCGAAAAATCTCTGAAAGCAGTATTCGGAGTAAACATTATCGTATTGAATTTGAAAAATATAAGCGTATGAATTGCATATATGGTCACACTATTTTAACCTATCATTGTATATCAATTTATAATAAAAAAAATGTTCATACAAATTACATGTAAAAATACTAACAAAAGCACATTAATATATATATATTCATTAGTAAATATGACAAAACTTAATTTTAATTAACAATTGAAAATACATTATTAATTTTAATGACATAACATTTTCTTTAACTATGTTATACTTAAGACATGAATCTTTTGATCATACTAAATAACTTAATTTTATTATTGTAAACTGTTTCTGTTTCGTGAATAAATTATTTAAAGCCTGTTAACAAAATGACATATTGCTATACTAAAAATTCATTGTTTTATTCATTAGTTATACTTATATTCTTATATTATTCTTATTCATTTGCAACATGGAGAAGGTTTTAAAAAATCTAAAGGTAATGGTATTCAGCTATTACATTTTGTAATATCTTATAAATAGTTTAGTAGTAAGTATTTCGAAAAAAGAAATGAGTTTTCTTTTTCAGCTATATAAATTTTGATGTTTTTTGTTACTCTAAAAAGATATACAATGTACTAAAATAAAATTAAACCAATTCATTTACCAAAAAAATAGTTTTCACATTTTTATACCAGAATTTAATTTATCAATATACCTTGTTTTTTTTTTTAAAGTTATTTTTAATTGTAGTACATTGCACAAAGTCGCCAAAAAGCTTCACTTTTGAAAGAGGGAGAAAGTGACATTAAAATGTTTTTCAGAAAAATGAATATAACCATAAGAAAGATATAACTTTTATAACATATAAAATTAAAATATTTCATTTAATTTCAGCTAACATTAATACAATAATCAAACATCTTTATTTAATAGCAACATGTGTTATAATATTTCCTGTTCACAGAATACGTAATTGTGTTACAAGTTATCGAACCATAATAAATTATATATATAATGAGGATAAGTATTAAAAAAACTAAGTCTTACAATTTTCCGGCATATCCTGGAAGACAAATACAGGAACCATCAAATCTTATGCACTTAGCATCATTTTGGCACTTACAGGTTTCCGTGCAGTATGGTCCATACGTACCATTTGTACAAGGAATATCGCAATCCCGTCCAGTCCAGCCTATTGATTTCATTTTTGAAATACAGGATTATACAGGTATATTATCAATTATTACATACAATTCTAATAATTTACATACTATCAAAATGTTACAAATAAATAAATAAATTTTTTATGGCATATCAGATAGATAAGATTGTCTGTCTATAAATGAGTTGACTTGTGTGTTTACATTTCTTGTATTTATTCATATATCTATAAATTTTATGGTCTATAAACTACACATCAATCTACTAGCATTAACAATAACAAATAATCACCTATAATAAAACCCTATGCCTAATAGTGTAAGTGATAGCATACTTAACTGCCACACAATGGCTCTGGGTTCGAATTCCGACAAAGACGTGTATGTAAAATGTACTATAATTATATTTTGAGTCTGTTTGGTAATTTGTCAATGAAGTTATTATTCACAGTAGTTTAAAAATACTCTGAACAAACTACATCGAGTATTAAATATTTAAGGCATGGATCTAAAATTAAGTTTATACACTTGTCTTCAAAATACAATCATAGTAAGTGTTAAACATTTTAAAATATACACAGCTAAATCGAAATTCGATTAAGATTTAAATAGTTTTTAAATTAAAAGAGTTGATATTAATAATTTAGGCAGACATACCGTGTTTACAGGTGCATTCTCCTGTAAATATTGAACAATTTGCTCCATTCAAGCAAGTGCATTGTTTCGTACAACCAGGACCATAAAAGTTTGGACTACAATCTATAAAAAAATATCTTAATATTTTAATTAAGTAAACAAAATTATTAATAAAAAAGTTTTAATAATAAACCAGTAGCTTAATCCTAACACTTTAAATATTATGAAAAAATATATTATTTTTTCTTTTTAAAGCATACGCAATTATATAAATCTTGTTTCATAGTATAAATAATTCTTTTTAAAGTCTCAAATATTTGATTGTTTATTTTCAGATATAACATACACAAGTAAAATTATTTTTAAATTTCTCCATTTTTTTGTCTAAAATCGAATACTAAATATATCTGAATTTCATTTTCAAATAACCGTTGAACTTGCAAAGACTAATAAAACTAAAATATATATGAACGAAAAATATATTCTTCTCCCATTTTCCAATCCCCTCTCCGAATAAAAAAAATCTTTTTTATTTAGCTTTACTGCATTTTAAAAAATAATGTTATAGTTTATTCTAAAACAAAAGATAAGAACCTAGAAAGCAAGTAACCGTCGCGTTTCCGATCAGAAACCAAAAGCGTATAACGGAAGGAAAAGAGTTGTTATCTAACCCGCAATGTTCAAACTTTGTTTCGGTTACACATTCAAAACATCGTTTATTCAGTTACTACCGCAGTTCCAGCTGCTAACAACTTCCTTACATTTCAAAAGATGCAACTTTTATTTCAAGTACTCGATTGAAACTTTAAGTTAATATAAATTAATTCCTTTTTATATCAATTATTAAGCGCTTTCCTAAAAACCTGTAGTAGGAATTTTAACTTATTTCAATTGTTTCTTAAAACCCTCTCAGCAGTTAACAAATTTACAAAAATGTAAAGTTTTTTTTGTTGGTAGAGAGTTTAAGCGATATTTTAATAAACTTATTTCTAAAAAAAACTTTCTTAATTTTAAAGAAATCACTTTTAAAATATATTGAAATAAAAAGTTTATAAATATTGGTAAGGAATTGGAATTTTTTTATGAATATAAAAATGATGTGTATTGCAGAAAAAAATGGCTATTCTAAGACACTAAAATACTTTTTCAATGGTCAGAAGGTGAAATAAATTATTGCTTGTTTTTGTGCCTCAATTTAGCAATTTAATTTATCTAAGAATGATATTATTGCATATGAATAAAGTTTGAAACCCAAAATAAAATCAATTGCAATCCCAAATTGTGTTCTGAATTTAAACTTTTACAGTATATTGAAATGTTGCTAAATAAACTCAAGATTGTTTTCAGTATTAAACAGTAGTTGGAATTAAAACACATCGTTTAAGTAACATTGTTTACATATTGCCAACATGTTATATTTGTCGCATAGGTAAGGTGTATTATGATCTTACATCTACGACCTTGGTTTCTTATGAAATTTCTTAGAGCTACAGTCTTATGTTCCTTATGGTCTTACATTATCCCACAACTATGATCTTACGTTTCTTATGAATGATCTTATATTATCTTTTGACTATGTCCTTACGATTCCTAAGTCCTTATATTATCCTATAACTGTTATCTTACGTTTTTGTATTTTTACATTATCTTACAGTTTTGATTTTACATATCATACCTTTTGTAAAATATTCTACTGAACACACATATTCAGCAAGGTATTTCCGCATAAGATGTGACTGATAACTACATATCATACAGAATAAAATCTGAATGAATTTGTAAAAAAGAAATTTTATAGTCAATGAATAAATTAATCTTATTTGCAAATGTACAAAATGAGATACACTCAACTGTTCAAATTTATTAAGCTAGGGGACGTGAAGGATTTAGATTTTAATATGAGTAATAGAACGAGAGGTCACATTGGTTTAAATGAAACAAATCCCATATTAATCGGGAAGGGAGAAAACGCTATTTCTATAATAGGGTTATAGACAAATGGAACAATTTGCCAGTGAATATTGTTAATTGCACATGAGTAAAGGATTTTAAGAAGATGTTAGATATTAATTGGAGAATAGTTAAGACATACTAGCTTGACCAATCTTGTTATTGTAAGGCCTTGAGCCTGTTGTTGGTCGTCAATATTTGTATGCGTACAGTGTGCTTCAATCTACATAAACTTAAAAGTTGTAGGCCGAGCTTGGGAGTTATTCTGATGGTGACAAAACTATCCGATGGTTGTAAAATTGAAGTGACTAAAGTACTGTAATGGTTTTCACTATAAATTCCCATTCATTTTTTCTTAAAGCGTTCAACGGGTTTCTTCGTGCAACTATCCAGCTCTCAGAGATCTCTCCCGCTTATACCCTTCTGAAAGATTCTTTGAAATAAATTATTTAATAGCTGTGTCCTTAAAAAAAAAAATAATAATACATAAATTTTTATGTCCAAAACTCGTACTCTGCGTTGAAACTTCGAGCAGTTTCTCCAGAATACTTCCAACTATGACATAGCTATCAATCCTGATTTAACAAATAGCTAATTGAAAAAATACTATTTTAATAAGTCATGAAAGTCGATAATATTTTATACATAAATAATCTGCCAGTAACAAATAAAACACTCTTGACAATTGTAGTAGGACTCATTTGTACGAAGTTATTTCTCATAAAAACAAAGCTAATAATTTATCTGCATAATATAACCCAGGCGTGATATAAAAAGAAAATAATTCGTACTTTCTTCACACGTTCGTCCTTTCCACCCCGGGTCACATCTACACATTTCTGGATCCACGCATTTCCCTCGACGGCAGCCTCTTGTACAAATAGCTGTAAGTCAAGTTGGTTGTAAACTACAAGTAATCCTCATACTAATTTTTAAAAGAGAAACTATTTAATTTAATAATATTTTTTTAATTACAAAACTCCTCAAATAAATTCAGTATTCAAAGTATAATGTATCATAAATAAGTAATACGTGTATCTTAAAACATGTAGTACCAATGACATCATTGACCATTTCAAGAAAAATGTTTTTTAAATTTTAAACACAGCCCTCTCTGTTTCAATGTTACACGGAATTCCTTGACGTGAAAGCTTTGAGAAGCCTCATAACTTTGGTTACTGTTTTATTTAGAAGTAAATATCATATATTCAAATTAGCTTTACAAAAGTGATATAATTGACATTTGCCCTTCTTGTTTCAAGCGTTATAACATTAACAATTTCTATACTTACGTACGCATGATCCATATGACATATTATATCCCATGCAACACTCCCTAACGTTTCTACTTCGCGTTTCATAAGTTGTTCTGAATCCAATCCTCTGTACATTTCTATGAATAGTTATTTTGAAAATTATTTGATGTAAATAATTAATTATAATAACAACTATATATTAAAACAATGGTATTAACACTCAAGTAGATAGATAGTAAGAAATAACAGAAACAGAAATCAAATTTAACAAAATGTTTAGTTGTATATTTTTAAAAAATAAAAATATATATTTCTTTATAAAGATTGATTATATAAACAAAGCAAGATTTGTATTATAAAAATCGTTGGGTATAGTTAAAAGGTTTTACTCACATCCAAGGTGAACTATATATTTTACTTATGACATTTTAAAATTTAAAATAGCATGAGTTTTTAAAATTAGATAATTTTATAATAATATAATGATCTTTAAGAGTATCTATTTATTTTAAAATAAGAAGTGTAATGCCATGTTTTGAAGTAAAAAATTATTAATTATTCTCTTGATAAGGTTGGTGGATTTAATTAAAGTCGCACTTGAGTTTCATAATGGGCTATCGGCGACTTCTTGATAAGGATAGAGATATAGTTAAATAAGTACGCATGTCAAATATATACATATATTTTAATTATGATAATTTAATAAACGATTCGCAAAACTATGTAAGGATTATTTTTTTATATTACAGTTGTTTATAAGTAGGCTTTCTAATTTCCAAAATTAAATTATTATTCATATTTATACTAATTTAAATTTTTAACTTTTCTCAAAAATATATCTTTAAATGGGAGTTTTATTTTTATAATATAATGAACTTTTATTGAAGCTTACTTGTAACTGGTGCAAGGGAAAACTAGCAAACATCTACTTTGATAAGGTTCTAAAGTCACATAAGAATAGCTGCTTTGCACTGACTGCAAATACCTGTAAATTAAAATTATTTCTTGAAATGCAGCAAACACATAAGTTACATTAAAAATACATAACTTACATTCAAAATACATAACTTACATTCAAAATATATAACTTACATTCAAAATACATAACTTACATTCAAAATACATAACTTACATTCAAAATACATAACTTACATTCAAAATACATAACTTACATTCAAAATACATAACTTACATTCAAAATACATAACTTACATTCAAAATGCATAACTTACCTTCCAACTACATTACTTACATTCAAAATGCATAACTTACATTCAAAATACATAACTTACATTCAAAATACATAACTTACGTTTCTGTTCTATTACATACTGAATGACGTCCCATAGTGTAGCCAACCATTATTAGCATAACAGAAAATGTTAGAAAAACCTTCATAGTAGACTGTATGTGTTTTCTACAATTGCTGAAAAACGAATATACATTAAAAAAATCACATTAATGATTGGCTAGATTTTTTTCATTTAACTCGTTGAAGTTCACCAAACGTAGACCCTTAACATCTGTCAACTACAAATAAATACAACGTGGGATCTTGAACTTAACGGCATTTATCATTTTGACTTCTGGAACCCAAACTTAAAGTTTCCGGTCTATGAACATAAAGCAAAATAACAATAAATAAGATATCCTTCCTGCCTGAGAGTTCGGAAATGGGTGGTTTTAAATTGGTAGACATCTATCTAACAATGTATTACATAATCTTTTTCCATCTGTTTTAATTTCAACTTTTGTAATTTTACACCAACAAAAAAATTGAATGTGGATGTGTCAAAGAACATTCAGATGGATTCTAAGTAAAACGTCACGTACGCAGAATTCGGAAATAGGGATTGGTTATCAACACAAGAAAGTTAAACAACATGTTCCTTCTGATAAGTGGCAGCTATAACAGAAATCGTTGCCTTAGATACTAATCGTAATTAAGAATTTGAATGTCGGTTGTGTAAGAAAGGGGTCTATTGTATATTTATCAATCTTATGATGTGCCGACATGAGTGTATTCACACCTCTATAGAATTCAGCCTAGTTAATAGGATAACTTTATTGTGGTAGGAATTAAACTATTAAAACTACTGTTAAATGTAGGGGGAGGAGTTCGTGGAGACTGATCAATTATATCGCATTAATAAAGCCTGAAGAGGAATAACACGATTAGTACATACATTTCATAAAGGTAAAATAATTCAAAGGACAAACACAATAACTGTCTATGATTTTTTCAAAATTTTATAATTTTTATATTGTTTTATATTTTTTAATTTTATGCACAAACGTATATAAAAAAACTGGTCACTTTCTGAGATGCAATAAAACGGCGATAATAAATCGGTGTAAAAAAACGGTGATATTTAGAAACATGTTTCTAATTTTATGCAAACGAAGCTTTAACGATTACAAAAATACCACAACAAATGGCAGTTCTACTTAAGCGACTTGAATTATTTCAAAATTACGCCTAAGGAGAACATTTTTACAACTAAATAAAACTGCTATGTATCAATGACGCCTAATTTCCATCTCCTAATTTCAAATCCTTCATTGGTATTGTACATTTCTAGCATGAATGGACTGTAGTAGAGCGAATAGGACGTTATAATCGTGAAATCAACATCTCAGACCGAATGGTCTCAAACACGTGACTTCTTTTCAAAATTATGAATTAAAAAATACTCGCGATTGGCAGATGAATAGGGAAATGTGTAACAGTGAAAATTTATGAATGGAATGATGCAATTAACCACGTGTCTGAGGCCATACATGTTGACCTCACTTTGATGTTAGCGAGATTATAATATTATGTTTTCTCTACTATGAAGGATCCATGCTCGAAGGTTGTAGATGTTTTCATATATTTTAATAATTAAGTGATTCGTGAAAACAACGCATACTATTTGTTAGCATAACATAAAAATTGAATTAAGTATCATCCCCAGAGATTTAACAAGAGAAAAAAAAAATTATCGCTGACACTCCTTGCGAGAACCAATGTCACCTAATCGAAACCCACTGAGATATGCAAGACGATGTCCCCCGGCCGCTTTCAAACCAACAGTCACGATTACTGCTCTCATCTACTTAGTGGCTTCGGGGGATACATCCATCAATGAATCAATCAGTCATTCAATCAAAGAGCGTGTGTTCTCAATTACCTGCATTACACTGGGCCTCTGCAGCGAGGAATCCCATCTATTTAATTGCTATACCGATTCCTACCCTGCGATTGGGGTCCCTAACGTTGTTTTCTGGCGGGCGAAGAAAATTCCAATCAGATAAAGTTGTCTTGGGGGGAGGAGGGGAAGAGCTGCTGGTCCGGAATACGTGCCCTGGGTGTCCGATAAATGGCAAGGGGCAATTCAAATCCGGGAACAATCGTATTAAGGGCGGATCTGGAGAGAAACAACCCTAGTCACAGAATCCAGGGACGTGTTGAACAACAAGATTTTCTTTTTAAACGTTTTTATTCGAGAATGTTATTCAAAAAGAGGCATAACTAACACTTTTTTGATGTTTGCCGCTTATATATAATATTGATAACCCATTAGTCGTTACCTGTTGTTTTCTTGATGTTTTTTAATTTCAGTTACTTTCCATTTTCAGGCATAAAAAAATTCTTCTTTGTATAAAGATGTGGGTGCTAGAACAAGACAGCTCCAGTTTTCGAAATTGCTCAGGAAGAACGAAAAATACTGAATGTTTCTTCCACGTATTATACAAAAGCACAATTATTTTTTTATATCTCTATAGCAATTGCTTATGGTTTTTAAACTAATCCGTAGATTTATTTTATTTATGGAAATAAGTGAGAAAGTATAAATAAAAAAAATTGGAGCTACCTTGTTATTGCACCCACGTGTCCATATTTTCTATTCTGGTGTCTAATTGTCTGGCCGTAGTTCTCAATCTGTTATTTTCTGCTAAACTTCCATTTGCAAAATACTGTCCATGGTCTGGTCAATAAGTTGTCTTGGAGACCATACAAGTTAGATGATGATGGCCGTATGACAATCAACGCTGACCATGCGGGAAGTAAATAGCATCCAGGAAAATTATAATTATGTATAGAGTAATTTATATTTAAATATGTAGAAATAACGGATTACCTCTAAATGATCCATGGGAAAAACGATAAAGGTTGCGCATATAAAACTGAAGTCCCAATGCCTTATGCTAGCATGAGAGCATTACTTTTATAATACTACGCTTTGAAATGGTAAGAACGTTTAGAGAACGTCAAATACATTTTTAATATTAGATACACGTGTATCTCTAAAAAAATTTAAACTTTGTTTTATGTAGTTCGGAAAACTCTACAAATGTAATATCTACTTGTTTTCCCTAGATCCACTTTCAATTAATATGAAAGTAAGCATTTAAATAGTTCAAGTAAATGTGTAATTTAATGGTTCATTTAAGATTTAAATATTAATAAATTATATAATCTCTGTGAAATCACTGTTGAATTTGTTTTCCTAAAACATGAATTTTTACACACATATATTCATATTTGTGTTAAATCTGTTAGTAAAATATAGTATAAGGTTGACCATAAATTAGCTTTTAAGTGAACGACTGTAAAGATAATAAAATAAATAAACGTAGAGAATATTCATAGACTAGAGTAAAACGACATTATATACTTAGAACGACGTGGAAAGTTTTAATTTTCAAATTAGGCGAATTTTAACAGCATAATGTTATTTTGAAAAATCTTATTTAGCCGCGTTGATGAAATCTTCCTCCTTGAGAGGGATACTCGACGACGAGGAAATTTCATCAAAAATTAACCTAATTAAACCACGTATATAATTTTATTCATGAGGTGAAAGTTATCAATTAATTAAATTTCTTCGGCGCTAAGCTACCAAAGAGAATTAAGGAACTTTTGACAAAGACGTTACTTTGCAAATTAGTTGTATTGGATAACATTATATGTAGGTAAACTAACTACGTATACACAATTTCTTTAGGAAAGAGTCTTTGGAAGCAAATAAGCAGCTTTGTAAATCTACATTTATCTACATGTGCTTTGTCATTGCTGAGGATATTTTAAAGTAGCGTTTAGTGTGAATTTCATTCGCATAATTTTTGTATGTGTGTTTGGTTTATTTTTATATATTTTACAAACCGCTTTTAATATTCTCTTTAGAAGATTTGTAATTTGTGTTTTCCAAAGTTAAAAAAATTATTTCATATTGTAAAATTTATATTCCAAAGAGTTGATTATGAGCTCATTTTTTATAAATTTTACAGTTGTTGAATTGTAAATTTAAGAAATTGTCATTCAATATAAGGACGTATGGCTAAAGAATATTTAACTATGTAGCAAAACGACAAACTATTTTAGTTTAATAAGTTATGTATTTTTTTCTAATGTATAATTTTGTAGTTGGATAGACATTGCAAACGTTTAGCATGTTTATTTTACTTAAAAATAATGTTAATAATGTTAATGTTAATAATGTTAATGTTAATAATGTTAATGTTAATAATGTTAATGTTAATAATGTTAATGTTAATAATGTTAATGTTAATAACGTTAATGTTAATAATGGTAATGTTAATAATGGTAATGTTAATAACGTTAATGTTAATAATGTTAATGTTAATAATGTTAATGTTAATAATGTTAATGTTAATAACGTTAATGTTAATAATGTTAATGATAATAAAGTTAATGTTAATAGTGTTAATAATGTTAATGTTAATAATGTTAATGTTAATAATGTTAATGATAATAAAGTTAATGTTAATAGTGTTAATAATGTTAATGTTAATAATGTTAATGTTAATAATGTTAATGTTAATAATGTTAATGTGAATAATGTTAATGTGAATAATGTTAATGTTAATAATGTTAATGTTAATAATGTTCATGTTAATAAAGTAAATGTTAATAATGTATGTATCAATGGAAAGGTTATTTGTCAAGTCCATGTTCAAAAAATAAAAAAAATTAACCATTTTTCAATGGCTATTCATTTTAAGTTATTGTCTATTACTAGGCAGCCAGATCGATCATTTGGCTAAATGATATGAGTGCTAGTGGAATGGGTTACCCAGTGGTAAATTTTATGTTATTAAACTTAATATTGTAGCCAGCGCGAGTCATAAACTTTAAATGCTCTTATCTGTTATTTTCGTTATTGGACATTCAACACTTGAGAACCAATCCGCTCAATCAATTGTAGCTGTTGTAATTATCAACGTTAAATCACAACATTTCAACGTAAGCGCTTTTTTTACATATAGGCTAGAGAAAACTTCTTCAAATTAAAATAATAATCCAGGATATTACACAATATATGCTTGAATAAAAATATTTATTCTGAATTTCATGATTTTATTGAGGTACGGAGCATTTATATTAATTTAATTTCGTTATTTTTAAATAATTTTAGATCTCTAGTGAAAATTCCAGTGTCACTTAATTTATTACGTTTTAATTATATTAAATTTACAGGTTTAAATTAATAAATTTTTCCGTGACACAATTAAAAATTTAATAAAAAATTAAATATCTGACATGAAAGTGCGATTTGAATTAAACTTTCAGAATACTAATTTTTTTTAAGAAAAACTAATTGTTATAAATTTTGACATGGATGGAGTTGGATAGGTTAGGAAGATTATATTGGAGTTAAATAGGAATGTTGGAAAGTCATATGACCTTAAAACATCAAACATCATAAAAAAACATAAAAACTCAAAGAAATCCTTTACAAATAATTTGTTTTATTATAATAAGTTACAGACCATATATTTTGAACTGCAATACAAATTCTAGCAGAAACGTATGCACGCAATATCTATGCAGGCCTGTCCTTAATTTAGTTGCCTAGTATCAAAAGTTTCCCATAATTAGATGGGCGTAAAGATTCCAGACATATATTTTACCACAAAACTAAAGTAAGTTGCTGGTACTTGAACTGCGCGACTTACATTTTATCACATACAGACATTGTTAAAGAAATTCCAGAATAAGTTAAAAAGAGTTATGTTCTTAATTTTTTTAAATATATTTTAAGTTACTAATTAAAAAAAAGTTATTAAATTAATATAATATTAGTAAGATAACAAACACCGGTTTTTATAATAATATTTTCTACGCGCAATAGCAAATTAAAATTAAGGATGTAATAATGGATTTAAATATTGAAATGTATCATTTTTCTTTTTCTTACAAACTTTGTTTTATTAGTTAATTATATCTCCATTTATTTTAAAATACATTTACTACACATCAATGACGTACCAAAAATATAAATATATTTTTTAATATCGGGATGGTATATAAATATTCACAATCTTCATACGTCTTGGTTATAAAAAAAAAAGACATATCTCTCAATGAGAAATATTTTTCAACGTTTTTCATTAAAATATTCCTTTACATACCCACTCTCTATTCCGAAACGTCAATTTGATGGTTATTTAATTTATATCAGCATAAATATATGAAGATTGGCATCCGCAGCATAAAATCTGCCTTTTCCTCTAAAGAAACTGCAGACGACCCTGTGATATGATAGAACGTGTTGCCACGCGACGTGAAAAACTAATTAGATTTGCAAATGACGGGACACCATTCAACTTTTTCTAAGATCTCGGAAACTCTGTATCAAGAAGCGTCCCGTGCATTTTGCGTGGGAGAAAAGGCGGGTATTGAAATTGGAGAATAAAAAAAGGTGATATCTCGATGACAGCGGCGTGTATGTGAAGAATTTGCATTAACAAAAACCTAATTATTTCGAGATTCTGTGAAGGGAGCGGAGAGTATATCATTCAGTTTTGGTTTGAAGTTTGAGGCATGAAGTGTATTTAATGGTTCTTTTCTCGAAAAAAAGATGAAGGGGGGGGGGGGGTGATTTGCTTTGTTTGAAGGTTTCTTTGAAATGTGGATCCTCTAAAAGTTAATGGTTCGGTCAGAGTGGCTTTTGATTTGATGAGGTTAAAATAATATAATTTTAAAACTCGTAGAGAGGATTTATTTTATTAAGATATAAAAATATGTATTGTAGAGTGTATTAATGTGAATAATTTATCACAGAAAAAGATATTTAAAATTTGTTTTTATCTAATTTATTTTAGTTTCGTATTTTTAGAAACACAAAAATATATTTCAGTTATCTTAAAGTCATAAGACTTGTTTGTGATATAAAATTTAAGAAATGCAAGTAAGAAAACTAATAATAATAAATAAAATAAAATTCCAATGTGTATTGATGTATTTTAAAAAAAATTATTAAAAATAATTATTTTCTCCTATTGATAGTATCTTTGTAAGGATTAATATAAATATAAAAGTAAGAAATGAGAACAATATCGTTATTGGTTTGGAAACTAATCAAACTATGAATATATTGTTAGTTGGTTTAAATCTAATTAATTACAATTGAAATTTATGAAATGTATTTTAAGTACAGATAATAAATTTAATATGATATATAATAACATACAAATAATCTAAAATTCATATAAAAATTATTAGTGTTGAATTTTTATAACAAAAAATGAAAGATCCATAAAATATTTCAAACCTTTCATAAACTCTCAATTTCACTTTATTTCATCGTTGCAATTGTTATGTTTAAGTAATTATATTTGTATTAGTTATGACTATAATATCTAAAATTGTAAGTGAAAATGTGAGAAGAATTGTAAAATGTACATGGATTATTGGAGACGCTTTAAAAGCTTATTTTCTCTTAGATTTTTATTTTCATTACTTATTTCTCACAAATATTTGAATTTAGCACTTCTCATGACTGTTTTACTTCGGTTAATAATCGAAGTGCATTACGTTACAAAACATATTTATTTAAGAGCTCTTATGCGCAGATGTTAATACGCCGACAGCTATAAAAGTCCAGTTTAAAAAGAAAGTTGCAAAGACATGACTACAGCATCTTTATTCATGGATACAAACTTTGAGGATTAAAAACATATTATAGAATAACACGGAGTAGAAACACATTGTGCATAGAGTAGATATAAAAGTTTAGAGTTTATATTAGAAATTGGGGCGAATGTAACTTTAATAGATTCGCCATTAGTTCATCAAATACAATAGTGATATTTTTTTTAAAATTTTGTATTGGAAAGCAAAAAATAAATAACAAAAACGTAACAAAGAAATGGATAGAGGTTCTAAACAAGTAAGACCGCCAAAGATTTTTTTTCAGAGACCATTACTGATTAAAATATGTTAATGTATGTTTAATCATCAATAATATATTTATTTGCATAAAGATCAAAAGACTAAATGTATACATTTCACAATTGCACTTAGAACGACGACATACAAAATGCCTTTTTGAAAAAAAAACTATTAAACTCTAGTAATTACGTCTTATAAAAACTGAAACGACAATTCTAACATTTTACAGTTATAACACAAAACCAGGGAAATACAACCTCAGTTTCTCAGATTAAATATTTGTTTAATATTCTTCGAATCTCCCTAAAATAATAAAATAACAACGTTCAATCTCATAAGAGCAAAGCTTCTGTGACAAAACACAGTACCTGCTCTACAAATAAGAAAATAAAAAAAAAATTACAACGGCAAAATCAAAATATTTTAATCACGGGCGAGGGAAATGATTTAAGAGCTGGAATAATGAAGAAAGGGATAAAAATATCCAATCGTGCATAAAAGTGATTACTTTTCTCCAAGACATCTGTTCGGTGGGAATAAAAAG
>OZ010675.1:35676417-35688917 GCA_963932185.1 Troglohyphantes excavatus
TGAAAGTTGCTGCAGAGCACAAAAGATATAGTGCAACGTTGAACTGAAAATCTTAACACTACAGCAAATTATTGTATAATCAAACAATTATATTTTTTGGACTTAAAATTATAAGCTTGTTCTCCGATAAATTTCGAATTATATACTTATTCTCTGATAAATTACCTGCAATAACCTAAACTTTTTTCTAATATAAAGTGGAAATTTTTAACTTCAAAGAGAAAGATTCCAGTCCTTTCTAGAATCTTTTTCCCAGAATTCGGTAGAATACGAGAGCCAAGAAGAAGCGCCACAAGTAACTCTCAAAGGAGTTCTTACAGAAACGTCGTCATCTGACCATGGTTTAAAAATACGAGGCATCGTTCCCGGGCCTTTCCTTCGAGATAGGCCCCGAACCGTCCCCAATAGCCCACTGTGCAGCTCTAGTGCGACGTTAATTAACCAAACCAAACCAAACCAAAACCAATCTCACAGAAATGACACCTAAACTTATTCTCCGATAAATTACGAATTATAAACTTATTCTCTGATAAATTACCTGCAATAAAGTAAACTTTTTTTCTAATATAAAGTGGAAATTTTTAACTTCAAAGAGAAAGATTCCAGTCCTTTCTAGAATCTTTTTCCCGGAATTCGATAGAATACGAGAGCCAAGAAGAAGCGCCACAAGAAACTCTTAGAGGAGTTCTTACAGAAACGACACCAGAGGGACATGCGCAGACATTTAACACCAGCTCTCCAGTTTGTACCGAGTCTGTTTATCTTAGCTGATTGAAGCCATTTCACACGTGGAGGGTTCAGACGGTCTCTGTTAAGTGGGGCGAAGAGGAAAGGACAGTTGATGATATCCATTTAGGTCTTGAGATGGAATGGTCACTTAGGGACGTTTGTAAACTTGAAACACTTTTCCAGATTGGGATCGATTGTTTAATTAAAAATATTATGTATAATATCACACTGGTTTTTTTATGAAGCATTTTAAATCACATTCCATGAAGCGTTTTATTCGATAATGATTGTATAATTACTGCCTTCTATTTACTATCTTCGGATATATAACTAAGATGTTAGCACATGTTTGTTTGAGATGTTTTAAAAGTCTTAGCTTCAAATGTTTTTATTATTACTGAATTTTATGACTTACATTGAGCATTAGTTAAATGCTTTTCGGATAGTCTTTAATGCTGATAATTTTATAAAAATTCGAAAAAACTAGACAGTAGAACATTAAAGCACTTTGTTTTGTCAAAACGTACTCGCAAGAAAAGTTGAAATATTCTGATCCTGTGCATTACATATTAAGTAATAAATAATTACAAATCCACTATATTAATTAAAAACAAAAAAAATATCATAAAGTAAAAAATAGCTTTATGCCTCTCTATTGCGTAAATAGAATAATTATTTTAATATTTTAACTATTCAAACGGCCGGCACGTAATTTTCCGTCATGAGATCAATATGTCTACAATAATAAGCACCACTTATATATAAAACTTTTTACCTTTTATTAAAAATTTTTACATTTATTTTATTTACGTTGTAATTTTAAAAGTACCCTTATTAAAATAAACAAGATTTCAAATATAGTTGAAGTAATCCAGATCTAGTCCAAACCTCCTTACACTATAAAACATTTTTGTTACTTTGCAGACCGCTTCGAAAACATGCATAAGAAATGTTGACTTAGCCAGTTATCTACGTTGCATTTCCTACACAAAAGCAGCATAAATCTTTTCTTATACATCCCAATGTTATCTGTTCTCTTACACTGGTAAACAAATACCCTCCAATGTCTCCCCATTTCATTTAATATAGGTTAGCATCCCCCCAAAGAACAGAATCCCTGGAGCGCAGGGGAGCATCCTCGCAGAGTGGACATTCATACATATACATGCATCTTCTCAATCCGATGGCGTAATCAAAGGACAAGCCTCGTCCTGTCAAAAGTACAAGTGGCCCCTTTCTATCGCAGATGCATGAATGCGAGCGGCCATGCGTGGTAAGTTGCCACTTGAGTAAACCGTTCCTTTTTCGGTCGATCTCTCTTTCTTGCTGCTGCCTTTTTGACAGAGGAGACCATCAAGTTCGGTCTACAAGTGACTTTAGTCAAGATGATGTGAGTTAGGGAGATTCGTGTAGGGAAATGCTGTGTAGATTTAGAGATGAATGTAGATTCGATTTTATGAAGAGGAAAAGAAAATATCTTTTTCGAATGCGCACTATTAAAAATAAGTACTCAAAATTAAGTATGTTTTAAAATCCTGGCCTCCACCAAAGGATATTCAGGTTTCAAAGATTTACATAGGCTTGAACAGTAATTTCTCTATGCAAGATTTACAAAATGTACTCCATAATGGTTTTTGAGCAACACGCTCAAGGTATAGTTTGTCAATTAGTCAAAAATAAGTCAAATGTACTGATTTTTTATTACATTCGATGTTTATCATAGCTTCGAATACATAAGTTTTATTTTTGAAAAATACAAGTACTCAAAAATGAGTACAATGAGTAAAAATGAATAAAAATAGCAGTAGCTTGCTTACATAGGCTGCCTTCATAATTACTTTCAATAAATATAGACAACACTGAAACTTATAGGAATCGAACCCTTAACCTCAGGCAACGCAGTCCAGAGACTTATCCGTTAAGCAACCAGGGAGACTTGAAGATGTAATAAACAGAATAATTTGTAAAATGTTTTGCCAAATGAATGGTAAGTAAGATATTTGAGTTTTAATAACTATATTTTCATTTAAGCAATCGACATAAAATAAAGAGGAAAACCATCTTCAGAACAACTATTTTATGTTTGTCAGATCGGTTTTGATGAGTTGGCTTGAACAGAAGTTACGATTAGAAATATTAAATCACACTGCTCATTTTTGAGAAAAGTACTGTTACTTAAATGTGAGTACGTCATCGCTACTTTACTATGCGATTTTCCTCAAAGAAAAACGTGTAGGTTCACGTACTCATTTATTTTTAAGTACTTTTTTACAGTGTACAGTCAGAGGTTTCTAAAATTATTGAATACAGAGTTTAAAACATCTCACAAATAATAACAGTATTAAAAACAATATACTTCTATCATATTGATAAAAAAAAGTTGCGTGTTTTAATAATAAAAAAATACTATTTGGGGAAGGAGGGTAATGAGAAACACAAACGCAATTCAGCGTTTATAAGTGAACTACGAAAATTGATCAAAACTGCGTTTAAAAAAAACATACCAAAAGCTAAAAGAAAATGAACGGTCTGTAATGAAAGCTCCGAATACATTTTGTCAAAATTTGCATAAATAAATACATATAATTCCGCACATGAGACGCTCTAAAAACCGCCTTGAAGCATTAATTGCATTCCACAAGAAAACCACGTTTTTTTCTGCGAGATTCATTCCTAATCGATATGGCTTTGGAGATGAGCAGGAAAAAAAACTAGCTGCATTTATTCATTTTTACTCTGAGGCCTACGCATGGCGCCCGCCTGAAAATGGAAAGAAATAAAATGGCGGTCGTACAGCTGCATGCAGCAGATTCATTATTTCAAATGCTTTTTTTTCCTTTTTTTTTTTTCGTTCTTTTCCAGAGCTGCTCCTTCACTTTTCTCATTTATTTGCTTTGACCAGGAGGAAACTATTTGTCAAAGACAGACATTAACAATGTGTTGGTAACTCTTTGCAATTTTTCAATTATTTGCCGGGCTTCTGGGTTGTGTTATTTGATTCGGGATTTATTGTGTGTTGGAAATAAAAAAAATAATGGCGACTTTGATGTTTTGAGGATTGAAGTATAGGAAGCAACACATAGTGTATAAAAAGAAACTCAAGAACAGATTTTCAAAAAAAAGTCGTAGAATGCCTCTGAGGGGAATATAATAGATTCTATATGGCAAAAGAAAATCAGAGAGAGTTTAATCAAAATAAATTGCAATCAAAATACGTTGAAAATGCTAGTTTGAAACTAATTATTAGTATAAGGCGTATAGACTAAATAATTGCTCAAGGATTGAACATAAACGTCTTTAATCACATAAGCCTAACGTTACAATAACTCGGGGTGGGACGAACATAAATTACGCATTCACCGTAAGAGGGCAGTTACATGACTGACGCATTCCCGGCGCGGAGGGGACGGCATAAAATATATAGAGGGCGTTACAATCGTAATAACGGGAACAATATATAGACACGTAACGGGAACATGAAATATATACAGGTGACGGGGACATGATAATAGGACAAACATATAAGATAATACATAAATGGATAACGCTGGTTACATTAGGATTTTAAAACTATAGAGTCATACTCATAATATTTTTACATATCTTATTTAAACAATTGTTCTATCTAAATGTAAATTATAAAATTTTACAAAATGAAGGAAGATATACAAACTGACAGACAAACACAAATTTCAAATTTATTTTCTGAATCAGTGTTTTTCAATTCATGCAAAAATCTCAAACTGAGTTGTTTTGTTCTACTCCACATACATACACTCCATTATGATATCGATTTTAATTACGGTATCACTTTACAACTGTTAAGATTTACAATTTTTTTTATTAAACCTGGACATGTTAATTGTTAAGAAATTAATCCAAAATGGGCCCCAGTATATCAGGGCTTCTCCAAAAATTATTAAATTTACACAATTATAGAAACATTTTGTTTTTTAAAATTTCGTAATTGAATTGGATTAACACACTAAAATGTATTTTTTGTATGTTAAGAGATTCAAATTTTATTAAATACTTTGCTCTAAATTTATTAATATTGATTATCTTTATATATATTTCTCTTACACGGTGATTGAAAAACGCTGTTTTTCTGTATGCTGAGTGGCAACAGTTAGATTGTTTACAAAAATCTGTTTGGCTCGCATTTTTATTTTGCCATTATGTAAGCCATTTTGACGATTAATCCCTTCTATTCATTTGTAAATAAATATTTTGATGATGTCAGCTTAAATTAGAAAGAATATAAGACTTATTAAATTAAAAAATAGAAGTTTTGAAAAACGCTTTTCCAAATTTAAAGCGGAAAATTAACGTGGCGCCATCTGTTGACAATTTCGAAAACTAGATTTCTATAAGCTTCGTTTTTATGACGTATTAACTCAGCAAATTACACACTTTTGGTAGGCAAGATTATGGTAAGCTTAATGTCAATTATGGCCAAAACAAACTACCAATAATGTTAGAAATTTAAATAAAACTCAGGAAAGGTGTGAAAATAACGTGGAAAATAATAAATAATGGTATACTTGCCAGTGGTACCATTGTTTTCATTTGTAGTTAAAACCAAATAAGTTTAAATGATTTTATATTGATTTACATGGTGAAAAAATGTATTGATGCCAAGATAAATGTTAATTTAAATTTACAATTTTTACTTTTAAAGTTTTTAGTAATATAATTAAAAAAGTATTGTTACTAGGACACATTGTTATTGTGTCCTACATTTTAGCGAGCGAAGCGAGAAGAGGTTTGCGAAGCAAACCTATGAGGATTGCGTAGCAATCCTCCGGGGTTTGGCGGAGCGTCAGCGGAGCAGGGGGCGGAGCCTCCTAGTTTATATATAATTTAGTATGTAAAATGTTGTGTTAGTAATATGTTTAAAATAATTAAGACTCAACATTTTATGCAACTAAAAATTTAATAAAACCAAAATAAGTATTTTTGTGTATTTTTTATTATTAAAACACTTTAATTTTAATTGAGTACTATGCTTAATAATCGCGATTCAGTTTCAAATACACCTTGTTTAAAAACAAATAGGAAAAAACTATTATTCATTTTATTAAATTATACACTTCAGTTTAATTAAAGTTTATGTCCGCCAATTAAAGAAAATGAAAACTTTTACTTAGCCACATTATTTAAAACTCTTTTAAATCTATGATACATTTCACTAAAGAATTTATATAGCATCGTACAACGGAAGTATGAAGATGAATGCCAAAATGGAAGCTAAAAAAATGGAAAATATATATTTCAAAAAATTTCGGAAGGAAATTATCCAATAAATGAAATCCTTAACATATTAATTATTTAAATTTTCATTCAAAGAGAAACTTTTTATTTTTCTTCTAAAAACCTACAAAGATTGTTTAATTGAAGTTCCGTCTAAGTAGTTCCCTGGAATCATCCAAACTTCACTCGAAAAAAATAATTCATCATCTTTTACGTTATCTTCTTTTTCCAGCTTCATTTTTCCGAGAAGGAAAAGCAAGTTTCTTAAAAATGAAGTAAAGTTTTTATAAGTTTTGATTATTTATCAATGAATAAACTGCCAAAAGCATTACTTACAACTTCGATCCTTTTCCTAGGACGTCTCAAAGTAAAGATAACAGTTCTTTTGAAAACATAAACTTATTAGAGCCACATGAAAAAAAATCGAGTTTTTGAAGGAAAAAATATAACTAAAAAATACCTTATTGGAGTAATTAACCATGAGTTTTATTTGTGTATTTTTCTCTCGTAGAATATCGATTTGTAGAATTCTAATTATTTTGAATGTTCGTAACGGATAAGAATAATAAGGTTTTAAGCACTTTATTGTTCAAGAAAAGAACAATGCAGATACCGTAAATAAAAAAATGATGTTTTTCACAGCAAATGTACAAACAAAATATAAAAAATCACTAATATTTAGACACAATTTGATAAATTACTTCTTATATTTATGGTAATAAATTATAAATTCAAAGCAACATATAGACTTTACTAAATGATTGAAATCGAGTTTGAATATATTTTATTTATTTTAGTTTGCTTTCGTAAACATTTATTGTTTAAAGAATACTGTTATTGCTAATAGTTTTTCTGTGAATATAAAGTATAATTGTAATTTTTAAAATTATTTTATTTTATTCTTTCTTTAAAATTTTATATAAAAAAAACTATTTTAGTATTTGATATTATCCAAAAGTTGTGCGAACTTATGCCTATTGATCCTTTCAAAATCTTCTCAATTTCAAAATAGCTTTTTTTTAGATATGAATATGTAAGTCTTGTTTAAGTATTTTTTGATTGGATTAAGTATTATGTCAATAATTAGTCCGGTGTTTTAATATATAAACAATATAAACCTTACACGCTTTGAACTTAAACTGGATTTTGTGTTTCAAAATTAACTAATATCAAACTAATAACAAAAGTATTTTAGCATCAAACAAGCTAAATAATATGGTTATACCATTACCGTAAATTAATATTTTTATTTTGTAAAAAAAATTTATACTTAAACCTTAAATAATACAAAAATAAGTATTTTTATCTACGTTTTGTTTTTAAGTGTTTGTTTCAGTTCAAGTTTTTCATAAAAACTGATACATTATCATTAAAATTATTTACAGAATAAAATGACAAAATGTCGATCGGAAATTTCCATCGCAATAACAGGTATTTTAATAAGTGGCATATTTTTCTGAACATTGTATTAGTGGTCGAAAAAAACCCATTTTTTTTAAATATATGTGTTCTTGTGGTCGAAAAAAACCCATTTTTTTTAAATATATGTGTTCTTGTTAACATTTAAACAAGCAGTTTAATTTTTTTATAAAATTGAGAAAAATTTTTAGTTTTCCAGTTCATGAAAACGTTAAATTCTTAATTTTTGTCTTTGTCGATAATTCTTCTAATACAAATATGAATTAAATTTATCAAAATATTAATGTACAAGTTTTATTTATTATAAACATAACGTAATAACGTGATTTTAAAATTTTAATTGATTATATTCATTGCATATAAGGGTATAAAAGTGTAAAAAAATATTACTTGTTTTATGGATTTTTTTTAATATTCCAAATACTTTTAAAAGTAAAACAATAAACTAATGTTTAATTTTAACCTTTACACACTATAATACAATTCAAAACTGTGATAAAAGTTTTTAAAAAAACTTAACAGTTGGCTAGCAAGTTTGTGAAATTACAAGAACATTAATTTTGTTATAAATGTTCAAATGGTCAAAAACCCCCAAAACTAATTTTGAGATAATTTTTGATAAACCTACAAAGCAGATAATTTCCCAGTCTTCAAATACACGATGTCTCTTTGTCCTTTAACAATGACACTTCCAAAAGAACAGGTAAGATACAGCAAAAAGAATAAAAGAACACTGATGCGTCTTCAAATGGAATGATTCCCTTTCATATTTTAACGAGTTGTAAGACTAATTAGTTTTGTCGACCATACGCACCGATTCCTCACAAATTATCTGATTATGTAGATTCTTTGTGCCAAAGAACCATTAACAAATTTCCTAATGGGTTGGCTAATGGACTTGTTTTTCTTCAAACACCATGTCTCAGTTCCTTATTTGCAGTACATATAACTGCTGCACCGCATTAATATCTTGATTCTTTATTTCGAAAATTTGAATCCGGAAATTTTATTTCTTTGTTGAAGTATTTTTATTTATTTTCATCGGGCTTTGAAGTCGGAGAAAAGAAGGTTGGTTTTTTAAATGGGTAAATAGGCGGAAGGACCTTTCAATCTAATGGAGGCATTGGGATATAACGTTTTAAAAGTTTTAACGAGATTTTGGCTTTTATTTATTGTTTTTAGTGTTGGCGGTAGAAATGTTTTTGCTTTAAAAGCTTTTAAATAAAAAAAAAGTGCTGAATTTGTGTTCCTTTTCATTTTTAATGTGTTGCTTGTTTTACAAAAGTTTTAGATATTTTATTAGTTGTATTTTTTTTTGCAATATTATGTTATATAAAATTGGGTAATTTTTAATACAATATTAAGGTTTCAAGGAGTCTAGATATAAAATATTGAATTGTTTTCTGTTAAAATAATTTAAGTATATATTATTAAAGGATTATGATTCTAAACGCTGTAGTTGTAAACGTCGATGAATTTATGAAAACCTTCTAAAAAACAATGAAAGATTTCAAATTAATTATAAATTAACTGATATTTTTTATCATAGAAGCTATAAGACATCAACATAATTCAAGTTTCAACAGTTTACTTATTTTTTAAAGAGTTATTAAAATATTTCTGTTTATTTACTTTAATAAATAATTGAATAAACTACAATATCAGATAAAATATTCTGTAGAAAAATCTATCATATGAAGAAAATGCAGCAAAATGTAGCAAATTTATTATTCTAATAATATTCAATTAAATTGCGTTGTGACTTATTTTGCGTAATTTGATTTTTTAGGCTTACTTTTTTTAATGTATTGCCTTAAATATAAGTCAAAATAGTCAGTTTTATATATTTTAAAACTACACGTCAACTGTTAAACTCTTAAATTATTTAAAATAAATTAATTGCCAGTTACAATTACAATGAAAATTAATTGGTACATATGTGCAACACATCATTGGTAATTTTTACACCATAATTTTATTTCGTATAACTATCCCACCTTTTGCTTAGATTTTTATTCATGGTGGGATATATTTTAACCCACCTTGAAAAGTTAAGTTACTCATAGTCATACAGTTTAATATATTTTTTTAAAAATAATTTCTTATGTTGGCAATGCTATGCACCAACAGTTAATGCATAAATAAGTGATTCATAAATAAGAGTAATGATTTATCTTAAATAATCGAATAATAAAAAAAATTCTGTGCAACTAGGATTTTAATTTTCTTTAAAATGGTGTGCCTCAAAGAGTTTCCACATAGGGTATAAAAATATTAATGTTTTTTAAATACAAGCTTATATATTATAAAATAATTTATTTAAGGGATACCCGAGCCCCTAATTCTAATTTGTTTATTAATGAATTCAGAAATACCATTTTTTTATTATTAGAACATCTTTTTCTAAACAATAATCAAAAACAGAAATATATTTAAAAAATTTAATTTTGTTATTTTTTGAATGAATTTTTTAAGCTTTAAAAGACTTATTTTTAAAACACTACTCCTCTTTTAATTTTTAATGTTTTCAATTTTTTTTAATTCATTAAATAACGTCAAAGTACATAATATAAACGTATGAAGACTTTTGCAGATTTGTGTTTTAATTGTCTTCAAAAACTTATTTTAAGTTCAAAACCCAAAAAATATTCAATTTTGTAAGTTTAATAATTTGTAAAAAAATAATTTATAACTTAATTTAAAAAACCTATACATACGTTTATAAAACAAATATTAGAGCTTCAAATACTATTTACAATTTAGTTTTAAGTTAATTATTAACAAAGCCTTAGGATTTTAAACGTAACCAAAATAAAAAATATATATTTTGAGTATATGACGATTATTGCAGACGAAAAGTATGTAGAAAGATGATAAGTGGTATATAAACATCTAAAACAACAACGTTCTGTTTCTTTTACTGTTTTGAAATTTTGTACACACCTTCTTAAGTACGTTTAGCAGTGTTTTATGAAGAAAAAAAAATTAAAATTTTTCCGCATTTTGGGACTCGGGTCCCCTTTAAGGTAATAGCGTATTGATAAATTTATCTTATAACAAATAGAATTAAAAAAATTACATTTATTATTTTAATAAATATTTTAAGGACATCCTCCCGATTCCAAAACATCCATTAAATCCCATTTAAAATACAAATAGAAAAGTTATCTTTCCATTAAGGGACCAACCAACGATGTGCCATGTGAATAAAATCCGACATTTCATACGATTCTATGTTTCCCCGTCCGACCTAACTTAAAAACCAATGCCTCGCTTAAGCGCGGACAATCAAGCACAACATTCCAAGGCATAATCTGCGGATACCCGAATCACCCCAATCATTCGAAACGACCCTTAAAAAAGGTCCACGAATTAAAGAGTGTACTGGTCGAGGCAGTGGACCGCGTTTCCATTCGCATCATTGCGACATAAAGATTGGGGGATTTTTGTTGTCTTCGCTGGACCACCGATCAGGGCTGCCAACATGGGGATTTCGAAAACGCCAAACCCAAGTAAAGGTTATCGCCAAATGTTTTTTACTCCAAATTTTAGGAAAGTGGTATTGTATTTTTATAAAGAAATTTTTAATATATTTTGTTGAAATAAAATTTAAACACTTAGGAATATTTTAGTATTGGTTTTATTAGATATTATACAAGTAGACGTAAAAAACATATAAATTATATATACGACATTTTATTTTTTTACCGATGCCTCGCTATGTTTTGTAGTTATTGAAAATTCCTACAGATCTGAAACATTCTCAACAAATATCTGAAACATTCTTAACAAAAATCTTAAACATTCTCAATAAATATCTGGGACATTCTCCACAAATAACTGCAACATTCTCAACAAATATCTGCAAAATTCTCAACAAATATCTTAAACATTTTCAACAGAAATCTTAAACATTCTCAACAAATATCTGAAACATTCAGAGAAAAAATTGTAAATATTCTAAACTAAAATGAAATATTCTCAACAAATATCTGAAACGTTCTTAACAAAAATCTTAAATATTATCAACTAAAATCTTAAATATTATCAACTAAAATCTGAAACATTCTCAACAAATATCTGAAACATTCAGAGAAAAAATTGTAAATATTCTAAACTAAAATGAAATATTCTCAACAAATATCTGAAACGTTCTTAACAAAAATCTTAAATATTATCAACTAAAATCTGAAACATTCTCAACAAATATCTGAAACATTCAAAGCAAAAATCTTACACATTCAAATTTCACTCAAACGTATAGTGAGTGGCGCCAATTAAGATAAAAAAACCCGCACAAGGCTGAGTCGGAGCACGACCAGTAGAGTTGGTTTCGTTGAAATAACGTCGCACTACAGCTACACAGTGGGCTATTAGCGACATTTAGAGATGTATAGAAAGACCCGGGGATACTGTTTCGTAATTTTGAAACATTGTCAGATGACGAAGATTGAGCTGGCCCCCAACCAGAAGGGTTTTACCTAAATATATATTTTAGCAAAATATAGAAATAACAATTGAGGGGCTGACATGGGGAAGACAGTAAGTCACAAATTTCGAGTTTTTCTTTCACAGAAAAAACAATAAACGCTCAAGCCAATGGCATGGAATAAACAGTAAGTCAATCGGCAAGATGGCACTTGCATGTAGTCCACGTAGTTGTAAAACCCGTTTTTTGCTTCCCCTGTAAAATTTACTTTTTGTGACTTACTGTCTTCCCCATGTCAGCCCCTTAATTGATCTCGAGCAGAAGGAAGATAAACACAGTTGATGCCCTTTCCACACACCGTACTTGCTTTGCTTAATTTAAAGGTTTCACAAAGATTGGCACACATAACTAACTGCATGTTGAACGAGCCAAAATTTACGCAATCATACTACTTGCGGTGAAATTACAGTGATTCGAATGAATCACCCTAAGAAATGTAAAACATTCTTTCTACCCTGATCCCCCAATATTGCTGATTTTAAAGACATTTTACGTCAAAAATCCTAACATTATGAAGTTGTTTTAAAGCAGAACAACTGAAAAAAAATCTCCAAATGAGCGATTTCTTGCCAAACACTCATTCCTTACCCGGAATACAATGGGCAGAGCG
>OZ010675.1:38783117-39050617 GCA_963932185.1 Troglohyphantes excavatus
ATAAATATCTTGTCAACAATTGCTTTAGTTGATTAGATGATTATCTCTTGCACATATTTTAGAAAATAATTGTATTTTCCATATTTGAATAGATTATTTGTTATATACTGGGTTATTTTTAATATCATTTGTTTATTTAACTACATACAAATTGGCATCTAAAAATGTGTGTTGTTAATAAATATTTAAAGATTGGTATTTCATTTTAGCGTTTTGGAATTTTTTTTTTCTCAAGGGAGTGTATCTAGATTTCTCAAATAAATTATTTACTTCTGTAATTTTTAATTTATCGCTACTATGTTTTTTTTATTTGAAAAGAGTGCCAAAATGGTCGTCAATGAATAAAACAATTCGTCCCAAATTATAAATGAATGCGCCGTATAGACAAATTTATTAAAATATGTGGAAAAACATTTAATAATATAATTTTACATAAAACTTTCGTCGAATTGAATAAGCTTATGTAACAATGTATACAAGTTAATTTTATACAGTTATAAAAAATGTATAATAAACTAACAAAATATTAAATACGTGCTTTTTATAAATATTTGTATAAGCTATTTTATTACTGAACAAGCATTCTGATATGTTTATTATTATTATATTGAATAAGGATATATATATATATATATAGTATGCTTATTCAATATAACAATATTTGAATAAGATTTTGTATTTGTATATTTAACTAATTATAGTATTTGAAAAAGCTTTTGTAAAATTGTATTAATGTAGTAAAGTACGAAAATAACCTTACCAAATATTTAATACAATTATTTTGCATTCTTTAAGTTTTGTCAAATCGAATAATAAGCTTTTGTAATATTATACTCATGTATAAAAGTTATTTTTATACGCGTATGAAGGATGTCTGAAAAAAAAAAACGACAAAATATATTTCCCAGAAAACTTTCGTCCAATTTAAATAAACTTTTATAACAATTTAGCAATGCATAAAAAGCAAATTTTCCATCCAGAATTAAATTACCAAAACACATATGTAAAAATGAGATAAAAGAAAACACTTTAATCTCAGCTACACTAAGCAACATTCAGCTGCACACATTCATTATTAATTAAGCCCCCCCCCCTCTCATTACACCCCCAACAAAAAATTACCCAATACAAATGAGATAAGGGACCTTCACTGGAGACACAAAACTCCGAAATGGAAATCAACCTGGGAAACGGCCTTAAATATTCGAAAGCAGCTCCACCCCATGGAAGCATTTAAAGATAAGACTACGGCAGTCACGATAAGAACATTTAAATTTTCAGGGCAATGGCGCAGTAATTAAGATAGGTACCAGCTAAAGAGGGGAGAAGCGCCGTTTCGCTGCTGGAACAGAATCGCATGGTGCAGAAGCTGGTTTTTGGGATGGTACAGGTAACAAAGAATGGGTGGGTTTGAATTTAAATTTGTTTTGCTGCTGTGTTTGGGTTGAATAGGGATTTGTAAATGACGCTATGGAAATATTTGAGGGTTTGTAGGATAAGGCGTTTGTTGGTCTACAGTTAGAATTGAAAATTAATGTTTTGTTGAGGTAATTTTGACTTTTTAAAATAATTTGTTTTGAGTTAAAGAGTTTTTATGCATACAAGACGAATTTGTAGTTACGTTTACACTTTGTTTTGATATATTTTAAAGAATTAAGTTCTTTGCATTACAAGGCAAAAACATTCTTTAAATATGTCGATTCTTATAATTATATCACTGTTATAAACATAAGTCGTTTTCCTAATCTTAATTTACGTCTTGAACTGTAAAATCAAATATAATATTAGAATTAATGCATTAAATTTTTTGTGCTGTTTTTAAATTTACAATTTAGGTAATTATATAAGTTTTAAGAAAATAAATTTATAAAAATCCTGATAGAAAAATTACAATAATTTTTTTTTCGTACGACAATCGAAGTGAAAATATGATTAGATTTTCATTTATTATAGTTTTAAATTAAAAAAAAGTAAAAATCATACTATGCAACAGTTTGCAAACTCCTTTATATATACTCTTTGCTAACAGAAATGTCTTAACCAAAATTCAAGAGCCCAAGTTTAAAAATAAATTGGGAAGGAAATAAATACAATTTCGTAATATACAAAGTAAACAAAAATATTTTATTAAGAAACTGACATTTCAACGTTACACCGAATACTTATACCTAAAATCACAATATTATAAATTCAACTTAATAAAGTTTAACTATTTTTCATTCCAATAAAATCGCTTTTACAACTTAGATTCTTCACCAATCAACTTTCAAGTAGATAATGTACGAAATAAAACCATATTAATCAAAGTAAATAGACCAATAACATGAGATATTAAAAGAAATAAGATACGCCAATATCTAAATCTGCCTTAAGACTCCAGTCACAGAAGAACCGAATATAAAATTCAGAAATTGAGAAGCAGTTCTTGGAAACCCTAGCTGTCTGATAAAAGCAAACTCGAACGAGGTGAACAAGAAGCCTGTCGAATAAAATAATTTCACTGACAACCATTGACTCCCCCGATCCAAATTTAATAGTAGAGCGAGAGAGCAATTCCACTCACCCTCTCGACACCCCCTTCCAGAGTTCGCGGAGACAACAAGAACTCCCGAACTCTCGTGTAAGATCGAAAGATCCGTGTTAATAGCAACAACGACGGAGAAAAGCAATTTAGAAATCGAAGCTGTAGATTCTGTTTCGTCAGACAACACGATGTGGGGAGGGGGGGGGGGGATAAAGGGAAACAAGTTTTTTTTTAATAGAAAGATGGGTCTTGAAAGAAAGCCGTCTTCAAACTTATTGAGGGAAGGGAGACTGTGAACAGCAAGGGTTGTCGGTATTGTATTTGTGAAGTCGCCAAACTGGGAGCCAAATGGAAAAAACGTCAAGTTTGCAGATTTTGTTAAACTTTTTGTGAGATTAAACTATTTGTTAAGGAAAAATGGCAGAATTTGCTGAAACACAAAATTTCTAAATGCATAAGACATTCCTATAAAATTCTACCTGCATGTGAAAGCTCTATCATAAACTCTAATTTCATATACGAGAACAATCTAATTATTGTATATAGATTTGTAATTTTATAGTTTTAAACATTATTTTAAAAGGACATAAGTTTAAGTATATCATCGACAATGCTTTATTTTTACTAAGTCAACATTTATCAACATTTTTATGATAATTAACATAAAAATTAATGTAACTTTTGCAGGTTATAAATAATGTATCATCTAATCAAGGTCTAATCGAATAATATAATTTTGACTTCAAAAGCAAAGAACGTGGAATCACTTATACTTTCTCTCTATCTCTCTCAATTGCCTAAAAGAATATAAATCAACAATGATTTATTTTCTGTAAGTCAACACTTATTATTATATACATGTATTTGTTTAAATTTATTTTGTTATGATAATTACCATTAAAAAAAAACTAATGCAAATTTTGCAGCATATAGAAAATATACCATCTAATCAAAATCTAAACAAATAAGGTAATTTTGATTTTAAAAGCAAAGAACGTTAGTTGTGTGACTATAAAATATATCAACGACAATTCTTTATTTTCACTAACTCAACATTTATCATTATATACGTGTACATATTTCTTTTGTTATGATAATACAGATGAACAAAATTTTAATGGAACTTTTTCAGATTATAAAAAAAATATTTAAGTTTTTAGTTTCGGTACAGTAATCCTTAAACAACTTCCCGACAACTAAAAAAAATTACTGAATCCACACAAGAAATAAAATTCCTAAAATGTGCTTTTTCGCCAAATCTGACAGCATTGAGAAGGAAGAAGCTCTTCATTTTTGAATAACAGCGAAATGCCATTCAGAAAAGAGGTCGGCTCTCCGATTCTCAGAGAATGAAGTACTTGAAGAAGACGGGAAGTGCGGAGCGGATTTGAAAAGAAAGTCTTCCCCCAGAGATGAGTTTTCAAACCGAATGAAAAACAAAGAAGAGAAAGGAAGTATAAGCAAGAATTTACATATTTATAGATTTAATTTCGTTCCCCCTTTTCACTTTATATATAGTACATTCTCCTTTTTAAGAAAAAAAAAGTCTCTACTTTGATAAAGACTATTTCTATAAACTGGATTAGTTTATAAACAGCAGTAATAAAATTAAGGAACATACCATCCCTAATTTCAGGAACGACATGTGGCCCCATTTTTAAAGAAAGTTTTAAATATTAAATTATCCGACAAAATAATTTGTAAAGAAAATGTACCTTTCATAAACTTTAATTATTTCACATATAAATGAGCTATATCAAATCAATATCTATATACGAATGTCAGGGTACACCTTCGAGCATGAATGGACTGTAGTAGAGCGAATATGACGTAATAATCGTGAAACCAACATCTCAAACCGAAGGACCTCAGACACGTGACTTCTTTTCAAAATTATGAATTAAAAAATACTCGCGATTGGCTGATGAATTGGGAAATGTGAAACAGTGAAAATTTATGAATGGAATGACGTAATTAACACGTGTCTGAGGCCATACATGTTGGCCTCACTTTGATGTTAGCGAGATTATAACATTTTTTTTCTCTACTATGAAGGATCCATGCTCGAAGGGGTACACAGATGAGGTAAGTGACAATTTATTAATTTTTCAGAATATGATTTTGAAATTTGGAAGTGTTATTACAAGCAATAAAAAAAACAATTTCCAGAAGTTTCCGCCAATTTAAAAAAATTATTTTCATCTACCTACATCAATCAGTTACTATATAGACAATTAAATGATTCAGATGAGCTTCTAATCTCAAATGTACTTCGCACACCTGCTCACTAATACATCAATATTTTATTTTGAACCAAAATATTTTAAATATCTAATTAAAAGAATACATGAAATAAAATTGGAAAATAAAACGTAAATTCGACTTATCCAAATATTTTACGATATTATTAACGTTTGTGCCTTTCCGCCTATTTGGTCATACGACAATACAATTACTATACACAAAATACAATGCAATATAATACAATACTATACAAAACCTTATCATACAATACTACACAAAACCATATCATTCAATACTATACAAAACCATATAATACAATACTATACAAAACCATACCATACAAAACTATAAATACAACATAATTACAAAAAATGTATATCCCCCTATAGTTCCTGTAGAATTTATTAAAAAAATGTATGTACTCTAAGGGGGTTGGCATGTCTCGGATATTTCACGATAAACTATATTCCATTTAACCACGCCAATATATTCGCCTATCCAACAACAACAAATAAAACCTGCCAACTGCAAATACCAAACCCTGCCAACCACTAAAAGAACCCAAACAAATCCGTTCCCCGTACCCAAATGCATTTATTCTCCCATTCCCATCTCCATCCCAATCCAACAGGAACCAACAATCACGAGCAATCGGGGCAATAATCACAGTAGAGGTGTCCAGACCACCCCTGCCCCGAGAAAGAATCCTCGTCCCACCTCCTATATTTAGCACCCCCCCAAACAACGTCGGAAAACCGCGAAAGAGACCACACCCACGCAGCCGAACGCATTACCGACAGCTGCTCGCCCTCCACCTATTGATTTTGTCATCTCTTCCCTCCCCCCCGAAACGCATTAGCTTCACTTTCCTACGGGAACAGACCCAATATGCAACAGAAGAAAGCGAAGATGTGTCTGAGAGGGTTGGTTCTGAATAGTTGAGTTATGAAATGTTTGTGACTGAGAATATGATTTTTTAAGTTCGAAAGGGAGCAGGAAATAATTTTGTTTTGTTCGGTTCGGTATAATGTAGACTGTTTTTATATAGGTATAATAGTTTTTATATAGAATAGGTATAATAGATTTTAGAATAGGTATAAGTTTTTATAGAATAGGTATAATAGTTTTTATATAGAGTAAGTATAACAGTTATTATATAGAATAGGTAAAATAGTTTTTATATAGAATAGGTATAATAGTTATTATATAGAATAGGTAAAATAGTTTTTATATAGAATAGGTATAAGAGTTTTTATTTAGAATAAGTATAATAGTTTTTAGAACAGGTATAATAATTTTTATATAGAGTAGGTATAATAGTTATTATATAGAATAGGTATAATAGATTTTATATAGAATAGGTATAATGTAGACTGTTTTTATATAGGTATAATAATTTTTATATAGAGTAGGTATAATATTTTTTATATAGAATAGGTATAATAGTTTTTAGAATAAATATAATATTTATATAGAGCAGGTAAAATAGTTTTTAGATAGAATAAATATACTAGTTTTTATATAGAATAGGTATAATAGTTTTTATATAGAATAGGTATAATAGTTTTTAGAATAAATATAATTATTATATAGAGCAGGTAAAATAGTTTTTAGATAGAAAAAATATACTAGTTTTTATATAGAATAGGTATAATAGTTTTTATATAGAATAGGTATAATAGTTTTTATATAGAATATGTATAATAGTTTTTATATAGAATAGGTATAATAGTTTTTATATAGAATAGGTATAATAGTTTTTAAAATAAATATAATTTTTATATAGAGTAGGTATAATAGTTTTTATATAGTATAGAATAGGTATAATAGTTTTTATATAGAATAGGTATAATAGTTTTTATATAGAATAGATATAATAGTTTTTATATAGAATAGGTATAATAGTTTTTATATAGGTATAATAGATATTATATAGGTATAATAGATATTATATAGGTATAATAGATTTTATATAGGTATAATAGATTTTATATAGGTATAATAGATTTTATATAGGGATAATAGTTTTCATAAAAGAATAATTGTTTTCATATAAGTATAATGCACTTTATACTTTTAATTGAGACTAGGCTTGGGCAATGATTCGATAAATATCGAAATTCCGTAAGTACAAAATAGTCACGATTTCGATTTTATAATTTTCGATTTGACGGTTAGTTGAACGTACACTCGGAAATACGGAAGAATTCAAGTCCGGAAGAACACTCGGGATGCCAAAAGTTTACTACAGAATAATTGTATTTGTTTATCAACACACGTAAGAGTAGTCTTGCTTTAACATAAGGGGAAAATTACCTATATTTTTAATAATAAAGGAGAAAATAAAACTGTACTATTTCTTGATTTGAAAACAATCCACTATCGAAACGTTAGTTTAAGTTTTCTGTCCTTGTGTTTAATTAATGCTACTATACTTATTCTAAGCATTAAATGTTTACTTTTATACAGGTATAAACTTTAGTGTACCATTTTCATACCGTTAATATCAAACCTTCATAACCTGTAACGAGACTCATTTTATTTCCATAGAAAATATAACTATATTATACCTAAAGGGTTTTCTAAATAGTCATAAAATGTTAGTTTCTGAATAATAATTATTATTTTAATCTTAAAAGCTGTAATAATTTTTCTAATACTTTTATGATACAAGTAATGACATTAAAGACAAGTACCAGGAAAATTAAAAAACACACACACACACTGAAAAGTACAAATTTCCAATGTTTTTTACTTATACAAAGGACATTAAAATAAAAGTTAATGTCGCCATTTTCTGCCAGAAAATTTTCACTTTCGATTTTTCATAAAAGTTAGCCATAATCTGCAGTCATTACGCAGATGAAAAGAAAACCTCGTAGAACAAAAAACACAAAAAAAATAGTAAGTTGCTCTCAATTAAGCCAAAAAATGTAGCATAATGGTGGAAATATTCATGAATGTATTGATGTGCTCACGAATTTATTTTTCAAATTAGATTTCTGTTCTCTGGAATACGTTACCGTTATTTTTTGTAGCATTAAATATTGTTATATATATACAGAGTGGGGGGGGGGACATTTGTTTGCCAGATTCATTATGTTTCTTAGTTTTCCTGTTTAGAAATCGAAGGAATTAGGTACTTTTTGCCCCGGGGCTGAGGGGATTTCTTTCAGACCAAGTTATCACACGATTTTTTTTTCTTCCTAGTTTTCGAAATTCATGAATTCTTAAGCGTTATATCGGAGAAATACTTGAATATTTCGCTTTTTTGACCATGATAATAGTTTGGATTTTTTAGATTATAAGAAATTGGTTTAAAGCTTATTCTAATTTGTTTTGATAGTTTTTAAAATTAATTTATTACGATATTTTAAAGTATGCAGACATTGATTATAAATAAGGGATTACCTTATAAATATTTTTTAGAGGAAATAAATCATTAACTTTTAAGCTTACACAGTATTGAAATAACATGGTTTATTTTGGCAAAATGTATTGTACACCAAAATGTACACCATAAAAAGAAAAAGTTTAAGAAAAAATTGATTTCACTCCAAAAAAATAACATATGCCATTTATATTTTACAATGAATTAATTTCTGTCTGACTTAATGAAATATTACTTCAATCTATAAGTATTTCTTTAAACAATTCAAATTTACACAACGAATGTAATGTAGGTATCATTTGTGCAATTTTCTTTTATTAATATATTTTCTCTTATGTAATATCTATTCTTAAATTTCAACACTGTTTATTTTAAAACCAACGCTATTTTTTTTTAAAACATGTCATAGTATTTTGATTAAAAATAAATGCAAATATCAGTATTTATATTGCTGATAATTTAAAAAGTTTCTCTATAAAAATTATACGAGAGTCAAAACATAATAATTGTAGTGTTTTTAATACTTATCATCAAAGCGAAATAGTTACTCTTTTTATTATGACACATGAAAGTTAGTCTTTGTAGGTATAGAATATTTTAAATGTTTACAAATCAAAAAATTTATAACTCAAGTTTTCTAATCAAGAAAGTGATTGCATTTGGCTATGTAGAATTCAAAATTAACACCGTTAACACGGTAAAAAAAATGTTATAAAGTCAAACGACTGGCATATTATACAGTTAATATAAAGTGCACTGTTTTAATAATATAAAATTATATTAATGTAAGCCAATTCGTTATCCGATGACCAGTATTATAAATCATATTAAAAAAAAATATTTAAACAAACCATAAACATATACTTTATTAAATTAACAGTTTTGATGAGACAAAGATTAAACCTATCGAAATTATTCCGCCCTGCGCGTAGATAAAAAAAAAATACCAGATCGCCTTAGCCTGAAAACATTGTTTTTTCCTCTTGAATTAACTCAGAAATGCCCTAGGGTGAATTTGTGTAACGGTTTCGCTTGTAACAAGACAACCGTAAAAAAGAAGAGATCTCGTGTTAATTTAATTCATTAGATGGTATTTTTATTTAATTTAATTGCGGAATGTCTTGGCGAACTTTTTTTGATGCCTCAAATGTAAAGAAGAAAATGACGAACTAATGCAAAGAATTTTTTTTAAGGGAGTGACAAAAAACTACAAATTTTCGAGTGAAGAATTATGTTTATTGCTTCTTAAATTAATTAAATTGCGGCGGCCGTGGAATGCAACATAACGTATTTATATTTTTTAGTTTTAATTTGTGTTTTCTTTGGTTTAGGAGGTATTTTATTTTTTAACATTTCGAAATACCGGTTTTCATCGTAAGTATGTTTGAGAATTAACAGAGTTAACGGAATGCTAGATAAGCTGTAAATTAAATTTACTGAGATATTTTGAAAATTAAATTAAATTGTTGACAGACAGTTCCTATTTTTGCATTTTTGTAGTGTTTGGGGGGGGGGGGGGAATTGTAAGTGTAGTTGAACTCTGTAGGTTTCCCCTTTGCATTTAGCAGTCTTTATTATTTAATCTCTTACTAGAAGAAAATATTTTTAAAAAATAGCATATGAAATGATTAATTTAAAAATTAATTTAGTAAAAATGTCTATTTAATGTGAAAAAAGTTAAATTAAAAAAAATATATATTTGAGTTAAAATGTAATGATTCGAAACTTTAATAAAATTGTATATGTCTCAATTTTTATTTAAATAACTAGTAAAATAGTACGTACAATTTTTTTAAATCAGCTTGTGGGTTTCAGTCTCTAATACAAATTTCTGAAAACTGTAATATTTGTTTTTGATTTACCCATCCTATATTATGCACAAACGAATTAATTGGAATATTTCTAAAGTCTTCACATTGTTAAAAATGTATCATATTTGAAGAAATGTTTGTTATTTTTGACGAAACAGACATCTGCCATATGCTCTGATTAAGTATTTCATCAAACTGAGAAAATTCATTTTGTCGTTTTTTAACGAAAATTATTAAGTCAGAAATGAGGAAGATTTTAAATAATATAACAAATCAATATCTACAAGGTAACTCAAACCGCGGACCTCATGTTCCACAGTTCAACGCTCTATCCAATCGCCCAAACAGACTCGATTAATTTCTGGCAATATAAGAACCAAACATGAGTTGATGACCCAGAAAGGGGTAAAAAAGGTCTTTGAGTAAATGACTTTAATTCAAAATTAGAGGATTATTTTTTTTGTCAAAAGTCACGAATTTAAATGACGAAACGATTGTCAAATATAACTAAAGCAGCTTTGATAATCGCAAAATTCTTAAAAATGAGAATTATTTCTAAGAGTGTAAACGAAACGAAACTTTAATGATGCTTAATTTGCTTACAACCATCAATTGATTCCATTGTTCATTACTTGTGCTTAATTATAGAAAGTAGTAAGATATTACTCAAATATTTACGGTAATTAATCTTGCATCGTTGTTATTTATTATTCTTTTTTTAAAAAATAGGGTTAATTGCTTAAAATTATTCACAAAGTTGTAGATTTCCTACAGCGTTAGTTATTAGTTGGTTCGTAATGAATTGCAGTTTATCATTAATGTATACTTTTATTTCTTTTATTCTTGTTTACGTTACTATTTTGAGGCAATTTCAATATTTTGTCGCCAAGTGCAATTTCAGCAGTAACCTATCAAATAACTTAATACAGAAGACGTTTACCAAGTAGCAAGAAAATCCCTTAACTTGGCGATTGTACCCCTTAACTAGAAATCAACCGTAATATGCTTCAACCGTTTACTTATTAGATATCGGAATTGTCTCTTTAGGGATGTAAACGAAAGGGGTCGATAGCCCTCGCGAAACAAAGGGGGTGAGCGCATGCGCAGTGGTTTAAGACCAAGGAAGAGCGTCTGGGGTCCAATAAAGGGAGATCATAAAAAGTGGACCTTAAAAAAACTGAGAGAAAAACAAGACAGGAGAAAAGCAAGTACACTAGACGTAGATGGAAAGCTAGATTTTTGTAAATATTTTTCTAGAATATTCTTTCACGGAATAAAGAAGTCGTTGTTTCATATATTTTGTGTTAGTTCTTCATGTGTTGGGGGCCAAAGAATACGAAGATTAAAAAAAAGAGAGACTTCTTGTGAAAAAGTCTGATTTGTTATTCTTCGTTTTTTGTGATTTTTAAAGCGGGTACTTTTATTAATATTCGAAACCTAATGTAAAGTCAAGAAGCAAGTTAGTAAAATTTAGTAATAGTTAGTACTCTAAGACCAACAACATCTACGAAAAAATTAAATAACACTATACGCGTAACCTGAAAAGCCTCTCATATTATCCCATGTTATAAAAATAATTTTGTTTTATAGAGGTAGCTCAGATTAAAACTGCAAGAAATGACTGCAGATAGAATTAGATAAACAAATGTTACAAGGTAGTGTTGCAAATAATGAACAGTGTTTCCAGGTATTTCCTTCCGGATACATCCCGAACAGTCGGCAATATCCCATTGTGTAGCTCTAGTGCGATGTTTATTTAAGCGACCAAAAATATAAACCGCAAAAAAATAATTATTAAGAAGCGGCAATACTTAAATTTATAAGAAAAATATTTTTAAAACGTTGTATATCAAGTATAGAATTGTAAATTTTTAAATGTAAAATTATTTATTTGTAATTTGATGTATTGGTTGTCAATTTTAGAAGTTCTGGAAACTCGAAAAACAGTGTAGTAAACACTTAATATATTTGCAAGGTTCGACCAAATTTTGCGGGTATTATATGACAAAAAAACTAATTTAGTCTATCTGGTTTAGTCTAGTTAATTTAATCGATCCAGTTTAGATTATATATCTAGTTTAGTCTATATTTCGTTTGGTTTATTCATTTTTAGTCAAATTACCTTTACTCTTTTGACTTATTTAATTCCACATTTGTTATAAAAGAATTATATATATAAAAAACAGGTTAAAAAAACTGTTATTTTTTATATTATGGTATTTGTTATATACACAAAAATATTTTTTATCCACAGTTATCGGGAAAAGTTACATTTGTATTCCAGATCGATGTAGTTAACCCGGAGAACATTTTGGACATTTAAAGAGTTCTTTATCTCATGGCACAGTGAATCTCCTTTGCCATTTAAGAGAAAAAAGAAGCCATCTCCAAACACAAGAATCTAAAAAGAATTAGTTAATCTTGAGAGAACTAAATTTACTCCAATCCTTTTCAAGCAATCGTTTGGTAATTGAAAGTAATTTAGGAAAGCCCTGCGCCGGGCCCGTCTTGGCCGCCATGTTTTCACGCTGTGGTCGTAAAAGCGCGCCATTTTTCTTGTTTTCGTGCACTTTTTTCCAGAGTTCGGAAGCTTTAAGAAAAGAAGAAAGGGTTACTAGAAAACGATCACTGAAATCGAAGGTTTTTTATGTTTTTGTTATAAACCCCAAAAAACGGTGAAGCCAATTTCAGGGAAAGACGAGATTTTCGTAAATGAAGGGAGGAATTGTTTAATAAAACTAAAAGTAATTTGTGAAGAACAATTTTAGATTATTTAGACAATAAGCGATAGCGTTTGCTAGAAATTAGAATGTTCTAAAGTAAATAACTTGCATTAGCATACGTTTTCATAAAAACTACATTAATAAATCTCAATGGAAAAAAAGAGAAAACAAATCAATCGGCTACAATTTTTGAAGATTTATTTAAAATGGACGAATATGTAATTACATTTTTAGCATTTTATTATGGATTCTTGCAATAATTTAATATCACAAATCTCATTTTTCTTTCGTAAAATAAATTTATAAGAATTAAATTTCAAAAAGGGTTGGGGTTACCATACTCATTTTTATTATACGACTTATAAGTGGTTATACATTGTAATATAACGGAAGTACCGATATCAAGTTTTTTAAAAAGTATGAAAAGATGCCAAGTTTAAAGAATTTTTTTAAGAATTCCTCGAAAACGATTAAAAAATATGAAGAATTTTTGTGAAGAATTTTCAAATAACACCCTAGCCACTTTGACATTTTAAAAATTATTCCGCGTATACCAACACGATGGAGAAATCTTTAATAAATTACAAATACAAATAATGTCGATCAACTACAGGCTCTAGGCCCAGCAAGGTTGGTCCTGTCAATCTAGCATCTTCACGATATCCCAATGCAGATACCATTGCTTTTTTAAATTACCCAATCCTGAAGAATTAACAACATACTCAGGTAAACTATTTCATTTATTCATAACCCTATTAAGAAAATAATGTTTTCTAACGTCCCGATTTAGCTGTGATTTGTATAATTTGAATCCATGACCTCTAGTTACATTGTAAATATTAAATTCCAATCCCTCCACAACCCCCAATTTGAGAAAATTGAATAACTGAATAAGATCCCCTCTAATCCTTCTCTCCTCGAGTGAATACATATTTAAAGTTCTAAGCCTATAAGAATGAGTTCCGTTAAAAGGTTTTAGCTTTCTATTCGAAATTGATCGAAACGCTTAGAGAGTAGTATAATATTACGTAATTTTGCCACAACAAACCATTTTTTTAATACAAGTCACTATTACTATTACGAACTAGAATAATACCATATTTCCCACTCATTCTGTAGGTTCAATATAAGCATTTTTCAATTCCAATTTTATTCCTGAAAGAAACGCTAACATTTACACACACATTCTTGGCGAAAGCACTTCTCGGAATGTTTACCAAATGTGCGGGCGTTATAAAATAAGCAAACTGCACTTGAAAAAACAAGTCTTTATGTCAGTACAAAACATGGCTCCGTTGGTGTAGAATGGAAAACAATGAAGAAAGAGCCCAAAGCAACGAAGTAGAAAAATAAATGTTTTGTCCCTTACTGAGAAAGAAGATGTTATATTTCCTTTTTTTCTTTAGCTACAGGGGCAGTCGACAAGTTAACACGTATGTTTCGGAAGTATCGAGGTAAAAATGTGTTCATAAAACAGCGTTATAAAGATATATTTTGTTTATGGTGTTGAGTAAAGGGCTTCGTAATTAATATCATGTGACACGATATAATTTATGTATCAAATATATCAAAAATAGTTTTATTAAAAACAAAAGGTATGTATATTTACTACTTATTAAGTTTAGTACTTTTTATATAGCGCTCGTATTATCACATTAGAATACCCAAATTGTATATATAAGTATATATGTTACCGTTAAAGTACGAAATCCGTTATGTCATAGAATACCTAGTTATTCCATGAAATAACTGATCGTGTCCGTTAAAGTGTAAAACTCTCTTGTATTTCATGGTTTAACTAGCTATTTCACAGAATAACGATCTGCAGCCCGTTAAAGTGTAAAATAATCTATATCATATATCTCGCACGACAAATACATTTACCTTCCACCCCTACAATTCACAAATTCTCATTCACAAATGTATGGAATCTGTCCATATATCATGTTCGGAAGATTATGTTTCAGAAATGTTATTGTTCAGATTGTGTTTCGGTAAATAATGTTCTTTGTAATTCCAAGTGTCATTTTAGTAATCCTTGTTGTAACAAATGATTTTATGGTACGTTTCCATAAATACCATTTATACGCTGCATAAATTAGATAAATTGCTTCCTTTTCATTTTAATTGTCTATCATTGGTTTAATTTCATTTTAGATAAATTGTTTATTTTACACTTTAACTGTCTCTCATTAGTTAATTTATAGAATACCTAGTTATTTCATAGAATAACTAGTTAAAGTGTCAAATTAATAACATATTACACACTTTAACGGACACGATCAGTTATTTCATGGAATAACTAGGTATTCTATGAAATAACTGCATTATATACTTTAACGGTAACATATATATCACTTTTAATTATACTATATCGTCGTGCTAGAGCCTGATAATTGGCTATTGGTGACGGTTCGGGATCTATTTTGAAGGAAAGGTTCGAGAAAATCGATTCGTAATTTTGAATCGGGGTTAAATGACAAGGAAAATATCAATTATGGCACCCCACTCTCTAAACTTCCAGTCCGTGATCAAAGTTCAAACTGCAAATCGAATTTTCGGATGGATGACAAGGATCGAACTCGCATACCTCCAATTAGAGCTCGTGACTCTTCCTAACTGGCATTTACGGGCCGTAATCGTTTAAAGAATTTTTTCAAAGAGTTTAAGTTGTTATTAAGATGTCATAAAATTACTAAATAAAAAACACCAGTCTGCAACAAATGCAAGAGTTTGATTTTTTTATTGACTATTTTAATAAAAACTTATTTTTAACAGAATGTGCGAAATCAACATCAATCCTTTACTCATATCAAAAGAGACCGATTGAAAATGTTAAGCCTTACAATTTAAATGTGTAGAAAGACAGTCAGCGAACTGTTAAAATTCTTAAATTTTTACGAAGCAGTATTTAATATAATTTTTTTGGACTATAATAGAATAATTTCGGTTTAGTACTGTTTGTGATAAAAGTATACAAATCTGGAGTTCCTTCACCAAGACTTCTTTAGAACTAAAATATCGTCAAGTTGAACAGAATAATACATGACATGTGTTATTTTATTATTTATACGACATAGGCTTGAATCGTACAAACTTTCTGTGTTTAGGCAACAAGTCGGGCCCTTCTAAACTACTAAAAATATCACGTGAAGTACATTAACATAAAAAAATGTAGGTGTTGCATCTGCAGGAAAGTTTTATTTAGAACTAAGAAATCATAGCGAATTTTCTACGAGTGGATAAAGTTATACCGTCACCTTAAAAACAAAGTGGGCTGTAAAATTGATTTAACGGTAAGTAATTAAACAACATGTTAAGATAATTTATTTTTAATAATAAACAAAACAAACTCTTCGCAAAAACCAGAAGTAGCGTGCTAACTTCTCATAAAGAGCAAATGCGAAAATTAAGGAATGGAAAAAAACATGGTAATAGCTTTATCTGACAATTACTTAAGGAAACTCTCAACGCTTCAAGTGTTAAAGTTTAGTGCACGGAGAAAACAAAATTAAACGTTTAGCCACATAACGTGTTTTTTTGTCCCTAATTATATTTTTTCTATCTCTATCTTAGTTATTCTACCACATTTGTAGTCTATGTTAATTTAGTTCCAAGGGAAATAGGTTCATTAGAGAAGATGTGCTTTTATAATCAATAAGGTTATTTTTACTTTTGTAAACCTTAAATTTATTTGTATTTTAAAGTAAACATTTTCTTATATTTATTTTTTTATTTTTATAATCATAGGAACTTTAGTTACGTATATTTTGTCAAATATGTTTCTAGATCAAGTTGTAATGTATTAAATTATTTATATATAAAAAAAACGCATATACACAGCTAAAAAAGCCAATAAAATACCTTAAAAATTGGGAAAATTCAGATGTTTTGAAGCGCTTTAAGGGTATTATGCAGGTAAATCGAGAAGTGTAATTATGCTAAAAAACGTGCAGTATTTATTTAAAGTGGCAATGCTGATAAAATTAACTACAACGGAATTTGGAACAAAGAAACACAGTTGTTATTTTATTAAAAAGATTTTTTTGATAATTTGTTTAGATATGTATTTGTATATTTATTATATTTCAATGTACTATAAATCATAACCATACAATAAAATAGATAATGAAAGTATCGTGTTCGGTCAAAATTTTGAGTGAATTTTTACTTTTTATAATATAAGGTCTCCTGAGTCCAGAACTGGTATATCCAAGTACGTGAACAGGCGAAAGGAAAAAAGTTTGTACTCTTTCTCTTTTTTCTTTTCTTTTTTAATATTTAGTAAATGAAATATTTTTTAATATATAGAATAAATATTTTTTACTGAAATAAGCTCTAGATTTTGTAATGAAATTCATAAGTGTTTCTAAGAGTATTTTCCCTCCTTTCTGACAAACATGAAAAATTAATTTTGTACGAAACCAATCAAGCAAAAAATACAAATTCTAAACAATGAATTTATTATTACCCAGTATCAAATATTATAAAAACATTAAAGTGAAAATAATTAGCTTGGAAAAAATATTATTCCAATATTATCATTTTGAAAGCGTCAAAGGAAAATTTGATAAAGCACGGACTCATTCATCATTTTATAGAGTAAAAAAAAACTGATGACATAATGAGACATTGATTTCCATGATAACAAAAACATACTCGGATGGGAGAAAGTAAATATTTTTCAACGTGTGATTATAGAAGCAAAGTCTTCAATGCGATAACAAAATATGGAGCTCATTTTGATGAAAAATTGACTTTATTTCAAAATTTTCTCCTTATTATTGAAAAGTAAGATGATTAGAAATTTATGATTAAAAAAGTATATACAATTTAGATCTAGTTTTTAAAGTCATCTTAACAAATTTTAATGGAAGGTTGTTTTTAATTTATTATTTTCCATGAAATTTCAATCAATTAATAATTTGTAAAAATCATTATCATTTTCCGCATTTAGTATGCCGTCAAATCTAAAAAAATGTAAGTTTTAATATTTTTTTTGTTTGAAATGAAGATACTTTCTTTCTTCGTCTTTTAACTTCCCAAAATAAAAAATATATATTTATATCGTTAAATCAAAGTATTTAAATACTTATTTTCAAAAAATATAACAATATAATATCGTATAAACTAATTTTTTATTATTTAATGGAACATTAATTAGTTAAAAATATAATATCAAACATCGGTTAGTTCAATACATAAAAATTATAAACTATAACTAATAATATTATTTTCATTCATTTATTAATAAATAAACGTATGAGTAATGATTAAACAAGAGTTATTAAACTAAAAATGATACTTAATATGTGAAATATCTTATTACAAACAGAAATAAATGAAATTCTAATTACTTATTAAATTCAAATATGGCTTTACCTAACATAACAATAAATTTATTCAGTAATGAATATACATTATAATATTTCTTATTACAGGCTTGAATTCTTTAAATTAAAAGTACACCAAACGGATACAAAGTCTAGACATCTTATAATCCAAGACTATTGCAATATCAAAACATTTAATAGAGCAGTGGCTTGAATTCTAATAAATATTTCAATTCGTCAGCCCTTTGGGAAATACGAGATGATTTTCATTAGTCGGAATAGCATTGAGAAAAATACAAGCCGAATTTTATAATAGTTAAGAATTATTTTATGATGATGAAAAAAAAAAAGTAAAATGTTTTGTTAGAACTATTGTTCGATTGTGTGTAAAAGGGAGATGTGTCTCTTGTTTGAGAAATGCTTTCATTCCAAATTAAAACAAAAATTTCATGAAATACCTTTCAGTTTTAAATGTCATTTTAATGTCGAATTAAAGAACTTATAAATTCTTATAATAGTGAAATATAGTGAAATTACGTAAGAGGTATTTGCAGATGAAGAGTACAAAGCATTTGAATGATTTGAATAAATACATTAAATTTAAAGTTTAATAAACAACTCCAATTAAGTCTTCGAAATATTTTAATGCAAGATATTTTAAATACTAACATGTAGATTTTCATTTTCTAAATATCTTTTCAGTTAAAATTGTGCCATTTAAAAGCTTTAGCATTTCGAAATGATTTTTAATAAAATATAAAGAAGCTAATATTATTGAACATGTATCAGTGAAACAATGTTTTTTAAGCATATCTTTACTTACGCTAAATATTAGTTCCTTTAATATTATTTTATGAGCTATACAAAAAATAAGTATCTAAAAATAAGCAAAATGTACTCATTTTAGAATATATTCGATGCTTATCATGGCTACGAATACATGAGTTCCAATTTTGAAAAAGATATGTAATAAAAAAAGATTAGATGCTTGCCTACATAGCTGCATTCATAAATAATTTTCAATAAATATCGACAATCACAACCAGGTCTTAACGGGAATTAAACCCAGATCTTCAGGGCCGCAGTCCCGTGCCGCATCCGTTAAACTACCAGGGTGACATTCAGAAGTTATAAAAAGAAGAAAAGTTACAAAAAGATGGTGAACCAAAAGAATGGAAAATAATATCATTGAGTTGTAGTAACTGAGTTTCTATTTATGCAATCTACGACAAATAATGTAGAAAATCATCTTCTAAACTACTATTTTAAGTTTGACAGTTTTCATTAACTTCGCTTGAACAGAAGCTGAAATTAGAAATATTAAACCCCATTGCTTCTTTTTGAGAAAGTACGGTTACTTGCATTCGAGTATGTCATACGCCCATTTACGATGCAATTATACTTCAAGAAAAACAAATATATTTAGATACTCATTTTTCAGTAACTTTTTTTACAGTATTCCTATAAAAATGTCAGCATTGAACGCACCAATCTCAAATAAAATAATTGTTAATTTGTTAAAAATTATATCTCAACATCTTATGTGTATAATTCGTGAAAAGAGAAAAACGGTGACAGTCCGAAAAAAAAACACCATTAAAAGATTGATAAGGTTGTGTATATCTATGAGAAACGAAACTGTTTGTTGAATTTTTAACCTTCTAACGGAGCTGGACGATTTAAGTCGTCCATGCATTTTCAGTTTTCTAGTAATACACATATACTTTAAATTCATAAAAATATACAATGTTGAAAAAAAATTTAATCTATATATATATATATATATATATATATATATATATATATATATATATATATATATATATATATATATATATAACATACATGTATTGCAAATAAAAAGTAAACAATTTTGCTGAGAAAACAACTTTACAATTTTGGCATTTTCTATACCATGGGGGTTGTTAATATAAAAATCCTCAATTTACATTAACTTTATAATATTATATATTTACTAACTCATTATTAAATCAAAAACCATTAAATAAGAACTGTCGCATATATTTATATCAAACTCAGTCCATAACTCCACCCATTTATAAATATTTCCCCTAATTTCATCAATTATTCAAAGTTAATATTTGCTTCCGACTTAAAGAGTCTCTGTCAAAATTCGACCGGCGAATTAGCGAACGAATTAATAGCAATGCATGATCCCCTCTATTTATCTACCTTCCAAGAAACTTGGCAGAACGCATCTTTGAATAAACTGCCCCCTTTTATTCCCGCCAACATCAGAGACGACCGACATCGATTACGGTTACAGATAAAGACGACAAGTGCACTAAAAGCCCACGAAACGCCACTCTGCTGCAACATGGAGTAGATCGGAGAGCGCGGGTGCGATTACTCAGAAAACAAAAGACCTGATATATTTGATGGCAAACACGATTTCTACGGGATCGGGGCTAATTTATTGGCTGCTCTTTTGGCGGAGAACTGCGTAGTTCGAGGAGAATGGAAATATTATGACGTTTCTACTTGGATGGGGGAATTTGTCGGAGTTGCATTGGGATTTTTGGTCGGATATATATCATATTTAATAATCGTTCGCCGAAAAAACAGTTTACATGTTTTCTAGTGAAATGTATTCACTTTGTGCTGTTTGTAGGCTGGCATTGTGGGTATTTTAAAAGCTAATTATGAACACTTTTGATGAATACAGGGAGCAACCATATCTATCCAGGGACTGACTTACAAGCTTAGGGGCCCAGGGCAAAAGACCATTAGGGGGCCCCTCGACGTAACTCAAAATACAACTGCTAAATTTATGTATAGGCACACAATGCGAAATGACATAATCAATCAACTTTAATACAAATTTAAATACTGTAAAAAAAAATATTTTTTTAGAACTGCTAAATTTTTTTGGTGGGAATTTGACTTAACGGTAATGGTCGGTACTTCAACAGAGTTTCTTCATTCGTTTCTGTTTCTTTTAGCTTTTTTTTAGTTGAGCCAAATTCGTATGTTCTACCCATTTTATAGTTAGAAAATCCCTAATGATTACAAGATCAGAAAATTTGGTATAGGAAAAAGTATCCGTGAACGACTATGCATACTTTTTTCCTGTACCAAATGTGCAGTTTGTTTATGGTCTTGGTCATGAATTGAATTTTGCAATTGATCCAAAGGGCATTTCTTTGACAAGCGCAATGAAAAAGGCGACATACATCATGAACGTGCTGAAGAAGTTCAATTGATTTAATAGGATGAAATAGTAGAAGTTTTGCAAAATAATTAACAATTGATTTTAAAAATTGATTAAAACAATTTTTTAAACTAAATTTAATTGATTTTTAAAAAAATCGTTAGTAAATTTATTTTTAACTTTTTCACATATATTTAGCATCAAATCATTTGGTGGGGGGGGGGGGGTGGCTTAAAATGGGGGCCCTGGTGTGACCCGAATGCCCTGCCTTAAATCAGTCTGCAGCTATCGTCATCTTAAGTGATTGCATAAAAAAAATTAAATTTCATGCTTCATAGACAACAATAACATTATGAATTTTTTTTAAAAAAATGTCGGACTATGATCATTCTTTCTATTTTACAACTTCGCACAACGACAACACAGCCTTGTTGAACTATAAAAAGATATTCAAATCTCGATTTCAAGAAAAAGTGGGTCCTATTAGTTTCCTTCCTCGACTTTTCATTTACGAACGAAAGAATCTACAACCAAAATGCATAATATATGTATATTGTCAATCGATAAAGTAATAAATCATGCGTATAAAATATAACCACGGATAATATATATAAAGCTTACCAACGCCTCACATATAACATACTTTTAAGGCATTTAGTTCAGCATGTAAACCTTGTCTTAATCTCTCTGTCTGTATAAAGAAGAGTATATGTGGGTACGTTTGTTTTTATAGAATTCTACAGTTTTATTACGAGTTTGATGAAATATTGTACACTTGATCTTCAAAACAAGAGGAAAATCAGTGTCTACATGAGTTTTCGAAAAACATCTCCCCTTTAAAGAAGAAATGACTTCTTACTAAAACCGCCAAATGGCTCTATGGTGAAGAAATCCAAGAAAGTCTGGGCGACGCTGGGCCATACAGCTAGTAGTATATAAAGAAAAAACTTGAAAGAGTTCATTTTATATTTAATATTAAGTACATAATTCATATGCTTTATGTATGTACCCACCCTTCTACTTATGTTTAATTATTCACTTGGATATAACAAAAATCTCTAAACATATTTACGAGAGCTTTTACTCATAAATTTCTTAAAAATAATTTAATAGAAAGTATGAAGACGTAAAAGAACCTTTATTAATTTAACTTTTAAAATTACCTTTCTTTAGTTAAACATCTTCAGAGACAATATTTAATTAATAAAATTTTTCTTTCTTTATTCAACAATAATTAAAATAACTTTTATTAAGTTAACATTTAATAAAAACAATTTCTGGTAAATAAATTCAACAAAAACCTTTGTTTAGTAAATAAGTTTATTAAAAATTCATCTTCGGTTAATACGAATTATAAAAGCATTGAACTATTAAATTAGACCAAGATAATTTATTAATTAAATGAATATAAAAAGCACTTGTTTAATTATAATACGAACTAAACATGGACCTTCCTTAGTTAAGCACATTATTTTCATACAGCTCCCAGCAAATTTTAAATCCACCCTCATATAGGCCGTTGTAACAAAGCTGAAATTTATCTTTTGTCCTGCCGGCAATCGTTCGGAATTTAATCCAAATATCTCGATACTAGAATAAATAGTTTCCCTTACTTGATGTAGTTGCTGAAGTTTTCAAGTATGCGAAATATCGGGAAAAAGATTTCCAATGCTCGAATAGAAAATACTTTTGCAAAAATCAATGCAATGGACTGGTGGGAGGAAGGATATTCGTTCCTCTTCTGTAGCTCATGAGGTTGCTATTTCACTTATAAAATCATGAATTTATAGTTACTCTTTTACGATAAGTTAATATATATGTATTAAAATATCTTAACAGTAACGGAACTAAAATACTTTTCGTAAATATTTATTTCAAAATATGTTTATTGTAAAATGATATAATTTGTAAAAATATGTTGAAATAATAATAATTATAATAAAAGTCAGCAAAAACCTTTAAATGCTTACGTATACCCTGAAAATATCAGAATTGAGGAGTGAAATTTGTAAAATGTCTTATCCACAATTATGATAATCTGATAAAAACATATTTTTACTATCCCAATACAAATACGTATTAATTAAATTTATGTTTTAATTCGATAACATTTTCGATTCTGCTAGAATTGAAATGAAAATATTAGTGATTGTTCTAAATCATATTGTCTCATCAAAACGCATTGTTTATTCGTAAACCGCTTTTTTTCGGTTGCTATGTTGTTATATCACTACTTGTGTATTTTAGTATATAACCATTATAAAGGAAAGTAGCATTTACAAACGTCACACGTAAAAAAGCAAACATTTAAAAAAAATTAGAATAGTGTAATTCAAAAACCTGTCTTATCCAAAATAATGATAATTTTATTGGTTTCTAGAAAATATCTGACATAGTCTAGGTAAGTTTTCGAACTGTACATCTCAATTATAACGATGTTTTCTCAAAATTTCTAAGTTCTTAAACTGCATTTTGAACGAATAAATTAAGTTATTGGTACAAAGTAATAATAAATTAGAACTAAAATAATTAATTTATGTTCTGTAAATTGCATTATTCGGTATTTCTGATCTAAAACTCTTAAAATATGAAACAAAAAAACTGGTTCAAAAGAAACCAATAATTTTTTTATATAAAATTCTTTTATTAAATTATATCAAAACCTTTTCAATCAAAAAGTAATCATTTAATACCAAATTATATTAAAAAAAAACGAAGTAAATCCAGGTTTAATCAGACAATAAGAAACGTATCAGCGGTAAGAAACATCATCAACCGATCAAATAAAAATAACACAAAGCACTATCCAAAAACTAATACTACCTTAACGATCGGGTAGCACACATCCAGCAATAAAAATAGCCAGAAGTTGAGAGACAATTTATATTTGATCTAGATAATGGTCATCTATCGTGGTGCAGCACTGCGAACTCCCGCCATTAGCAGAAGGCATTTTCACTCGGTTAATGTTAAACAACCGAACGATCCGAAGTTGGGGAACTCAAAGAATCGCTTCGTTTCCACGTCGTTTGAGTCGTTTTCGCAGAAAGCCACATTTCTTACAGTTGGTCGCGCAGTAGGCGTAATCTGCGAGACAAGAAGCTTTTAGAAGGCGTCCTTCTTTCGGATGCCCTCGCAACATTTACGTTCCTTTGTGTTGCAAGGGGGACGCATCTGCAGTTGTTTCGACACTTTCTCGCATTTTTTATGTTTTTTGGCGACTTTGGGGAATTTTGTTGGGTTTCCATGCTCCTGAAGAGATTAGGGTTGGAGTTTACTTTTTTTGAGGAATTTTATTGAAAATGGATCTGAATTTTTTTTTAAAAGGTTTTTTGCTCCCAGTGATGCAAATTTATTTTTCATGTTATAAAACAAAGAATAAATTGAGTGTGTGTAGGAGTTTGAAGGTCATAATGAGATCCTTGATATGAGGCAGTTAAATTAATAGCAGTGGAAGTTCATTTTGGGCTCACACCAATATTTCTCACTACATCAGGCGTAATCTGCGGCGTAATCTAAAAATCTAGGCGTAATCTAAAAACCGGAAAATTCCCCAAAATGCGCCCGAATGTTAGAACAAGAAAAGTTCCATAACTATAAAACGCAGCCCTTTAAAATTCATACAATAGTGCCTGTGAACAATTAGAATTTTAATACGACTATTTCCAAGTTTCTGAGATGTTCCGTTCGAATGTTATAATTTTTTTTAGTATATCTCAGCAAAGTTTCACGAAGTGGCAACAGTAATGTCAGTTGTAATCTACGAAAGAAAAAGGAAAAATCCAATTATCTCACTGAGGTAAAAGCTGGAGTCATTTGTCATGTTTTTTTTTATCAGTTTAGAAAAAAGTCTAACAAATCAATATGGTAAATATAAATAACTAAAAATAAATAAAACAATTTTACTTTTTAAAAACGATTTTTTCCAAACTACAGAACCTTGTGTTTAGGGAAGACGATAAGCGACGTTGTAAGGGAGGTCTACTGTAGAATGAAATTATTGTTTATGAATATCTAAAAAGTGAAATCACGTAGTCACGGCCTTTTCAGTAACTAAAATGACGTTCACCACTGGTTATAAACTTATCTTGCATATCAGGCAAAAACTGAAACCCGTAAAAACTGTCTTCAATAATAAAACTACAAATCTTTCCGTTAAATAACTGATATTTGAAAAGAAAATGCCAGATTAATTTACAAAAGATAATGAATTTGGAGTTTAAAAAAATATTGTATCTTGTTGGCATTAAAAAACAAGAAATGTTTTCCCCTTTCATTTTAATTTGCTTCTATGAGTAATTAACACACAACGGGTAAATACCAATTTAGAGTTATATTGTAAATAATTTAACAATTACTGTAAAAAATAAGTTAATTAAACTAATTAACAGTAATAATTAATATTTCTTTGCATTTTAAAAATCTATTACCTAGTATAAAGTATCTACCTCAAGTAGTTTTGCTGCACAAATTATATATTAAGACACATTTTATATTCAATACAACGTAACAAAGAAAAGAGTCTGTATACAACCATTGTCAGCTTTCGTTATGCAACATTGAGTTAAAGACGTTCCCGGAATAGCAAACGCAGATAAATTGTATACCAATACAAGAAAAATACTTCTGTTCAAACTAAATTCCCCAACCAGACCAACAACTACCAATTATTCCCCATACTCCAAAACAAAACTCACAGAAAGACAGTTAGAGATTGCCCTCTTTCTTTACAAAACTCCCTACCTACACGAAACAAGAAAACAACCATGATTACCTAGCACCCTCGCAAGATGCGCCCAATTGATTTTTCCATCGCTCTCCGCCAACCAGCATTTTCATACTTCTGTTTCACCCCCTAAAACTCCTTTTAAAATTCCGCAAAAGCACCTTTTTACCCAACTGAATACAAAAGACCTCCCATCCACTCTTTCTCTACAAACAATCTCCCCCACTTCATTCTAAAATAATTAATTCACAAGGGCATCTTTCCCGCCTTCCGTGCATCCCCTATTATCACGCCCCCCCCCTTCCCCCCCCCCCATCAGAAATCCTCCAGGAATTACCATATTGCTGCCCCCCCCCCTCCCCTCACTCTCTCTACTTAAACTCCACAACTCTAAACAAACAAGGGGCAGAGTTGTTCTCTCTGGGGGCTGTTAGAGAAGGCCCATTGCACCTAACATCGACTATCCACCCCCTTTGGGAGAAGCTTCTGTATAAGTCAGGAAATGAGCGATGCCGGGGGGAGTGATGCAGTAGGATGCAAATTGCTGCAATGGGGTTGGACCCGGGTTTGATTTACGACACAGTTAAGGGTTGTTGATTGTGTTCTTGCGATTCTTATTTTCTTAAAAAAATATTTATTGAAGCGGCCACAGAAATTAAGGCGTGAAACTCAAGTATGTGGCATCACTTTGGATTCCGAAAAAGCTGCATCACCCTTCCTACGTTGTGTTTTGTTCTTAGAACGATGTTTACGAGTGTCAGACAAACATGAAATAGATGTAAAAGCGTCAACGCTTTTCGTTACGCATGTTTTTGTTAATATGTTTTCGTTACCCATGTTTTTTGTTAGTGCCATGTTTTTGTTATGCATGTTTTTGTTAATATCATGTTTTGTTATTATCATGCTTTCGTTACGCATGTTTAATATCATGTTTTCGTTACTGTCATGTTTGCGTTACACATTTTTTTTAATATCATGCTTTAGTTACTTATGAGTATGGTGCTGTCATGTACATGTTTTTGTTAATATCATGTTTTCGTTACCCGTGTTTTTACTGTTATGTTTTCGTTACACATGTTTTTGTTACTGTCTGAAGTACGGGAACCTCTTTTCCGGAACCGAGTCTAAAGACGCCACACTACAAAATTAGGTGTGGCTATGTTGAAGTACGGACAGGGTGAATCCGCGAAACGTCCTTTCAGCAGATTAGAGAAATAAGGAAAGACATACCAACTAAAGCCTCGCCAACAGAAAGTAGATGAATAAGCTACTACGACTTACATCGTGGGCCACGCGAGGAGCTGTTGTCTAATAATCAAAATGTGTTTGGAGATTGTTTTTTTTTAAAGAAAAAAGGTATTGTTTGATGATTATTCTTTTATATGCAAAAAATCTTCATAGAAAATCAATACTTGCGAAAAAGCAATTACTATATGAATTGGAGCCCCATTTTTCAGCTTTCATATGCATGATTTTATTATCTCAGAAAATATTCGGCAATGAAGCATTTGTAATTTGTTCAAAAAGTATTTTTTTCAATCTGCTGATGTTATTCTAAGAGTTTAACTTATGAATTTAGAATAAAGAAAAAATTGGAATTCTTCAATTCTTTCCTTGTTGTCCAATTCCAATGTTGACCTTTTTTGTATGTCCTGTTGTGCTTCTACTAAAAATATCGAAGCGTGTGAAACAGATACAAGATCAAATATCACCTTTATTACTTGTAGACAAACAAGTAATTTCACTAGTATTAATTAATAAGAAAAAAATAATTGAGTAAATACTATTAAATTTGTATTAATATGCTAAAATTCGCAAGAATGCCATATTTAATACCTGATTTTATTTAGTGTCAAAATAATATTTGACCTCTGAATTTTATTTCTTTTTAAAAGGATCTTTTTAAATGACTTTTAGAAAATGCTAGTCCGTGATTTGCTAAAGTTTATAATTGGTGGTTCGTAGCTATAAAAAATATTAAAACTTTAATTAAATTTTTTCTAAGACATAAATAAATGCAACATATTGTTCTTTACATATAAAAAAATTATTTTTTCTTAAAATATGTTTTCTTTTAAATATATATATATATTTAAAAAAAAATCTTTTAATAATATTCATCCATAATTCAGACATAAACAAGTGCTATCAACAGCAAATCCTCTACGAAAAAAAATTCTCCATAATTCATTTATTCTTGGCAAGGAATCCGGGGAATTCGAAACGCAGTTATAAATTTATTTAGTACATCCCTTATTTCAAAGACGGAAGAAAAAAAACGAATAACTTGTATTCGCACCTCGAATAGTTATAACATCTCTTATCAATAAAAAAAATCGCATCTGGAAATATCCAGAGTCACAAACAAATATCCAATGAAAAAGTGAAATGTTTTCTATATTCGCCAAAGAAGAAAACTAGGCCTGGGTAGGGAAGGTTTTCATGATGTTTTTCTTTCCGAAAGCTTCCACGCTTTTTTTTTATCTGCTTCCGAAAATGCAAATTCTTTTATATCTCCCTCATCTCAGAAACGAATGTAAATGTTTTTTGTTCCAAGGCATCGTTCCTACTACTTTTTTTTGTGTGAGTCTGTTCCTGCTTTTATATATTTCGCATTATTATTATTTCAAGGAGGCGTCGGAAAAAAAGAATTCCGACCTAAAAAGTCCCCCTTCTTTTTAAATCCCACGAACGTTTCAAGAATTCAAGTGGTCTATAAAGATAAGATGAGATGTACAGTCCATTGATATATATGAATGAAATATATATTCTACATTTCCTCTTATATTTGTGGCTGCAGACATATAACCTTATAAATAGAATACTTAAAAATCTTATAAAATGGCGCATTCTTATTGGAAATGCAAATTAAGATTGAAAATTTTTATAATTGAAGTAAATTTAGGTTTTTTGGATTTTAATTTCTGCACAGATGTTAGTGTTTTTGAATAATGCATGTAAAAATTTTATTTGTTTAAAAAAGTTATTTTATTTCGAATAGTGAAATTATTTGTGTATAAAGGGTTAACGCTCAATGTTATACATTCTCACAACTTGAAGTGTTATTGCTTTGCAAGTAATTCTGTATTTGTCTCTTTCCTAAATTCTTTAATCCATGGAAGTTTTAGATGTAGAAACAAATAAAAAGACTAGTTGGCAGAATGAAAATTATAGGACAAGCCGAATGTGCATACTGTATGGATAAAAGTTATTATTGTTCTTAATTTATATATTTCTGTTTCTATGTTTAAGAAGAAAGTAAATATTTGTTTGTGAATATCAGATCTGATTCTGTGTTTTAAAACAAGGTATCACAAAACGAAAAACTATTCGAACCTGAAAATATAAATATGTGAATTACCTGATTTCGAAACTACATAGTACAAAATTCAACACATTTCCACCTTCAATGAAATTGAACTGGTTTTTGTTAAAATGCCGAATGTATTTTATTTTAAATCTAGTAAAAAAAATTATACTTGCAAGAGATAGACCATTGATTTGTGTTAGAAAGGTGTTTTGAAATCAACCCATTTTGCACAAAAAATCATTAAAATTTATGATTTTTGTTGCTACCCAGAAGAAAAATTGCCCCTAATAAGAGCTAAAATACCAGATATTATCAAGATGATTGATTATATTCCTGATCAGTACCAACAGTACTATGAAGTCATCAAAAAGTGGCCTACACAATAGAAGCTAAACTTGCTGATAGCGACATTGAACCCGAGTTCAGCGATGATGAAAATTAAATAGGCTTAGCTGTTATTGTCATTTAATAATATTCTCTTGTGTTTTTATATTATAATATTTTTATGTTGACCAACAAAACCTCATATTATGCGAATATTTTTTTTTTATTTTGTATATTTAATTTTTTTTATTCTTTTGATCGAATTTCCTCCATTCAGTTTTAGATGTTTGTAAAAAGGGTGATTTTTTCTAAACGATATTACACGATATATTGTTTTCCAAATCATGTAACATTTTTACGGTTCATTGAATACTATATTTACTATCAAAAAATAGAAAGTTTTCTTAATTTTCCAAAAAGGTTTACATTTTAGACTTATGCCGTTTTAACAAAAAACAATTCAATTATTATTCGCTCATTAGTACAGGAATGGTATAGAACGTCAAAATATGTTTTCTGAAATTTTAAACAATTTATTCCGAGGAAAAAAGAAAAACCCTCTCATTATAAAACAGGGGGAATTCTACCATAAAGCATAACTAGGGGAAATTCTCCCATAAAGAAAAAGCATTAAAAGCGAAAAAATGCCCTTAAGTCCAATCTTCATGACGTAATCTGCAACCTTTGAGAGCATCCTTGATAAACAATTCAGAAACTCCAATGAAGAGAGAGGGATTGCATTCCTCATTTTCAAAGCAAACATTGAAATTAATGGGAAATGGCACAATTAATTTTCCGAGAAAGTATTGTTCTCGGCTGCTAGAGAATGGAAAGAGACAAAGGAGTGTGAGTATAAGGGGGAAAATAAGGCATCTTCCAATGAAAAGGAAACGTGAGATCGTGTGACGATGGAGTTTAAAAGGGAAGGTTGAAGAATTTACCGCTTATTATTTTTCACGATTGATTGCGATTCAAGACACAATTGAAGGCACCGCTAGTGTGAATTGTTTACACTTTAATGGGTAATTTTTAAATTCTTCTCAGGCGAAATGAATTGTTTGACACTTTCCATATTGATTACGTTGTTTTTGTAATTGTAGTGAATTTTATTTACATATCAAAAGAAATTTATACATTGAAAAAATGTTTTATTATGGATAATTTGATACAAATATTGAATTTTGATTTCCAATAATTTATCTTAAAAATTAAAAAAAAATTCAATTACACATATGAATTAATATTACACATATGTAATTAATATTACACATATGTAATTAATATTACACATATGTAATTAATATTACACATATGTAATTAATATTACACATATGTAATTAATATTACACATATGTAATTAATATTACACATATGTAATTAATATTACACATATGTAATTAATATTACACATATGTAATTAATATTACACATATGTAATTAATATTACACATATGTAATTAATATTACACATATGTAATTAATATTACACATATGTAATTAATATTACACATATGTAATTAATATTACACATATGTAATTAATATTACACATATGTAATTAATATTACACATATGTAATTAATATTACACATATGTAATTGACAAAATTCTTGTTAAACGAATATAAAGCACATAAAAACTTCCTAATTTTATAATAACATAATGGAGTAGATTAGTTAGTAGTAGTTAAGTTTCGTAGTCATTAAGTTTCATTAATTGTCTGCCATCTTAAAGTCAATGTTTCATTCAGACTTCACACAAGCAACAAAGTATTTTATATAAACTTTATATTAAAACTTTCGTAACAATATCAAAACTTCAACGTTTCAATTTCACAAACAGGACATTTTTCAAACCCCCCCAGATCTTCCTTAAAGGACACCCCAACAAAGAAGACAGAGCGAAGAAAAAGCCGCATAGAAAGTCATAAAATACCTGAAATAGCAACATAATAAATTTTTCTTTAAAAAAAAAAAGCCGCATTGGCTTTCGCATTATTTTTTCTTCACTTTTTTTTTCTTTTTTTTTACTTCTTACCCCATCCCTTCATGCCCTGATTTATGATTAAGATGATATACTGCTCTCTTCTCACCTAAAATTGAACATACCCGAAAGGGATAAGAGCAAATAAATGGATTTTCGTAGGGCCTCCCCTCACGTTCTGCTGGAGCTTGCCATTTAAAATAAGATAAATAATGTGGGTGCCTCGTGGCTGCATTAGGCCTACCTCAGCTCTTCCTTTGAGAAGGTAGTTGGGAAGGAGCCTTCTGTTGTCATGTTTGTGCATTTAAGCACTCATACGAAATATTAAAGGGGTCTAAAAGTACTAGGTGTGTACTCATTTTTAGAAAGTGTAAACAAATATATATTAAATACTGCGTAAAAGCTATCTGTTTAACTATAGTAAAATAATTACGCTTTTGAAAATGAATATAGGAAACCTTAACAAAATAATTGTAAACGTTAAATATATTTTTTATTAGTTATGTAACCCAAATGTTATCCCATTTGGATTACCCATCCCCTATTGACATCATACCCAAATATGTTGGCTGTACCCAAATATGTTGTACTAAATATGCTGTACAAAATATGCTGTACCCAAATTATGTAACCTAAATGTTGTACCCAAATTATATAACCCAAGTGTATGTTATAAAACAAAATTATTGCCATACCGTTGGGAACACGTGAGTTTTTAATTTTCTTTTAAAGTATTGCAATCACTAAGCCAAGTTCTAAGAGTCAACAATACGCGATCTTCTAGAAATAAGTGTCTTTTTGTAGCATGCATTGTGAAATTTAAAGAAATTTAAGTTGGCGCAAACTGTCGTTAATACGCTATAGTAACAAAACTTTTGAATGTACAATATCTATACTTTTCATTCGATTTGAAACCCTTATTTGAGTCAAATAAAATGTTACTTTTTAATTAACAAGACAATAATGGTTTTATATGAATATCTAGTTTATACATATTAATAGCTGTTTATGAAACGATATATTATGAGATTAACAATAACAATACACAATTACTTAAAATTCTTAAGAAAGCATAACGTCGCTTCAATCGTGATACCACGTAAGTACAAACCACGTATTTAGCGGCCGTAGCAAAAGCTTCTTGACGACGAAATTCAAGCGATTCACTTCTAAATGTCGAATTGTTTAAAAAAAAGAAATGATCGCTTAGATTGTGAGAAATTGGCATTAGAGTCCCGTGATTTACGAGCTTGAATTTCGTCGTCAAACAGGTTTCGCTGCGGCTGCTGAATCCCTGATTTGAAGTTACGTGGTATCATGACATAACCGACGATATATAAAATCTTAAGAATTATTACCCGTTTGTCTATAAGAAAGAGGAAATTATATCATAGAATTGTAAGGACTACACAGTATTTAATACGCCTAGATTCAATATAAAAGATGTCGAGTTTAAATCACAGTCAAGTCAATTTTATATGTTCTGTATGTTAATAGTTATCTGTGAGACAGGTTTGCCTCTGAGAGAATAAAAAAATAATAAATTTTAATAATAAACGTCCATTGTGAACTGAACGTTCGATATCAGACATATTAATATTAAACCCAACCATGATATTAAAAAATCCTTTTCATAAAAAAATTCCAGAAAAAAATAACTACTATTAACCACACAAACTTAATAATACAAATATACTTTATGAAATTTGAATTTGAAAGAAAGCGATTATCATGATTTTTATACCCGAAACTAAATAAAACCCATCATCTTGGGAAAATTTAGGGTAGAAAAAACGTGCTAAAGACAATCGATTGAAGGTTTGTAAGATGGATGGGGGAAATAAAGGCTTAGGATCCAGCGTCTTGTCAGCTTGAAAGTGATTGATCTCGCTCACTTGAGACCACAGAGAGATTACAGCTCACAGAACTGCCCGCCATCATTATCCCGTTCAACCTTAAGGAGGTAGAAAAAGGTGGATAAGTCCCCGATTGCAGTCCACGGGCGATATTGGGAGAACTCATTGAAAAATGATATTGTAAGCCACTTCTCGGAGAAATGGAGATAGGAAATGTAAAATTGATTATAGAAGTTGTACATTCAAGATGATGAATTGATATATTGCACTGAATTATCTTTTTCTCTTAAAGGGTTTATATTATTTAAGGAATAAATTAGGAAAAAACTGTAATGATGTCATCAATAATTATGTATGAAGTATCGTTTTATAAGTAATTCCTTAAATAGTCCTTAATATTTCCTTAATATTTATATTAAACTATTTTTTAAAAAGAAGTAAAATGTGATATTTATATAATAATAAGTGATTCATTTGTTAAAATCAGTTAATTATTAATTTAATTGTACATCTTATTTGAAATATCCGAATTAAGAAGAATTTTTAAATGCATTGCATAGTAATTTCTTCATTTTAGTTTATAATTTATTTGAACTACGACATTATAAATGAATATATCAATAAAAGTGACAAAGTCGTAATATTAATAAAATTCGGGTATATAGTTAAATGAATAATAACAAAAGCAAAGAGTATATATTTAAAACAAACCTACTTCAATCATTTAACCACAATTTAATTTAAATTTATACATTTTTTATTTTATTGCAATGAAACTGAACATGCCACATACCCTCCCCCTTTTTTTTTTAAAGAAATTATCAGATTACTAACGGTAAGTAATTTCGGTGAGTGTTTCCTAATACTACAAATCTCTGATAGTACAACGTCCAATTACTTTATTGGGAAATGACTGCTTTAAAGAATAAAAAAATAAAAAAGTATAGCTGCATATCAATTAAAGTAATGTTTTGTAAAAGCTTAATACAAATTAAATACAGAATTTGACTCCCTGACGGAGCTGAACGATCGTGTAAATTTTCTAATGGTTAATCCCTAATAAAAGTTTAGAATGCTTTATTATTAAAATGCGCACTTTTAGCAATACATGAATTAAAAAAAGGTGTCGATTTTCAAACTCGCATTTATATTTAAAATGTTTTAAAGGACAATTGGTGCAATGCAATTATTAACTATAAAGAAAAATAAAGTCTTGTTAATTGTTTTGCAGAAAAAAAAGGATTTTTGCAAATGTCAAAGTTAATCTGATAAAAGGAACCGTTTTCTACAATATAAGTCGAACTTAACTTTGCTTGAGTATATTAAGATGAGTTAATTGAGCATAATTGAGATTAAAATAAAATATTAAAAGAATTTCTGTACTTTATGTTTAGTAAGATAGAATCAACTCAATTTGATTTTATTGCTTGGCATCCTTTTCTTTTAAATCGTTTTTACCACAAATAATAAAAGTAACAATTTTTAATTAATAACAAATTAATTCGCTATAACCACTGTAATAAAACAATAGTTGATGATTGTACTTTAGATTTTATAATAACTTTTAGACATTGGTTTTTATAGGTAGGTGATAATAAAATCAAAGGAATGTATTTAGCTCAAAAGTTTGAAATCGCAAAGCCCACTTGTTTATTAGAATTCCACATATATTACAGGAAAAAGTCATTAAAAATTTCAACTTTTACAAATTTGAATCACTATCTAAAAGAATGGAAGTTAACTGGTTAAACATAATTGTTTTAAATGCTGCAACTTGCATTTGAAAATATTTAAGATATTAAAATAAACGTTTTTAAAACGTCATAAACCAATAATATCAATAAATATCACGCAAAATCCGATAACAAGCACAGTTCTCCTTCCATCAATTTTACAGCTGCGGTGCTATTTTATTTCCATTGTGTAACAGAAAAACGCTGTTATTGACACATCCCCTTCTCTTTGTTTACTTCAAAACCCGGAAGTTGGGATCATGGACGTATCGAATACCTCCAAGTTCGGGTCTTTCATCGACTCGAAAAGTGCTGTATCGATTTCTCCTCCAACCGATTCTATCCGTAACCGTTCCTTCTTTATGGGTTTTAGGGGTTGGGGGTGGACGCAGAGGGTGTGTGTCGAGAAAGGAAGAGGAAGAAAAACTCCCCAATCTCTGAAGAAAAAGCGAAAGACAGAGGTTAGACTAGGAACAAACATTTGCACCGAATCGGTTGGTTCCCCCCAGCCCCTTCCTCGACACCCGGTTGCAGTTATTGAATGATCTACGCTCTCCAGAAAGGCCATCAAATGAAAAAAAGTTTATGCCAGAGACGTGTCACGGTAAAGGATTCTTTGTGGTCTGTGGAAGAAGGTAACGCGTTATGTTAGTATTGATGTAGCAATAATTATGTTAAAATATAGATTGATCAAATTAACATGAAAAAAAACTGGGTATAAAAAATATGGCATTACCTTACAAAGGTGAAATCTTTTTAAAATTTAATTAAAATAATTTGAATTTGTGTTTGAAGCAAATATGAAAGTATACTACAGGGTGGTAACAAATTATTGGGCGATGGTCATTGTTTGAATGTATCAAATTTAGCTCTACATTGATATAATAAAACGCTATCTTTGTCCTAAGAAACTACTTTGCTTAATCTTAAACTAGGGACCTAGCTTTAGTAGCAACGGACACAGTAGTTAAATCATAGCAAGAAGCAGAGTAGTTAAAGCATAAAAACAAACAAAAAAAATGGTTTATCACTTGTAGTTAAAAAGCTAAATAATGACATTTCCCAACAATTTGCAATCATCCTAAATGTCTCTATATATTTGGTAGAAGTAAGAAGTTTCTGGTGAGTCCCATTTTCATGGAACTTGCGAACTGCGCATGTCTGTGACTTCATTGTTGGGCTACCCCTCTATAATAATAGTTAAAATGAGTTGCCTCAAAACTGCTAATCTAGATTTATTTTATAAATTTCTGCACGTATTATATATGCTTATTTTTAACTTATGATAATATAAACCTACTGAAAAATACATTAAAATGTTAAAGTTATGTTGTACAAGAATATCAGACAAACTCCCAACTACTTATGTAGAATGGAATTGGAAAAAAATATTTTTTAACGTATTGCTTTTGATTTTAATGGTACATTGCTACGCCTTCCGACTCTTGTAGAGATCAACTTACAAAGTCATTTGAATGCATTTTTTTAATTGAGGAACCTTGGTGATAATAACTAAATAAGAAACAGTTATAATATTTTAAGTTTGGTTTTCCGTTGTTGATGATGATAGGTAAACATGAAGGAGCTAATGTATCAACTTGAACTCCCATTTATTATTAAACCAGTTATAATGTCAATTAAACATTTTAAATGACACAATACTAATTTGCAGAAACATGTCAATTTTGAAATTAGAAAAAGCAGAAATCACCCACAAAAGTCAATAGGATAATAGAATAAACAGACTTCAAGATACATTCAGATAAATCCTTCTAATTTTTATAGACTGAGACCTTTATTCATTTGCTTTAGAACCTCTTGACGTACTCAATCTCATAATACACTTTTTTCCCAGAAGAACCCAGACTCGAGCTCTTTTCGAGAGACCAAGATGGCAGTCTATTTACGTCCTCAAGCAGGTGTCCAAGAACGAGTACAGGAAAAACAGATTTTTATGCCTCTCCTGTTTTCCCCTGTCGCGATGTTCGAAATCCGAGTTTTATTCGTTTATTTACGACCAGGTTCGCTCTCGGCGGAGGGCTGCATGCCTCGCGATGAATATAAAACACTCTCAGTCGTTGAATCAGAGTGAGTTGCCATTTTCGATTCTGCGTTGATATCCAACTTCAGGAGAGAGAGAGAAAGAAACTCATGGGGCGATGTCGGTCCCGAATCGACGAGGAGGACGCGAGGAGGACGGGATGGCACAAAAGGAGTTGTCGATTTTGTTCTAGAAATGATTCCGTGCTTTTATCTGTTGGAATGGATTGAGTTGACATGTTCATGGGAATTGGTTTTCGGAGTCACGAAATGCGTGTTGAAAATCGCATGTCGAATCAAGTTTGGGGTTTTGTATATTTTAAGGTATGTTTATTAGCTGATCTATGAACAATAAGGCGTTTTGACGTCTCTTTTGTTAAGTGTTTTGTATCGTTTTTCAGTCAATTATTTTAATCTTAATAAATATTATTTTCAAAATAATAATATATATTTAATAAAAACTTTTAAAAACATGCATTTTTAATCATGTTCGAGCACTTGAATTTTTTTCTTTTAAACCGCAATTATTAGGGCTTCATAATGTAATACTATACAAGTAGAACACGATACTCAAACCGTTGTAGCATTAGATATATCATTCACGCCTTATAAAAGGCTTTATTTGTACATTAATATATCTAATTTCTATAAAGAGCAAACATCTTAGAAAATGCTATCATTGAATTATATGGGAAGGTTATATAGTCTTTGTTTGTATGTGAATGTACTTTCTGAAGTTACAACAATTATCAATACAAGAAAATTGGAAATGTTTAAGTAACAACAGGGTGGCAACAACATTCTGGAAAAAAAGCTACTTGATATTTCCCTGATTTCCATGATGGTGTCACAAAAAATTCCCTAATTTTACAATTACAATAAGAAATGTTACAATACACACTTAGTATAGAAACAAAGTATCCACGCTACAATAATACAATATATTGCATTATAAATGAAAAATTATAAGCAATAATTATTGACAGTTAAATTAATAATTTATGGATACAACACAAATTATGCAATTGCGACATGCATGGTAGTAATTAAACATGTTCTCTGGAAGCAGATAATGTAAAAAATTAATTATTTTTTCAAATTATTTCTTTTGTAGATATTTTTAAATGTTTTATATGCTTCCTATTTCCTATTCCAATCTTCAATACATCACGTATTCATTAGTTCAATTATTAGAACATCTCACATGTTGCTTACAATTCAAGATCCAACACACTTGCTTCTCCGTCCAGCAGTGGTTCACGTTTTTACAAAAATAAAACCGAAAATATGAAAATGCGCATAATCATGCTTCTTTTCTTAAATTCGTTTTCGGAACAAAAAGGAAATATTGTCAACTAAATTACCCAGGATGGAGGGCATAACAGATGATAATTGCCGTTTTAATGATCCAAATTTGAAAAATTCTCTGATATTTTGTGAAATTTTGAAATATTCCCTGACTTTTCCAGAATTGAAAATTTCCATGATAATTCCCTGATTTCCCGGTTTTTCAGGTTATGTTACCACCCTGAATAAAAAATGGACGGGTCTGCTGCCAAGTGATGTAGTCAAAAAACCAAATTTCGAGATAAGAGCGTTTAAAGTTTGAAATTCGTCTTTTCTATAATGTTAAGTGGAATGACAACAATTCGTTATTGGGTAACCTATCGATCTAGGACCCCAAAACCCTGAGTTCCTAGTAAAAGGAAACGGTATTAGTTAATATTTGGATTTTTGTGACTTACACCACCAGCCAAGCAGTCCGCCCAAATGTAAATAAACGTCACAAAAGTTTTCACAATCAGAAGACTATAATGTTATTTCATTGTATAAAAAATAACGTGCCATGATTTTGAAAAGATAATAAGAAATTGACTTACCTGTACGATGGATAGGCTTTTGACTTTTTGTTGGACAAACATTGAGCCACGTTAGAGCTTTTGTTTCCCATTGATTCTGCTTTTTTTAATACATTCTACTAACACATATATCCTTCACAAATCACAAGAGTTTGAGTTTTTTCACCACATTTCCTTCGAATCATATTTTAATATTTAAGTTACGAACATGTTTAAAGATAGCAATCACTCCTTGTAGCCACAAATCTTCTGACAAACTTCAAACAAATCAAATCCATATATTCCAAACTTTACTGCAACGGTAATTCAATAAAAAAGCATAAATCAAAACTAAGAACGAAATAAAAAACAAATCAACAAAACGAACCACGTTTTGACTTAAGCAAACAAAATTAAAATCCAAATAATTGAAACCAACCAATGAATTATTCCTCTTTCAAATACATTTAGAAAATTCCACTTAAAAAAACTCTATATCACGTAAACTTATAGCAAACTGTTATCAATAATCTCCACCTATTCGAGACAGGTACTGATATAACTAAGAATACCCAAGGGGCCCGGCATCGATTTATATTTATAGAAACTTCTATTCCAATCCGTAAATATTTTTCGCTACCGCCTCAGGCTTGGCTCGATCCAGAGTAGAGACTTGAGAGTCATAACTTTCTAGTTTATTGTGTCACGTAGGTCATATTTTTAAAGAGTTCTTATAATGTGTCACTTTCTTGCAATATTTTGAGAGCTGTTTAAGACCGTTTCTATGTCTCCCACGCTTCGGAAATTGTATTTTTAACTTTTTATTGGTGAAAAACGAAGATACAGGAACACCTGATATTCCAAATATATCACAGGATTATAGGCATTTATTTGAGTTTTTATGGCATACTTTTCGGGGAGAAATTTTCCTTCTATAAAAATTAAACTAAAGTATAATGTTTCAACAACAAATGTGATGTTAGATATTTAAATTGGATTATTAATATTTAAAAAGGCATACATCTTTTAACTACTAATTATAAAATGATCCTTTTAGTATTTTTTTAAAGAAAATAATATTAGTTATATATCATAATATTTTATTAAATAATATTATACAATACCTAATCATTACACTACCATTCGCTAACAAATTTTACGAAATAGATTTTATATTTTAGCGTTCCCAATTTTGTAAGTAAAAATGACAAAGTGTGGAACACATGTGATCTTTTAAGCATAGCCGCTTTCTATATATAGAGTAGAAACGTGAAAAGAATAAGAGATCAAAGCGGTTAGATAAGAGCAGAAGTCAAAGAAAAAATGTTTTTCACATTGAAAAAAGAAGATGTCTTTGACAAAAAATGGAATTCCTTTTTCCAACTTTCAGAAATCGCAATGTGATATTTTTTTAAAAATAATTCAATTAGGTTAAATTATTTTAATTTTAATTATGCTTTCGCAATCCTTTGCATTTATTTTTTGTTTCAAGGAAAATAAAATATTTCATTATTTCTCTAAAATAAACGTGCAAAAAAAATTATTTTGAATACTAAAATTCTATTTAAAAAAAGTTTTAAATATTTAAAGCAACATGTTTGAAAATTTATTAATATGCATTCTTTCAACAATTTTTTTTTAATTTCAAATGTCTTAGGAATGATTTAAAAATCCTTTCTATAAAATTTTATCTACTACGAAATTTTCATTAAAATCGCTGACTAATTTTTGTTTGAAAAATCTAAAATTTTATAATTAGTAAAACAGTTTAATTACATTTATAATTATATTTAAGTAACTATTAATATCATGGAATATTTAAATCTAAAATACTGTTCATTATGGATAAAATTTTAACCCTCAATCATTATCAAACACACATAAAAGTATACGAAATATATATACTATATATGACATAAGGAACAAAAATGTCAAAAAACAATAGAACTAAAAATCCCAAGAAAATCACAAAACCAAAAAAAATATAAACAAAAACAAACTAATGATCAACAAAAAAATCCTGTTTCAAAATTCCGACAAACAGTTGCACAACATATCATAAACCAAGCACTGACTCTATAATCTACAACAATAAAACACAGCTCAAATCCTACTTGTCACCAAAGGACACCGAATTCGAGCATTGGCATGGAGTGTATTTTTGACGATGTGGGTGATTTGGGTCCGGACAAAGAGCGGAAGAGGAGAAAGGAGTCGGACACAGGTTTTACTTTGATAGGGAGTAACGGTGAACTGGGGTGAATAGGCAACCACGGATCTTTCCCGGTGAAGCCGAGATCGCCGATAGATGGCGCTGTTCGGTTTATTATTTTAAAGTATTCGGATGGGATGGGATGTTATTTATCATAACTTTCATATTCATGCGAATGTGTAAGGGAGTAATAACTTTTTAAAAAAATCTCAAATGTGGTAGAAGTTTTGTAAGAAAAAAAAATAACAATTCTAGTGGAAAATTATCGGTAAAATATTTTTTTTATATATGCAAATTAGTATTCGAATATATAGGTTTATCTTAAAATATACTATTTGTGAAAATAATATACTTTTAAAACATATATTATTATTATATCTAAAATAATAAAAGAATGTGTTTGTCTGTATCACGGAAAACACATACTTACTCTGATCGGACATGTCTGAAAATTTATATATAGATTATAGATACTATTCAAAAATAAAATACCTTAAAATAAATAAGTGATATATGTTTATTGCTTTGAATATTTGAAAAAATATTCTATTTTGAAGTTATACTTCATTACATACCAAGAATGGTTACATTGTAACATTCAAATACTTAAGAAAACCGCGTAGATGAAAAATTAATGTGATACTGTTAGACCTTGGTTTAGATATTAATTGTTTTATTAATTCCTATATTTAATAATTTTAATATATAATAAGACTTGTTAAAATTAAATGGGTTTCTTTAAAGATCTCAGTAGATGTAAAGTGCAGACAGGCGCACTTCAATTAATTAATGCGGATTAAAAAAAAGCAAACAAATTACATTTCCCTATAATATAAGCCCAGACAGAAAAACGATTATATATATATTTTTTGCACGAAATTACCCCACATGGCGCGCCTTTTAATCAATTTATATTTTTAGCTTTGGCAGAAAACTAAAAATAAGTAAAATTTTGAAGATATTTCTAATAGTAAATTAGATAGTCTAATAGTAATAGTAGTATTAGATAGTCTAATAGTAATAGTAGTATTAGATAGTCTAATAGTAGTCTAATAGTAATAGTAGTATTAGATAGTCTAATAGTAGTCTAATAGTAATAGTAGTATTAGATAGTCTAATAGTAGTCTAATAGTAATAGTAGTATTAGATAGTCTAATAGTAATTAGATCAGTTTATAGAACGGAAATCACCGATAGCTCTGACAATTAAATTTTTTTCTTAAAGAAAAGTTTTAGCAGCAATATTTATTAAAACGAACCGGTTGTTCATTGGTTCCTAACTTTATCTACGTTTATGTCATAATTATTTTTGTTTTAGTAAATGATATAGAAATGTTTCATCATAAATATATATTTATAATAATTACTTAAAAAATAAATATTGAAAAGAGTATAATATGAATAAAAATATCTTTAAAATAAAATGTTTCGCATTTAGTCCTATTCAAAACTAATATGCTCACATATGAAAACATAATTTTTCCAAAATCAAACCAAACAAATAAATTGGCTTAGATTAGAATCAATTACTTTGTAGTAAGCATATTATGAACTATTACTAAAGTTTATTTAGATATCTGACGAACAAAAAAAATTATATACGTATTATAAATTACATAGTATAAATAACTCAATGTTATATATGAAATCCTTAAAAATAAAAATTGTAGGATGTAAAAATATATATTATATTTAAAGCAAAAAAACCCTGTTTACGGGAATATTAGTTATACTTTTAATTAAGAATTATCTGAAGTAGGGAAAATTTGGGAAAATACAAGTTACCTTTAAAGCTATTCATCCTAAACTTCACCAAAACAAGCGACATAATTTTTTTTTATCATATACTTCACTTTTTAATCTACCTATTCAAACATGCAGGAAAATGTTAGTGTTTATGTCTAGTTCCAGAATAAAAGACGACTTAATAACCTCGGAGCTCATAACAAAGACAAAGGCCTCAACATTTCAGCGTTAACGTCAAAGAAAATAGTGTTTTCCATGGACCGTGATTACTTCTAGTTGTTTCCAAGTCTTTGTTTCTGTTAATCAAGAATCTCTTTCAGAAACTTCCTTGGGCAGTAAACACTTTCTGTTGTAACAGTCGGTGCTTCGCATCACATAATATAAGCTCGTTGTGTGAATAAATATTCTGGTCAAATTTAATAGTTACTATTAATAATTTAATCTAAAATTATAAAATGAGTAAAAATATTGATTATTCAGGAAAAATGACATGTTTTATTATTTTGATAATATTTTTTAAGGAAAATAATTCACTGCATATTTCGTTACAGCTTTATTTGTGTATCAAAGAGAAATAATTGATTACAACTAATAACTAATAATACACTTTAACTAATAATAAACTTAAAGCTAATAATAAATTAAAATAAATAAATTTTAATAATAAACTTTGATAATATAAATAATATCAAAATCTAATTATATTGTTAAAAATAACATTTCGTTGCACAGTTATTTCATAAGAATAAAATTTTATATAAAAATAATGAAAACACGGAAATATAGTACAAAAGAATTAAAAACATGAATCAAGAAAATAAATCACATAATCAAGAACTGTAACTCAATTTTTAAACTAAAAAATAATTAAACAAACATAGCCTAAATAATTTTGCATTCTTTGGGCTTATTAAAAATTATCAATTTGAGAATCTAATTAGAAAAGCTTCATTTCAATATTGCAATCATTAATTTTAATGAATTTAAGTACTAAACTCATCAATTAAGCCATATAAAGCATCCTCCAAATCGTCCGTTAGTTTAGTTCTTTCAATTAAAAGTCAAAAAAATTAATCGGAACTCGATCGCTGTAAAACAGGTTTCTCTGCTGGCAAACATTGTGTGCAGTGAAAACAACTTTACGAAAACTCTCGTTAACTAAAATGAAATATAAATGGTAATCCAAAAAGAGTAGTCAGTTATAATCCAATAAGAGTTTTGATATAGGCATTGAAATGATTATATCAAATTGAATTAAAAAAATGAGTTTAATTAATAATTGTTCAGCTCATAGAATTAAACAAAGAATAATACATTGCTCTAAATATACTACTGTAACCAGCGTTATTCATTTATGTTATTATCTTATATGTTTGTCCTATTATCATGTCCCCGTCACCTGTATATATTTTCATGTTCCCGTTACGTGTCTATATATTGTTCCCGTTATTACGATTGTAACGCCCTCTACATATTTATGTCTTTCCCGCTGCACGGGAAAGTTTCAGTCATGTAACTGCCTCTTACGGTGATGCGTATTTAAGGTTTCGTTCCTCCCCGAGATTATTGTATGTTAGGCATATGTGATTAAAGATGTTTATGTTCTATCCTTGAACAGTTATTTAGTCAATACGCCTTATAAATGGCGCCCAACGTGGGGCAACACCGTAGGAACAGCAATTGCATGGCTCGCTTTTTAGATTCTTCGTTCCGATTGATGAAAATGGCTAGAGCCGCCATATTAAAGTTCGTTGCAAGAACGAAGGATATTGTGTTCTTCAGGCAAGAAGGAATGTCATCGGATGTTTAAGATAAGTGTTATTTTGTTTTCTTTTCAGTGTTACAAGTTTTTTAATTTGTAGGCTAGGTTAAAGTTTCGAAACGCAAAGTTTCGTTTTTCAGTATACATCCTGTTAACTGTGAGGAGACAATTTTGCATAACACGTATGCTGTGTCTCGTTTGGAGTGTTATCTCTAATGATTTAATTTTAACTAGTCTTTTGAAATTAAACCGCAATGGTTTGCTGTGTTTTGGCACTGAATTTCAAACTAAGAACCACCTTGGTTCTGTAAATACTGATTGTGCGAATCGTATTTGGTAGCATTACGAATTCAAATTCGTACGCTCGGAGAAAAGCAATTTTTCCCCCCTCCTCTCCACGTAACTAAGAGTGTTTTATTTCTGTTCTCTTTTATTTGAAATTATTGCTGGCCTTGAAAATTCTGATTGTGGGTTTTATTTATTTTATTTTGTTCTTTTTCGGGAAAAATAAAAGAATGTGGTTTTACGTGCAAAAATAAGAAAATTTGTGTTCTTGAGTGTGATTTAGAATAGTAGATATTTTATTGGCAGGAAGTTTTATTTTGTGATAGTGCTTATTTGATTTAATTAGTGGCATTAACTGATAATAGTTATTTTGATCAGTTAGATAATTGATTATATTATAAAATGTAATGTTGTTTTTAAAATTTATTTTGAAAGAACACTTGAATTGATTCGTTATGAAATGGAAGTTTGTTAATGCTATTGTTTTGATTTTATATTTAAGTACTTCATAAATTTCTAAATAATTTAAACAAAAGTGATTTTTCTTATAAATAAATTTGTTCAATCATGTTAAAATATATTTTGGTATTCTGGTAATCTAATATTGAAATTGTACCATAAAAATTTTGCATTTTAACTAGAGATCGGGTGTTATACAGTGTCATTTACACTTGAAAAGATTTCATACTGCACAGTGTCATTTGCTTGAATAAATGAATAGTTGGAATGATTTTATAATGGTTTACAATAAATTTATAATAGTTTAAATGATTTAATATTATTTTAACTGATATTAATTGGTTTTCTGAAAAATAATTATAGACTATTTGAGTGCTAATATTTCATGGTAGGGTAATTGTAGTGAGTTTAAGTGCATTGAACTGTGAAATAGCTCTAGGACTTTGAGGTAATTATTTTGTGTGCCTGTTATCTACTGCCATATTCTGAACTCACAAAGGAACTATTCTGAAATCCCACGATGGCTTTTCTCGCACGAGGAAAGAAGATTGACCTGGTCCGGCTGGCAATTGACCTGGACTTGGATGGTATTGATAATCTCAAAGTTATTCAACTGAAGACGAGAATTCAAGAGAGTGAAGCATATAAGGACGATTTAGAGTTTGTCCAAGCAAGGTTTGAAGAGATAATCGCTGAAAGAATAAAAGAGGAAGACCTTGAAATTGAAGATAAGAAAAGGAAGGAAGGCCTTGAAATTGAAGATAAGAAAAGGAAGGAAGACCTTGAAGATAAGAAAAAGAAGGAAGACCTTGAAGATAAGAAAAGGAAGGAAGACCTTGAAGATAAGAAAAGGAAAGAAGACTTTGAAGCTGAAGAAAGAAAAAGAAGATTGGAACTGGAGTACGAAGAGCGGAAAAGAAAGGACGATTACGAATTCCAACTTCAGAAGCTGAAACTCCAGGATGAGGCAACACGATCCCAAGTTCCTCTTACCCAGAACGATGGTTTTCAAGCAGCCAAACCAAGATTGGACTTGCAGACGCTGATCCAGAGATTCGATCCAGTAACGAATGACATCAGCTTATACCTCGTTCTCTTCGAGCGACAAGCTCACAGAGCTGAGATTCCAAGGACTTTCTGGGCCTCTCATCTGATTGGTCTGCTGCCATATGATATTGCTCAGATCATTGCAAGAGAAGTCGAAGAAGTTGCACAAGATTATGAAAAAGTGAAACAGCTGCTTCTAAAGCGCTATAAACTCACTCCAGAGAAATTTCGTCAATTGTTCACAAAACATTCGAAATGTCAAGAAGGCACTTGGACAGATTTCGCCTACGAACTTAGGAATTACTTTCAAGGTTGGATTACAGGTCTCGAGATAACAACTTTTGAAGAATTGTCTGATCTGATGGTTACAGACCAGATTAAACGCCGTGTTCCACAAGAAGTCAAAGAGCACTTCATCGATGACTGAACACAAATAAAGACGACTACAGATCTAGTACAAAAGCTAGATGACTACGAGACGGTTCGTCCAAACAACAGAAATGACTCTACGTCGAATACCAAGAAGTGGTCCAGTCCAAGATTTAATACTGGAAACTTCAGAAAAGTGGCGCAGAATCCAAAGCCAAGGCAAAATGAAAGAAATCCTAATCCAGAGAACAAGCCTGCCATATACTGCTATGGATGTTCCAGACCTGGTTTCATAAAGGCAAAGTGTCCGACATGCTCTCCAACGGCGAGAAATGAGAATTTCCCTGCAAATTCACTTACCATGTACACTTGCCATTCCAAGATGTCCCCTATTGCACTGATTGATGTGTACATATCCGGTGTACGAGCCAGAGTTTGTGCAGACACAGGTGCCAGCAGATCAGTCGCTGGTGAGATCCTCTACAACCTGCTGAAGAGAAAAGGAGTGGAGTTCCAGGAGACTTCAGTAACCATGACCTTGGCAAACGGTTACCAAACTACTGAAGAGGCTTGCACAGCCACGGTGTCCATTGAGATTGAAAACAAAACAATCATTCTGGATCTCCTTGCCCTTCCAAATGCAAAAGGAAATCGAACTCTCTTAGGAACAGACTTCCTAGAAAAGTCGGAAATTGTTCTCGACATAAGAAACAAAAGGTGGAACTTTTGTGACACCCTCGCCGAAAGGTTTATTTTGGGAATGACATCACATTGACGTCTCAGCAACCTGTCGAAACTCTTCCCATCAACAGCTGTAATCTCCGTGAAGAAGAAGGCGAGAGCTTGAACATCGAGCAAAGGCTCCAGGTCAATAATTTGCTTCAGGATTTCGAGGAAAGCTTCAAACCAGGGGGAGAGAGCACTCCCTTCATAGAGCATCGCATTAATACGGGAACGCATGCTCCAGTCGCTTATCCACCATACAGAGTTTCTCCTGCGAAGAAGGAAATATTGAAGAAAGAACTGGATGACCTCTTGCAAAAGAAAATAATCGAAGGATGTGAGTCGCCCTGTGCTACTCCTCAATACGTTCCAGGTGATAAAGTGTATATGACCCTGCATCCCGTCAGCAAAGCTGCCACTGGACAATCCAAAAGGTTTATGCCAAGACGAGATGGACCCTATGTCATCCGTACACAAAGATGACCATCCACATTCGAAATTGCCAGCCTGGACAATCCCCAAGTGCCCCTGGGCGTGTACCACACTTCTGCCCTGAAGGCCTACACCCAGGACCCCATCGAACGTCCTTGCAATCCGTTTCGAAAGCGAGGACGGCCACCAAACTTACTGCAAAGAACTGGTGCTGGCCCCTCGTCGGGACTACGTCGGAGCCAGAGGGGGAGGATGTAACCAGCGTTATTCATTTATGTTATTATCTTATATGTTTGTCCTATTATCATGTCCCCGTCACCTGTATATATTTTCATGTTCCCGTTACGTGTCTATATATTGTTCCCGTTATTACGATTGTAACGCCCTCTACATATTTATGTCTTTCCCGCTGCACGGGAAAGCTTCAGTCATGTAACTGCCTCTTACGGTGATGCGTATAAGGTTTCGTTCCTCCCCGAGATTATTGTAATGTTAGACATATGTGATTAAAGATGTTTATGTTCTATCCTTGAATAGTTATTTAGTCAATACGCCTTATACTACTTAATTTTATGATTACTTAATAATAAAATGCAAGTAGTTTTCGCCGTATTCAGACATTTACGCACAAATATTACTTGGTTAATATTTTTAAATATTAAAAATATGCATCAATAAAATAAAAGTTAACAAAATAAAAACCATTACAAAATAATATTCCTAGTGTACAGACAGTAATTTAAAATTCACATAAAATGTGCGGAATTTTGTAGATATAAACGCAGAAGTATTGCATATTTTTTTTATTGGGACTTTAGGTGCTTATAGAAATTACAATGATTTTTTTACATAAAACTAAAACAATATTTAGTTCTTCACGATAATAAAAAAGATTATATTTTCAAACTTATAATACACTTCAAATAAGTTTAAAACATATTTCAACCAATATAAAGCTTTTTAATTAATTACTTTAACAAATGATTTTGGCCCCAATTTATCCCTTAAAATGCTTAATTTTTTTTATCAGTGTAATAATAATACGAAATATTTTAAATAAAATTGTAATCGGTAATTTTGTATAATTATATTTAAAAAAAACATGAAAGAAAAATATGAAATAAAACAATTAGATCTTTTTTCCGATACAAAATGGATTTTGATTAATTACAACTGATATTTTTATTATTTTACCATAACTATTCCACCTAATGGTCCCGCTTAACTATATAAAGTATGCGTAATGGTTTTTATCTAAATTTTAATGACATTGCAATCATAAAACTGTTAATTTTTTTTTCTTCAAATATTTAATTTATATTCATTTTATTATTTGGACTTTAATTAAATAGCCCAACTCTTTACTACAGTTAACATTGTCTGCACCTTAACAACTTTGTGAAAATTTATATTAAAAATTCTACAACTTTATGTTAAATAAAATACTACATTTAAAAGGTTTGCAGTGTTCATAGATCATCTCCTGTCCTTTTGTTTAGCACTCAAATAATCAGTCATGACTTTTGACATTCAAAAGATAAACTTTGAATAGAACATTTGCATTGTGTAGAACGAACCACACCCATTCACCCATGGTATATTTATTTAAATTAATTCTTCTATTTAAAATGATGCTATTACGTAACAAATCAGAATACTTTATTATTTCTAAATCATATATAAATTATTTTAATATTTACTTATATTTTATATATGTGATAAATATAATTTTTTTTAATGAAATTCCTGAACTTTCAGTTTATTTTATATAACTAACAAACAACAAAATGCCAGAATTGATGTAAATGCGAGTATAATTATTTCGGATTAAACACTTGTTCCTTATAAGGTTATAATGAATCTAATGATACATATGAGGAAAATCTAAAAAATTGCATTGAAGGAAACATGAAACTTTCCGTTATGTTCGTCATTAGATAGTCTCAAAACAACCCGAAACAATTATTTTCATTTCGTTTAAACTCGTTATTTTAAATATATAAAAGGGTATAGAATAACACAAAAAAGCATTTTACGATGTAATGATCGGAAATTCGAAAATTATCTGCCGTAATTACAACAAAAAATATAAAGATTTCATAAAATAAATATTTTTTTAGTTTCACTATCTTTAAGTATTTTTTTGAAGATAACTCTCTTAGGATTAAACTTAGTTTAGATACTAAATTGATTACATTTTAATTAAGTTAGAGTTTATCGTGACTTTAAAACTTTTATCTAAAAAATTAATTTTAGATCATACTTGCGGGAATTTTTTTTATGTCAGCTTGTAGGTCATTACTAAACAATTTATAAACATCTAAAAATAAATGTTGAATTAAATCATAATGGTTTATCTATTTTATAAAAAATATAAACTTTGTATTTTAACTTCTATAACTTTACATTGAATTTTTTTTTAAAAAAGCAGTTAAATGATAATTATTAATAAACTATAAATTAAAAAAAATATTTATACATAAAAAGGTAAAAGCATGTAAATGTTTATAAAAGTAATAAAAATTATTTATAATTTTTAAGTAATGACATGTATTAAAATTAAACTAACCTTTTCATTATTAAAAAGCTAATTAAAGTAAATTTTTCTAATTTTTTCAATGAAATGTATTAAAAAGTTTCTTTTCTATACAAAACTCAAAAATATTGGTATATAATTCGATTTTTCTAGTTTATATATAGAAGTTTTCATGTATCAAACACTCAATATTTTTTATAAACTCAAACAAACCGATTGATGGACTTGATTTAAATCACCCAGAAATTTAATTTTCTACTGAAATTTACTCTTTAAACGAAGTAGTGTTTTAAAAAAAGAACAAGATCAAAGCATAAGTTTAACAATGTGCAATTTAAATTTAATTTCCAATATACCCATTTTACACCACTTTATCCCAAGCCTTAAATGGGAGAGTTTCACGTGACGTAACAAGATGGAAACTTACTAGTAGTTTCGATTTCTTCCCTACAGCAGACACCTTTGCTTTTGTTTGTTTAGTCGCTACGCTTGCAATTATGGGAAAGTTTGTTTATAATATTTGTTTTTTCCAAATAAGTAATATTTTTATTCCATATATATATACATTTAAGTACAGAAATATTTATATTATAATAGTATATTATTAGAATTACAACTAAATACGGAAAAATACTTTTATTTCAACACAAAAATACTTCATAAACGATGAGTACAATCTATCTCAGTGTATGTAGTAAATATTTCTATATTGAGGTATTATTTAAAGACTAAAACTTAAAATTTTAGTACAGCGGAGCTAAAGCTCCATGCTAACCCTACGGAACTTCTTCGGCGTCGCGAAATTTTCTCCATGTTCCTTTGGAACAGCGGTCTTCTTCTTCTTCTCGGCGTGAAACACTCCCATTAAATTTTAATGCTCAAGCTTCACATTTTCAATTATATTGATTTATTTTATTTACATTATTTTAAAAGAACAAATATATAGATACATTCTTACGTTGTTTTTATCCAAAAAAAAATTTCGAATGATTCCTAAACATCCTATTGGAGTCACTCGCCAAACATAAACCAAAACACACCATCTAAAAAAAATTCCAATCAATAAATCCAAATAAATTCCAATATACCCCACCTTACCCCATGCCTTAAATTAAATTTTAATGCTCAAGCTTCTCATTTTCAATTATATTGATTTATTTTATTTACATTATTTTAAAACAACAAATATATAGATACATTCTAACGTTGTTTTTAACAAAACAAAAAATTTAGAATGATTCTTAAACATTCTTTTGGAGTCACTCGCCAAACATAAACCAAAACACACCATCTAAAAAAAATTCCAATCAATAAATACCAATAAATTGCAATATACCCCACCTCACTCCATGCCTAAAATTAAATTTTAATGCTCAAGCTTCCCATTTTCAATTATATTGATTTATTTTATTTACGTTATTTTAAAATAACAAATACATACATACATTCTTACCTTGTTTTTATTGCAAAAAATGTTTACGAATGATTCCAAAACATCCTTTCAAAGTCACTCCCCAAACATAAACAAACAAACAAATTCTAAACAAAATAAATTCCAATCAATAAGCCCCTCCTAATCCATAAATAAAACATCCCCTGGAAACGAAATATACGTATTATTTCTCCTATTACAATAAGAGGGAAGGAAAATTTTCTCCAGAAAAGACGGTATCCGTGAAGTTTTTCAATATACATCGGGGGCAAGGGGGACCCCTTTCACTCCCCTATATCCACCTTGTTCTCTTCTCGCTAGCAGATCTCGGAAAAAGATGTTTTGCCCCTTTTCAATTGAATATCGTTTGGAAAGGGGAGCCTGGCATGATGGATGTGGCACGTGGCACGGGAATGGCATGCTGGTGAGCGATGAGCGATCGGTATGGAGAATGTGGAGAGGGGAGTTGATATCGAATGTTTATTAATGGAAGCTAAATAATGCCGGAATGTTTTGTTGTTTGTTGTTCTCTCCTGACTTCGTAGCTTGGGAAAAACCTGGGGGATCCTTTGGAAAAAACGAAGCATTGTACAGTTGGGTTTTATAAAAAGAATTTGTACCCTCTATTTTATTTTATTATTTTGTTTTTCATGGACTAAGAGTTGAAATAATATAGTATAAAATTCATTTTCTCAATGCCGCCATATAGAAGGAAAGATACAGGTTAAGTTTGAATCAAAAAACGGTTCTTAGTACAGAAATTTCAGAGTAGTGATACTAACTAAAGTCTTGTCACCTGACTGTGGTTCATGGTTCTGAAAACTAATAATACAATTATATAGTTCGTATGACTTCATATAACCTTTGTATATTGATTTATGTGTGCATATTGTGATATCTTATATTAAAATAATTATAGTGTCACATGAAATCACATGATCAATGTGAGATTTTTACATAATTGAACAAGTGAAAAAATATGCTTACCAAGAAGAAATACAGAATAATATATTATTACTTTAAGTCTTACTAAAACAACGTTAATGGTATTTACAGGGGTTTATTTGTGGTCCCTTAAGTGAAGACAAAATTTAACGCTGAATATTAAATATCATAAGGTTGTAAATAAGTTAAGAATTGCCATAGCATTTGGGAATGAATTACATTTAATTATAAAACAAAACTTTATATTTAACGGTAAATTAAGGCATTGTAATTAACAACGAGCAAGCGCCAGCTGAGTCAAGACACAGCAAAGTCGCGGAACTTAAAGTAAAAGACGTTTTGAAGAAAGAGAGTTGAGTGAACTCCATACTTTTGCCGGAAAGTTCAATTGCGGCCCATGGCAACTTTTTGTCTGGGCGATAAACAAATGTTTTCTTCTTTGAAAATATGGTAAACCCGGCTCCCTTCGGCCGCAATTAGGATATTGCCACTGCAGCCTATTTAATTTCACAACAAGTGAACGAATTAAAAAACAACTAAATAAATGTCTTAAAGTATTTTAAGGTATTCTCATTGAAATATAATCCTTATAACAAACAAATATAAGTTTGACAAACATTGGCTACAGTTTATACCAACAAATAATAGAAAATATTTTAAATATATATGAAAACCTAACGCGTTAACTACCAGTGCCGCCAGTGTTTGTTGTGCCACCAACAAACACTAAAATGCAACTTAATTGATGGCAAAAGTTTTCAACTCGGCATTCGCGCAGAATGCTTCTGGATACACCATCCATCAATTTTGCTCCGAAAATTTCCAAAGGCGCTCTTTAAAGTGTGCCGCAGTTTACGAGCGTCCGTTGGGCACACACGCGGCAGACGAGCATTGTTCTGGAAGCACGGAGGGTCGGCCCCGAATTCAATTTGCGTTCGCCGGGCACGAGAGGATATTAATTGCGAATTAAGCCCTGGATTTCGCGGCGGAATAAATCAGGGCAGCGTCAGATTCCGCGTATCGCAACTGGCATTCAAACTTGGTTAATGGGGAAACATGTTTTTTTTTTGCTGGACCTGTCGCAGATATGACGCGGTGGTTTGTAAATAGTTGTGGGTTTGATAATATTTCCATTTTTAAAAAAAAAAAATTCCGTTGTTTTATGAAATGTACTTTTTTTATCAGTTAACGAGAAATTATTAATTTTGCCATGGGTATGGGTAATTACCCAAAAATGTTATTACTCTTTATTATTTCACCAAAATGTATATAGCTACCTACACTTGATATTCCAGAAATGTTGAACTCATTCTCAGTCATTTAATGAAATTATTCACTTTCTCTCAATATTTTCATAAAATATCTTCATTGAGAGCACAATTCCTGCAGGACATTGCTATAATTAGATTACGGTTTAAATTTAAATGGTAATAAGACGAACAAGCACGAACATTCAGCAAAGAAGAAATATTAATCAAAAATGAAACTGGAGATAGTTATGGTTATAGGTTATATAAAAATAGACATGAAAAAATATGATATTACAATACTACAACAAAACTTTTACCGTTAAGCTAAAGTTTATAATTACAGCTAAAAAAATTCTATAATGGATGATGATGCATGATTATTAACATTATATATGGTATAAAACTACAGGACTCAGAAAGGAAATGATTTTCATTATTGCATAAAAATATAATCTCCCACGTTATTATCACAATCTAACTCTTCTTTCAGTCATTTTACGGTCTAAAAATTAAAAAAGTTTGATATACATAGCTTAAATATATTTTGAAAAACCTTAATCAATTTATCGTTTAGAAAAAAAATTACCCTTCAAAAGCGAAATTTCAAAATACGGCATTGAAATGTTTACGAAAAATTGTCATTGGGAAAGGAAATAAAATTATACCTCAATTCATTTACTTTTAACTGTGTCTTAGGTCCACTTTTATTTATTATTTTTATTAATGATATAAGTTGGGAGATTGGGAGCAAGGTCAGCATCTTTGCAGATGATTTAAAAATTATGGGGACTGTGAATTCTGGGGAACAAATAGAGCAATTACAAGGTGATTTAACAAAAATATCAGAATGGGCTGTTAAATGGGGTATGTCTTTTAATATCAGTAAATGTCAAGTGTTGCACATGGGTATCAAAAATAGTAAGGCTGCATATGTTTTACAGGGTGCAGAAATCCTAAATAGCGAGATTGTAAGTGATCTGGGTGTATTAGTAAATGATGATTTTAAAATGAGTCATCAATGTACAGCGGCTAGCAAAAAAGCTAACAGAATGTTGGGGTACATCAGAAAAAGTGTTTCATCAAAATCTAAGGATATTATCTTGCCATTGTACAGAGGTTTAGTAAGGCCACATCTTGAGTATGCTGTACAGTTCTGGTCACCATATCTTAAAAAAGACATTGAATTGTTAGAGAAAATTCAGCACAGGGCTACTAAAATGGTTCAAGGGTTTTCAAGCATGAATTATGAAGATAGATTAAGAAATTTGAATATGTATACTCTGGAAGAGAGAAAGGTTAGGGGAGATTTGATTCAACTATTCAAATTTATCAAACAAGGAGATGTGGATGGTTTAGATTTTAATATGAGTGATAGAACGAGAGGTCATGGGTTTAAGTTAAACAAATCTCATTTTAATCGGGAAGGGAGAAAACACTATTTCTATAATAGGGTAATAGACAAATGGAACAACTTGCCAGTGAATATTGTTAATTGTAAAGGAGTAACGGATTTTAAGAAGAAGTTAGATATGCATTGGGGGATAGTTAAGAGGTACTAGATGGACCAACCTTGTTGGGCCTTGAGCCTGTTGTTGGTCGTCAATATTTGTATTTGTACTAATTTTACAAACTATTATACTATTTTTCCTAGGAATTCATTTCGAATCTAAAGCATATTCCACATCCCATCAGACCTAACGAGTTTGCTCTATTTCCACACACACACAGACATTCCAAACACCAACCAGCAATGAATAACAACCCGGAACATATTTCCAAACTTTCTTCAATAATACCAATCCTTTCTTCTCACATGCCTTCCTGAAAGCAGACATCGGCAACAAGACCCGACGGGAAAGTGAGTATTCATTATCTGTCAATGGAAGATCGCCGAGTCATTCATTCCGGAGACCAAATTGAATTTGCGGCCGGACTGTGTGTGGCCACTCGATATTTAATTCCTGGAACACGAGCGGGACATTATGAGGGATGTATATATGTTGCGGCTAAATGCGGGGACTTCTAGGATTGAGATAAATGGAGAGGGGGGGCTTAGGGTGCGGGGCCGGAGGGAAATGATTTGTGGCAGGACATTCGGATTGCTGCCAGAGGAGTTTGAGATTGGAAATGGGTGAGATGCCTTCGTGATGTTGGGGACAAGTTTGACATATTCTTCAAGAGGTTTTTATATGAAATTTTGTTTATCGGGATATATGGTTACTGAGAATGTTTTTGATGGAATATTATTATTCCAGTTGTATTGCTTGTCATGAGTAACTGAAAAGGACGAATTCAATGGCTGATGTATAATACAAAAGTATGACTGGTAATGCTGTTATAGTAATACAGCTGTTTATTTACAGTCTAGTCAGAGAAATAATAAAAAAATTATATTCCATGAAACTTATTTTGTTCTCTTTTAGCATAAATAATACTCGTTGGTAAAATATTTTTATTAAAATTTTTTTTATATAATTTAAAAGTATTTGATAATTTAGGACTACAAAACTAAGCGTGTTCGAAAAAAAAATCAAATGTCATTAGATAGAACTTTTGAAAATTCATAAAGTATGAAAAATATACACTGAATTTGTTCACATTGCCGTTAGCGTTAACTCCTATAAGCACCCAACCTAGCCATCTACAGATTCGTGATTTAATTTTAGCAATGCAATTCAGTACATTAAAAATTGGAAGAATCCTGGGGAAGGCTATTGACAATCACCAGGAGTGATGCAAAACAAATTTTAATGTATCTTAGACAAACAAATTTGTTTAAGGACCACTATATATTCCAAAATACAGAAATAGTCTAAGCTTTTAAGAGATGGACAAACACATATATAGACACGACATATATTCGAATCAATAAACTTTTCAGTAAACCCAACATGGGCTGTGTATTTTAGAAACTTATATTATTTATTTATCGATAACAATCCACGTACAAGAGTAGATAGAAAAAGAATTACCGAAAGCATCTAAACGTTAACCAAAAGAAACACTCCCCATCTCGGTGTTTAACGACTGAACAAGGGGCATTTCTTCATTGCCAAATGATTTAGCAGAGGAATGCCACCTTTAAGGGACATGGCTGTTGGGGTGCCGAGGGACGGATTAGAAGCATCGATTGGAGCGACATCACGCGGTCACGCTACGCGTCATCGATCATCGAATGCTTGAGACCCCTTCTCGATTGCTCGGGGGTTGGGTGATATCCCAAGGGTGATTTTCTATGTCCCTCTGCGAAAATGAGTTTGGGGAGTAGAAATTGTTTGAGACCCCCCACCCCCTCAAAGAACGGGTCGTGATGTGTCACCTCAGGGTGGTAATATGGAACGAAGTATATTGCTAAATGTATTATTTAATCTTCAGATGACCTTGTGTGTTAACGGATAAAATCTTGTTAAATGATTGAATTTAAATGCAAATATTTATGTTACCATAAGTATTATAGCTACGTAAATATAATGTTAATTTTTTTGTTTTCATATTCAATTGTATCATGTGTTTCGTAACTTACAAATATAACTTAAATTAAAATGTAGTATACAAAAATATATCGTATCAAAATGCAAGCAATACAATCTAATACTATAATCAAGCTGTATTATAGCTACATATATGGTGAATTCCGGGAAAATGTTGCCATGGCACTTAAAATTTTAAACTTTATGTTGAGTCATTTGTCATATACCATTTTTTTCAGAAAGATATGAACTTTTTGAATCTTAACATATTTTTTTTAAATTAACACAATGACTTTTATAAAATCAAGGTCAAAGTCACTTCTTTACTATATGTTTTTGCAGTGCGGAATATCTACATTTTGTCTCATACTATAACTTGACTAAAATCCCTTACCAAAATAAAATAAATAGGTTAACTTTTATACTTTATTCATGTAGTTAATCTTTCTATTAATTTTTTTTGCAAAAAAATATTTTTTAACCTTTAAATCAATAATTTATTAAGTTAAACCATAAATGTCCTTCCGTTACCAAAATACTATATTTCAACCACCTCACTAAGAAACCATTGGGTCTACAACTTAATGAATTTTTGTACAAAGCAGACTTATGACACTTATTAATTAGAAACAGCAACAATTTTATTTTGTTTTTAATTTAGATGTTTTTTAATGGTAACGGAAGGACAAAAAACATGGTAACGGAAGGACATCAATGTGGTAACGGAAGGACATTTTTGTATTAGCTGATTTTGACTGAACTTTTCACAATTAAACAAACTAATTTTCAGTCATTATTGAAATTCAAACACACATAAATATTATATATACTTATTAACTGTATTTTCTATCTTAATACCCTCCCCCGCTAATTTAATAGGATGTTACAAATGCATTGAGTTTCAATTAAAACTGGTACTACTTTTCTATTTATTCACTATATGGGTTCTTTCTACAATAAAGCCATAAAATGGGAAAAAGAAGAAAGTTTAAAAGACATTTCTTACGATGATGTTAAGTGACGCATACAGAATTTCAGCAAGAAAATATTGATAGTAATGTATCACTATAAAAAGTTCGCAAGCTTAGACCCCAGTTTGTTTTGTTACAAATATACCTTCTACTTAAAGTTTGTATAAATTGTTTTGTTACCAAATATATAAATACTAATGAACAAAATTTAGCACATTTAAAATGACAGTAATGGAATGAAGACAGAAAGTCATAAAAAAAATATACTTCATTTAAAAAGTGCCTTTATGCTCTTGAAAAAAAATGCACATTTTTAAAGCATATTTTTATTAAAAGACATGGGAATCTTGTCTCTTCTTGTAAAAATCTTGTAAAAGAATTCAAAGAAGAGGTGAAAATTGTAGTTGTACAAGTTGATTTAACATTCAAAAACCAACTTAACATTCATGTTTGATCAGTATAACATCATGGCTACATTGAAGCATTTTTGCCATTAATCAAGGCAAAGGTACTGTAAATGTCCAAAATGGTTAATGGGAAATTAACCACTATTGCCCCATCAGATAAAATAATTGATTTCTCCATCAGATAAAGTAATTCTCTCAAGAAAGATGGAACAATATCCTCCTCTTCCTCACACACGCAATGCTTATTATTTAAAACCAATTTCAAAATATATTATTGAGTATTGTGAGTACTCTAGTTCTATAGAAAGAAAGAAATGTATTCAAAGAAAACATACAATCAAATATAAAAGATGCAGACAAGGCATATGGGTCAAGCAATGCATTAGCTGTTAGTGAATTTTAGTTAGTCGAAAGGCAAGGACTAAAAAGTATTATGTTAGGCAAGTGCTTCATTCAATGATGTCGTTGTAGAAGTATTATGTTTAAGAAAATAAAATAATGAATGACTAAATTTATATTTCCTGAGAAAGAATGTAACTGCTGGAATTGACTCAAATAAAATAACCAAAAATTGGATAAGCCAAAAATTTTAACAAATGGCGCTGGAAAAAGAATTTGTTGCAGAATTAGATTTAAAAACAGCTGAATAAGCAGAATTTAACACCTATTATTCTTTTTCAAAAGATTAATGAGTAAATTGTTGTAAAACAATCCAATTTTACACATTTGGAATTTTTGTCCTTCCGTTACCGTCCTTCCGTTACCTTAAAAAAACATCATATTTTTGGGCATAATATAATAATTTCTAAAAACTGCACTGCAATTTATAATAATTGAACTCTCCTTTAAGTGTTCTAATTTTTCTAGATTTTTCTTTTGAACAGTTTAGCTGAACTTTTAATAAAAAGGTGTAAATGTGGTATACCACTTCCAAAAAACGTCCTTCCGTTACCATTACTAAAATTTAAATTTAAAAAAAAGTTATAAAGTGCTAAATTCTAGATTTTGCATTTTTAATAAAATGCAGTAAATTGTATAAAAGTCTACCTATCAGTTATTTGAAATAAAATATATATTTTAAATTATAACCATAAGTTGTTGTACAAACTGGCCTTCCGTTACCGCCGGAATTCACCATATATAATGTTAAATTTTTTGTGTTCATATTCAATTTTATCACGTGTTTCGTAACTTACAAATATCACTTAAATTAAAATGTAGTATACAAAAATTGTGCTATATTGTATCAAAATGCAAGCAATACAATCGCATACTGTAATCAAAAGTATCGTATCGAAACGTAAAACTTATAAGTCTGATTTGACAGTATTCTGTACGTTACTGTAAACACTGAAACGATAACTTTTCTACACTTAGGTAAGTAAATGCTTCGTTTGTTAATAAGTACAATAATTATACATAATAGTACCAATATGAGATAATAAATAATTATTACTTACTGGTTATTTTTGTCTAAAAAGTATTTCCGAGTAAGGAAAAATAAGAGATTAAATAACAATAAAAAAATTCTTTTAAAAAGTTTATGCATTCCTAACCGATCAGTTTTATTTTTTAATAGCAGATCCCTTTTCTATAAACATATATACTGATTTTTATAGTCGATATCAGTTAAAATGGTGGGTGGAAAATCGACATATTTCTTTGTGATCAATATTAATGTTTATTAATATACTTAAGAGCAATCTATAATTAAAAAAAACATATAATTGAAATTATATATATGAAAAAATTATATTAAGGTGTAACAGACAGAAGAAATCGATAAAGATATAAATCAAACCTCATTCTTAGAAGCAATTCTGAAACTTACATTTCTCAGCTCATGTTATAATTGTTTTACGTTACAAGAAAAGCACCCTTACGCATACATAAAACCAAAGGGAAAATAATAAAGTGCAAAGAAATCTGATTTTCAGCGCTTCAAAGGACTGAAAGAAAGTTGTTGTCGTTTCACCCTCCAGCAAGTCGAAAGAGAAGTGCTTATTCAGCATTCCCGAACAGTTTTAAAAGTGAGTTGTTTTTAAGAAGCCTGTTCAAAAAATTCATTTCGACTTGCACGCTTCGAAAAACTGAAAGCAATCAATTGGAATGAATCTCTTTTAATCAGAGGAATGCAAATAAACGGAACGAAGGAAATCCCCGTGTAGCAAAACTGTTGCCATCCCTATAAATTAAAGTCTTAGTCGTGTTTGTTTTTCTACTTCAAAGTGTAATTCAACTAAGACAGCAGTGGATGGAACTATCGAAGCTTGTTTTAGGAAGCTAATACATCTAATATTAAAAAGAGAGTCGAAAATAAAATTCGGCTTGTTGACTTTAATGATTTTTTTTCTATGTTTATTCTTTTATTTAAAGGCATGCAATCAGACAGGAAAACGATTTGGTATTTAATTTCAGAAATGGCAATATGGTATTACGATTATTTCATATATAATCAAAACAGAACATAACAAATTGTGTGTATTGAATTATGTGTCATAGTTTTAAAAGTGGAAATAATTATATGAGTAATTTGAAAGGATTTTAAAGAATTCTGCATAATTGTTTGGAGTTACAAGATTTGTATTAGCTTTAAAAACATTCAAAGTAAGATGTTATTTGGTATGAATATTATAAGAACAAATATGTTAAAAGCATAGAGTTAATAAAAATATATAGAAAATACGAAACCCAGATAATATCTTAGATTTAAGTTACGTATATAAAGATAAAATTTAGTATATTTTAAATAACAAATGCTACATATGGAACAAAAGTTAATATTTCTATAACTCGAAAATGGTTTAATTATTAAATTTTTAACATAAAATTTTATAACTAAAAAGCATTCACCAACTGCAACGAGCTAAAGACTACTACAAATCTTAAATGAATTAAATATCCTTCGAAACAAAGTATATCTTTACGTAAAAAAATTACACATCAGTCTAATTCTACAGTATTCTATTCGTTATTATAAACACTGAAACAATAATTAGTGTAATTTTTCTGTAGAACTATAGTACCAAATTCAGTAGAACTCTAATTATCCGGATCAATTGGGACCCCATCCCATCTGGATAATCGAATATCCGGATAATTGGATAATTCACGAAAAAAAGGTTACTTCTTAGTAAAATAAACGAATTTTCTTTGAGTATGTAATGTAATTTAATTAAAATTAAAAGTAGTATCATTCACCGATAAGAAACTTTTAAAATGTGGGTTTTGCTGATTTCTTTTTTTTATCACAAAGCGATCCGGATAATTGGTTATCCGCTTTGTTTGATTCGGATAACTGGGCTTCGGATAATTGAAGTTCTACTGTACTCGAATTAATTAAATAGAAAACTTTCAGGCATTTTTATAAACGAAAATAAATTAGATCTTTCAAAGAATTAAACTATATTCTCATATATTTATAAAAATTATAGTTCTTGTATAAGAGTTGTGTGTTTTGTGTCATAAAATAAAAGTCAACAATTTCACATGCTTAATCATAAGCTCTTTTTCTTATTTGATTCACAAAACTTCCAACCCATATATACTCGGGACATAAAATTATACTAAGAATAAAATTGTATTATAAAAACAAGAAATTGTGCTCTGACAAAAGAGAAAGCGCTTTGATATAAACATTTCGAACATTCGTTCGCAGCAAAACAATGGCAAGATTTCAATACTAAAAGGCAATACTGCTCTTAAGACATTTTCACGACCGCACCTCTGCCAAATCTCATAAAACCTGTTCCTTTTAAGAGCATCACAGGAAACAAAATATTTATGGGACCCCATACATCTTGCTGCAAACGAGCCATAACTGGGCCTACTTTATGTACGTTTCATGTATTATGAATGTAATCGCAAATGGGCCATACAGATTTATTGCAGAACAAACCCTTTCTAAATCAGAATCTGCGCGTAGAAGAACTCGAATTCTAAAAGATAAATTTCGAAATTAGAATTCACTCTAGGAATGTGGTTATTCGAATGTTTAATTGGGTATAAACGATTAACATGGTTCTTCTCGACGCGGAAATCAATAGTTTCATGTGCAACATAAGCATTAAACACTAATGAGCCTTCATTACTTCAAATTAAAGTTAATCGCTTTTAAAATGAAAATAGCCAAAACCCTTAAAAGGTACAAGCCAATGAAATAAACCCAACTTAATTGAGTATTTAAATGAGTACAAATTATTTTACATTAATCTTTTTTTAAATGCAATAATTTAGATACATTGGAGGAACATGATGTAAACTTTGCATGTTATATTAAATTTCAAACCTAACTACTCTTGTTGTGTATTTAAGGTAATATAATATATATAAATGTTTTTTGGCGTACAGATGTGTTACGTACACAATGAAAACGCATACACTTTATACATGTGAGAATTACGGCAATAATATGAAAGGCATTGATATCAAGTATGTTTTGTTTTCACCTCGTAAAATGGAACACATTTCTTGACACATTTTATTTAATGATTTTGTTAAAATGTAATATAAATATTGCAATTTTTTTACTTGTTTTTTTTTTAATATTGCAAATTTTGACGTTGTTTATCAATTATCATTATGCTTTTGAAGAATTTAAAATGACATGTACGATGTAATTGGAAAAACTCAATAAGAGTCATATAGATTTCTTTTAAATTTGATACTGATGTATTAAAAAACAAAACTAAATTTACTCGTCACTGTATATTTTGTCCTATGATCAGCAAAATAGAATATTTTCCAGTGCACACGAATAGAAAATTTGTAGATGCTTTATTTTACAATATTCATCGAAACTATTACAATGCGTTATAATCAAAATGTTGTTTCTAAAAATAGGAAATATCTTGGTATTTTTTTAGGAATTATGTGCATTCAAACTATGCTTCAGTATGTCTTTAAAACAAGTTTTTTTTAATATTTTCCTGGCCATTTGGAGGTTAAAAACAAATAAATAAAATGAAAACACCACCCATTTGTTTTTAAACTACTAAAGCATCTAATTGTAAAAATTCGAATGCGTAACCAAATAGCGATAAAAATCGCAAGAAGTAAAAATCCCATTTGTTACTTACGATAAATCCTAACAAGATTGATTTCTTGGTTACTCTTGTTTAGATGTTTCGATTTCCAATAGAAATTCGAAAGTACTTTACGGATACTTTTCTTCAATACATTCGTATTCTACTTATTTGTCTAGATACAATTCCCCAAGCAATCAAGACGAGATGCCTTTCCATGAAATATTAACCAAAAAATACTTCCACATACTTCTCTATATCCTTTATAAGAACAAACAATAGATATCAAAGAGCCTCGTCCAATTATATTCCAAATTTCTATCTACAGTTTGTTCAATATAGATATAAATGCTCACACACGATATTATATAGACTCTTAACATTGTTAAACGTAAATATATATTTATGCCATTCATATCATTTCTAAGTAGATAAGAAAACATAGAGCAAGATTTTTTGTAACATTAGCCATGACTAGATCATAATAAGAATTTATTTTAATATAAAATAATAAGATAGTATTTAAAAAAATCTTATCTTATTAAAATTATTTTGTTTAAATCTAAATCAAGTATAACAATCAAAATTATTTTATAGAATTGCAATTTCTTATGAATTTATTTTCTCAAAATACAAGATAATTTCTTAAAATTTTCCTTAATTATTCCACCCCTGAAAGTGAACACATTTTAAATTGTTTCAGCTAGCTACTTCATTAGGCACTCAGTGCTTTGGATGCTTCATAACAATCCACGTATTAATGACTTTTAATTTGCATTATGACTTACAATTAAGAATAAATGCGCAAAATACATTAAGAGAACTACGCCTTCGAGAATTCCATTCAACAATTAGAAAATGCCTTTCAGTTACATAGAACTATGTATATTATTTATAATAATACATAAATAGAAACAGCATTAATATGGCGAGAGAATAAACATACTCAGAACAAAACTCTTATTAAACATAACATAATGCGGCAAAAGACCATATATGTTTTTAATTAAAATGATACAAACTAATTTGCAGCATGGAGTAAGTTAATTATAAAAGAGTACCTTGAACTTATTTGAAAGCATAAAGCGTGATATTGTTGCTGTTTCAATCTCATATAAAGTACAGCGAAATGAAAACTCTGGTTTATAGTTAGTTTATCTCATTTGTTATTTTAATAGAAGTCCCTGTAAACTTGAAGACACATTATGTTAAGTAGTAATAATCTATTTATTCCTTTTTTTTAAAAATATTTTGCAAAACAAAATTATTTTTTTTAATTTTGGTTTTCTAAACGAGAAATTAAATATACAGTTATTATAAAAAACATAGGTGTTGAAGGAAATTTCTAAAATAAAAAATCTTTAATATTAGTTTTAAAAAAAATTATAAGAAAATAGAGCGACAATTGAAAATTAAATCAACAAAATACTATAAAAGTAATATTTACATATAACCTATGCCTAATTTAGTTTACTTGACTTAACTTGTGCACATTAAAATTACAATATTATATTGAAAATGTTTTCCAAAAAAAATTGTTCCGAACCAGATTATGTCATTTAATGGAAATTATATATCGTTTGCATTAGTAAATTCAAAACAAAAACATGCGTATTAAAAGATCCTCGTATGAATTTTTTTCTTTTCCTTAGAATGAATTTCACTAAATTCAAAATAATTTATAGAAACAACCCGTTTGGACTATATGCGGTGAAAATTTCGGTTTGATATTTAAGTGCTGAAGTTCGTGAGAATGCAAGTAGAGCTTGACAGGAAATTATGACAGCCGCTCGGAAATTGAAGGAAACTCTTGGCGTGATTGCAGGAGAAGCGCGGCTGAGAAGTCATAATTCACGCCAATTAATAATGTTGGAAGTTAACAACTTCCGAAATGTGACGTAAGTAGAAAAAATGCTACAGAAATGACAGTTATATCTGTTATATTTCTTTAAAACGTCTTTAAAATATATTATGCAATAAGCATAAGTTTTTCTCGAAGTGCTTATAATGAAGAAAGATATGCGCACAGAAAAGTTTGAATACTTTTTCAATTAATAGGTTTATTTATAAATATTTTAACAACAAAGTGTACATGATTTTAGAAACAAAGGATGCATGTGAAAACATAATTAAACGTAAACGCCCCTGATTTTAAAAAAAAATTGTTCAGTAAAGAATCACGTATTTTTTTCGATAACAATTTGAATAAAAATCTACCTATTTTAAAAAATACTTTCCTATTTAAAAAGTAATAGTTAATCAGTGTTTTTGTTAAAATAAGTATTTTATTTAGAGTATTGGAAAGTCCTTATATTAACTAGACAAAACAACGGATTTGACTTTGTTTCGGTAAAGAGCTTTTATAAATTTCTATTTTTTAAATAAAATGCTACGACAATGTTGGACATTTCTTTTCTAAAGATTCTATCTGCATTTATTGAAAGTTTATTCATTAAAATACAAATAATCTAGAGTTGTGAATTTTTTATATAGATATTTTTGTTATGATGACAAGAATATTACTAAAACATTTTTTAACAGAAAGTAGTTGACTTGATACTACCAATATACTAATAATTAACTATTTTGGTTAAAAAAAATATAGGTTATTTAATTTTCGAATAAGTTTTCGATTGGCATGGACATAATATACACTAAATTCAGAGCATATTTAGCTTAATATCCCACAAAAATGAATGTGTTTGCAATATTTATAGCTTGCAAACATTTTGAATAATTAAGCTATAGATAAAAAAATTAATAAGTTTTGCTTTATTAGCAATTATACCAATTGGCAAAGCAGTTCATATATTTGCATAGATAATATATTAAAAAATATATAGCATTTTGTGTCTACATTTCATATAACTTACTCTCTCCGTATCTTACTTTTAACGAAATATTATACATTTAATACATAAAACAAATGAAATTTTAACAATACTACAACCAATATTTTTCTGAAACTAACGAAATTGGACCAGGTAAAAATTCTCTATAATAAATCCATAAGTCGAAAACTTTAACCTTAGTTACCAACATATTTGAAAAAATAATGAAATTTTTCTTGAGGCCATATATACAAAACGAAATACATAAACTCGACATAATCATGCAAATTCGTCCAATACACAAAACAAATTCCAAGATCCCAAAACAAATCGATAACTAGACACAACCACAGGCAACAGCAGTAGATTGCACGCACTTATTACGACAAACTCCATCCAGCCTAGGGGAAATATATCACTAATTGAGTCAAAGACGGGACGATTCAACGAAAGTCGTTTGATAGAGGGGGGTGAATAGAGTAGTTAAAAATAAGAAGCACCCCGACACGTTTCCTCCGACCAAAAACTGAAACGAGGTGTGGGTGGAATAATGTCATTAAAAGATATTTAGGGAATCGCAGCTTCGTCCGGGTCACCAATGGTCGGTTGCCATGGTTACCGTTGAGTGCTTTGCATTCTTTGGGGATAAGGCTCTGGAGGGGACTTAATATTCTGTTTAATTAGGGAATTATGATTTTTTTTTTTTGGTAGTTGGATGTTTTGTAAATAAAATTGTATTGAAATAGTTCCAATATATTTTGAATGTGTTAATAGCTTTGGGAAATGAGAATTGAGGAGGAAGATGTACTTTTTTATGTATAGAGTAAACTTTTAAAGGGAATGGAATATATTTTGTCGCTTTTTTTTTAAAGATAACAAGTCATTTGGGAATTAAAAAAGAAGGAACTCCATGTAATTAATATAATACAAATGCATAGTAAAATGAAAATTAAAAGGAAATGTCTAGGATTTTGTAAAATATTTGTTTATTTCAATGCAAATTGAAAACTAATTATTCTTTTTATATGATATTTAATTATAATAAAATTCAATCAGAAGTTTATGTAAAGCTCATTAATACAGAATCTAGAATATAATTAATCATAAATGCACGATATTTTTTATTGAATCAATACAAACAAAAGGTCGAAAATATATTAATTTATATTGTAATTAAAATAAATATTTTAATCCAATCTTCTGTGAATATTAAAAAACTTTTTTATTGCCAGTATAAATTTAAATTTAAGATTATCGCTAGCTAATACAATATACCATCGATTAGTCATGATTTTATTTATTTAAAACTGAAACCTTTTTACAATAGTTAATAAATTTAAAGTAATATGATGAATTATAGGAATTAATTTACAGTTTTACAATTTAAATTCCCTTTTTACAATAGTTAATAAATTTAAAGTAATATGATGAATTATAGGTATTAATTTACAGTTTTACAATTTAAATTCCCTTTTTACAATAGTTAATAAATTTAAAGTAATATGATGAATTATAGGTATTAATTTACAGTTTTACAATTTAAATTCCTTTTTTACAATAGTTAATAAATTTAAAGTAATATGATGAATTATAGGTATTAATTTACAGTTTTACAATTTAAATTCCTTTTTTACAATAGTTAATAAATTTAAAGTAATATGATGAATTATAGGTATTAATTTACAGTTTTACAATTTAAATTCCTTTTTTACAATAGTTAATAAATTTAAAGTAATATGATGAATTATAGGTATTAATTTACAGTTTTACAATTTAAATTCCCTTTTTACAATAGTTAATAAATTTAAAGTAATATGATGAATTATAGGTATTAATTTACAGTTTTACAATTTAAATTCCCTTTTTACAATAGTTAATAAATTTAAAGTAATATGATGAATTATAGGTATTAATTTACAGTTTTACAATTTAAATTCCTTTTTTACAATAGTTAATAAATTTAAAGTAATATGATGAATTATAGGTATTAATTTACAGTTTTACAATTTAAATTCCCTTTTTACAATAGTTAATAAATTTAAAGTAATATGATGAATTATAGGTATTAATTTACAGTTTTACAATTTAAATTCCTTTTTTACAATAGTTAATAAATTTAAAGTAATATGATGAATTATAGGTATTAATTTACAGTTTTACAATTTAAATTCCCTTTTTACAATAGTTAATAAATTTAAAGTAATATGATGAATTATAGGTATTAATTTACAGTTTTACAATTTAAATTCCCTTTTTACAATAGTTAATAAATTTAAAGTAATATGATGAATTATAGGTATTAATTTACAGTTTTACAATTTAAATTCCCTTTTTACAATAGTTAATAAATTTAAAGTAATATGATGAATTATAGGTATTAATTTACAGTTTTACAATTTAAATTCCCTTTTTACAACAATACGTTCACGTAATAAAATACTATAATTTTTTAAGTTATCAATTAGTTTATTTGAATAATATTATATCAACAAAACGATTTATTTAAAAGATAGCCAACATATGAAGAACTTTTATACATTGAATTTATATTTTGTGTAACTTTTTACTTTATCTTTGCATATATCAAACATAAATGCAAATTTTATTATAAGTTTTATTAATAAGTATAACTAATTTATCACTAAGTATAAATTGATAGACCCGTATTTTTTAACTTTTCAATGTCACGATAATTAGTCATTTATCTTTTTTCTAAAAGACTCGAATCTTTGCTATTTGTTAAGAAAAGTTACTGACTTTTACATTTCTCTTCTGCTTGAAATTTTAGTTTAGACTTCTGAAAATATTTTGTGATAGGTACTGTTTCAATTTGATAATCAAGAGAATTTATAATATTTTAAACTTTTCAAATTATACGTATACTTAAGTTATTGTATAACTGAACACTGACAATGGAAAAAAGCACGCAATACATTTCTCAAGTAAAATATCTTACTTTTCGGTTTCCATAATAAAGAACTTGCATTTCAGGTTCAACCAAATATTCATTATACTTTTATGAAATAATTATCAATAAACAAATATAAATATATATTTTTTTAAAAATACCACATTTTTACAGCAATAATGAAAATGTTATGATTTTTGCACACATAAATGATTTAATAAATTTCAATAATTTTCTCAAAACACCAACAATGAACAATAAAGAACCGTAAAATTATAGTTATTTTTTGTAATTCTTTTTAAATGTTAAAAAGAACTAAAAAAATAGTATTTAAAAAAAAATCACATACACTTCTGCTAGATATAGCAATTGTTGCTCCATAAATTTACGTAATCAGCCGTGCATTGTCAGTTTTTCGAAAAATGCGCATACAATTTAAATTCATAAATATATTCGATGACGAACATTTCTACGGCCATCTTTATTGAAATCTTTTTTTTTTTAAATAAATGCAGTGAAAGTAACATTGTGCAGTTAAATAGAGGAAGGGAAAATAACACTTAATTAAATACTCTTTTAGTGAAAGCAACCTTACATTTTCGTATTTTCCAGATAGGCCAGACGGTTTTATGACGAATAATTAAAATATTAGTTGACCAATAATGAATACTTTTGGCAATAGATAATTTTTAATGTGACCTCTTAATCAATGAGATCTCACTATTACCCATTATTTATGATACCATATACCAAGTACATTAATAATAATAAAAAATCCTATCCTAAATAAAATAGTTTTCCCAAGTCAAATACTGCAGTTAAAGGTAATACTCCAATATTGTTTACATAATAGATTTTAAAATATCTTATTCATGCATCATTAAATAAGTTATCAAAACAAAATAACAAAAACCAAATTTCTCATACATGGAAAAAGAAGATTTAATAAAATGCAGATATTAAAAAAATAAATGAATGTTTATTTAAAAGAAGAAAAAAATTAAATAATATTGAAATAAAAGGGCATGTTTAAATGCTATTGGTTTCAAACGTACCTGAAGTGTATGGATGTGTATTTATATGCAAAAATGTTTACAGAAAGCAGCACAACACTTACCTAGAAAGAAAAACACAATTTTAGTTATATATTCATTAACAAATTAATTATACTTAAAAATTGACACAATTTTATAATATTAAATAAGACTAAATAGCAAAGAAATGCTTATAAACAATCACATTAATTTCCCGTTAAAAATGTATTTTGAATAACTGAACGCTATTAAGAATCTGATAAATAAATAGAACTACTAAAGACAAATTATCATATCTAAATATTTTGCAGATGAACGAATGATGACCGAACGATTTTTTAACAATTGAAATATAATTTTATGTAGTTACTTCCTGCAAAAAAAAAGTTATATCATGAAGTATTTATAAATTCTCAAAATTGTATGCTTCAGAATTTGGAATAATTGATACAGAAGCAAGAATGACGAAATTGAGCTTTGTACGCGTTTGTGTCTTGAAGAAGTAACTGCTTTTATATTTAATAGATGGCAGCACAAACTATTGAACAAATCGAATACAATTTTAGCTTTCCTGGGTATTGTTTGGTGTGTGCGTTTTGGTTTACTTGTAAAAATATCAATTTAATAAATATCATAAAACAAAAACTAATAAATATTAATCTTTAAATAAGAAATATTAAACAATTTAACAAATAATAAACAATTTTACATTTATCTTTGCACGTGTTACATAATTGCAGTATATGCAATGAAAAATGTCTAATGAGAATATCCTTTTAATACTGTAAATCCTTATATTCAAATACGTTTTTATTTATAATTACTTACTTACGGGGAAATGTATTTTAAAACATATTTATAAAAAAAAATTGCAGTAAGGCTTGAGCCTGAATAAATATATGTTATTGCTTAAAAATTAAATATTTTCTTAGTACTTTCACTGAATTAAATTTCCTTGCGAGTAATCTCACTTTAATTATTCTAACTTCCATAAGAACTATATGAACTGGGGTTCCTCATGATTACCATGAGTTAATCTTCTGCTTAAAATTATAAGTATTTAAAAAATAATTAAAATAATTTTCGAGTGTTTGACTAAAACACGCACATTCAATCGTTTATATATTAAAAAATTCGATACTTAGCCTGAGAAAATCAATTTGTAGAATAAAAAGGTCTGTTTCACCTTTTCTTTTACAGTGTATTTTATACGGTCTATAGAAATGTTCGCATGCCTTGACATAGAAAATAATACAGATTTTAATCAAAAACGTTTTCTATAAGCTGTGTAATTAACTATAAAAATATTAATATTTATTTTCTAATAAAACACCTTTAAAAATATTAGACTTTAAAATATAAATTGCATATTGTATTTTTTATTATAAAAACAATCCAAAGATTCAAATGACTATTTTTCAATCGCGAATTATTTCTATGTATAGATAAATGCATTTAATTAAAACAATAATAGTATTTATATAACATTAAAAAATGTTTCGCTGAAACAGTCTATAGATGAACAAAAGGTGTAGGTTTTAAAATAAATCTCCTGATTTGCAAGAAGGAAATAAATATATTATAATCAAAGAGTAACATTAAAACAATTATACAGTAAAATAGTAATACGTTTATATTCACACCTGTTGTTATTTGTTACACAACATATTCAGTAAAAACTTCTTGCAACTGCATGAAAAAAAGAACCATCCAGGGCCGCCATTAGCTACCGCGGGGCTCTGAGCGAACCTAACCGCGGAGTTTTTGGTTTGGAATGCTGCAATAAATCCAATTTTTCGAATGTCATCCCCCCCCCCCCCCCCCAAAAAAAAAAAATCACATTTTTATCTAGATATAATTTTATAGTGGTGTAGTGGAGAGTGCATACTTTTTTTAATGCTGAATGTCCGTTGAAAAACTCAACTGCACGAATGATTTATAAACATGTATATCCTAGATATATGAGTAAACAAAAATTAAAAAAAAATTGGAATGGAGTTTTAAAGAATTGGAATTAATATTCTCCTAAAACACTTTTATTGGTTTGTTTTAACTGAGCATGGCCCCTCTACAAACGCGGGGCCCTTTTGCGATGGTACACCACTAAGGACGGCCCTGGTACTATCCTTAAAATAAGACTAAACAAAATCGTCATGAATTTAATAAAAAATTTAGAAATGGTTTGCAGACTTCGCTTTTACAACAAACTCTTCAGATAAATGTATTATAGATTTTAATGGAAATCTCTTTCAAATTTAGTTTAATTAAATTTCAAAGAAACATTTTTAACATAAAATTTATTTTCAAAATAAAAATTATCAAATGGTTGTATTAATTACAATAGAATTATATTTATTTCTAATAAAGTTTTTTAAACACAATATTTTCTCCGGCGAACATACGGCGAAGTAAAATATTCGAACACGAAACATCGATAAGGAAAATAACAGAAGCAAAAACCAAGTGAAACACCTTTAGTCCTGCCTTTAATGAGAATTCCGATCACGCTCCCAACACGGAATCTCGAAGACATATTAAATGGACAAACTTGTTTCCCACACTGATAATAATGCGAAACTATTTTTTCTCTTGTTCTTGATTTAGTTTTTTTTTATCCCCAAAATATATCTGTTCCAATTTTTAGTTACAACTTTCTATTTTTATTTTTTTCATTTTATTTTCTATTTTATTTTTATTTTAGTATTAGTGGTTGTCTGATGCAACGCAATCGTTTGCGCAACATTTAAAATGTATCGAAACGCGTTTCGTAATTTTGTTTTTCATAGTTACTTCGTAGTTTTATTTATACATTGTATCGCGTTTTTATTTTGAGTTACATTATAAATACTTAAGTAAAATGGGTAGTTGGGTAAAATGGATATATTGGAATATAAATATAAATTACACATTGTTAAATTTGTTCTTTGACCTTTTTGTAAAACAATTCTGCATTTAATGGAGTACATTTCAGTTAAAATAAATAATATATGGGTGATTTAAATCAGTACCAAAACTCGATTTGTTTGAGTTTACAAAAAAAAAAAAAAAAAAAAAAAAAAAAAAACTTGCGATAGTATGTTGCGTGAAAACTTCTATTACAAACTAGAAGATTCTCAATTTATTTATCAATATTCCTGTGTTTTGCATATAACAGAAATCTTTTAATGAATCCCAATGAAAAAATTAGAAAGTAATCAATTTTGTTTATCTTTTTTTAAATGATTTACAAGGTAGGGTAAAATGGGTAATCGAATTATTAATGCTAAAAGAATAGGAAATTCGAAAAAATATAAAGATCTTCGAAAAAAGTGCAATATTCTACAGAAATATAATTTCGCTTATAAATGACAAAATCTATCTACAGTATATTTAACACTGTTTTTATATGTTAATATAATTACGTTATATATCTGTTTTTTAAAACAAATTATAAAAAATAAAAAGACATGTCGATCACAAAAAAAAGCCATTTTATGATTTTGTTAACACAAAAAGAAGTTTTAAATGGATTAAAAAAATCGTCTGCGGAACAAATTAAAAACAACGTAAATTCAGAAAATATTCAAGTAACAAAATAAATCAAAAATTATAAAAACAAACGTTTTTTCGAAGACAATAAATATTTTTTTAATAAAAGTAAAATTTTTAGAAAGACAATGAAATTTTAAAAGTTGATGGCTGGTATTTATTATATTTATTCAAGTTACTAATTTGACTAAAAATTTGTTTTGCCTCATAATCTCTTTTCATATGAAAAATTCCATAATTTTCTACTGACTACCCATTTCACACCATGTGCGATCGAAGAAGAGTATATAAAAAACAACTAAAAATCACAGTAATTTAAAATTTTAAAATATATTAAACGTATTCAAAGAGGATGGTTAAAGAACCCTTTGCATAAATACATCAAAAAAAAAATTTCATATTAATAATTTTTTAAAAATGAAAAATGGCTTTGAATTAAAATATTACACTTTTCCTTCCTATTTTACCCCACTTTACCCTGTAAGTTATAAAATAACTCAAAAGCTTGTTGTGCTGTATTTAGAAATAAATAAAATAAAATAAAATAATCAAAATATTATTATACCATAACAAAAGTCTATTAATTATCCACCGGTTATGAGATATTTTTATCAAATTGAGAATCAAATATTTTAAAGGTAATGTGTTCAAAAATTTAGAAAATTAGATTATTACATCACTGGATTCGCCTGCAATTTACTACAGAACTAATATATTTTATTCGTTCAAAACACACTTTGTCTCATGTATGAAATGTTTATTTGAAAGATAATAGTACTGATCATAAAATTAGTCTCTATGCAATCAGCAACGGCTAAAACTTTCACATTGTAAATTTATATTTATGATATTTGTCAAGAATTATTTAACAAACTGTTTAAATAAGAATTTTTTTTTTAATTTAATAATTTCCAACGTTTATTCTAGATTTTGAACAGTAGATGGCAGCACAAATTTCCATAAATTGTTATTCTCATTTACCAATATCGTATACACAAAATATTTAATTTTAAATGTACTACTTTAAGGGAAATAAATATTTATAATTTAAAGATGTTATATCATTATATACATTTGTTCATTTAGCAGTAATTTTTAACAACCTACTTCTTTTGACTTCATAATACCAATTTTTAAAGTCTCATTTAAAACACTGGGATGTTGCAAACAGAAGAATGAAAGTTTTAGTTTACAAAATATACTTTTTAAAAACAGCTGAAAAAAGATTAAATTATAAATATTGTTCGCGTAGATTTAACAATCTCCCATATTTTTAATTTTTCTAAAATTCGATTAGTTTAAATATTTTTTTTAATAAAAAGTATATTGCTTGGGTTTACATTTTTACATTTTCGGTATCAAGGTTTATGTTTTTACTGAGAAGAATGTGTTAAAATTATACGTAAATAATTAAAAGTCTATTATATCAAACATTACGATCCTGTTATAGACAATGATCATCAAAGTAAGAATGTTAATAAAATCAAATGATAAGACCACAGTAACTAAGAAGATTTTGGGTCGAATTCAGATACAAATTATCATAGAGTAGGGGTTTGTGTGGTAAATTTTCTATGAGGAAATATTCTTTTTAAACTACGTAATAGTGTCGTTATAATTTAAATGATATATACATTTTTTTTGTCTTAATAAAGTTTTTGATAAACAAATGAACAGCTTTAAAACAAATACTTTAAAGTTAATCCGTGTTGTTCAAGCATCTTTCAAATAACATAGGATAACAATTCCTTCCAGATCAATATAACGGTTTTAAGAAAAAAACTCGCCTGATATTCAAATAAAAAAGTATTGTCAGAAAGATATATCGTCTAAAGGGTTAAAAAAAAAGATAGAATAAGGAGCGGAGAGGAATCGTAAAAAGAATTTAAAGAAAGAAAGAGCCATTGATTGAAATAATGTGAAAATTATACGGTGAACTTTTTGATTTATATTCTAAAAGACTTTACGATTTATATTATCGAAAAAGACTACCCATTCACAAATGGAAACTAATGCTTTTTATCTGTCATAGACAGTTATATAAATACATATTGCATACCTACAATTGTTTCAGATTTATTAATAAATAGATATATATATATATATATATTCTAAATTATAGCTTTTTAATCTGTATATGACAAAGGTAATGCAAAAATAAAATTGTTTAAATAAGATTATTAATACTGATTTTAAGAATATTTTTAGATTCCCAGATTAATTTTATTCGAAAAAATACATTGATTTTTTTAAAAAAACGGCATAAAAATATTCACTTATTTATAGTATAAATTACTGCAGCTTTAATGTTTTTAAGGTAGTAATCTTAAATAAAAAAAATAAGTTCAACATTGAGCAGCTTTTCTAACAATTATTCTAAAAATTGAGTATCGTATAACTATATGAATAGTCTCATAACTATATGAATAGTCTCATAACTATATGAATAGTCTCATAACTATATGAATAGTCTCATAACTATATGAATAGTCTCATAACTATATGAATAGTCTCATAACTATATGAATAGTCTCATAACTATATGAATAGTCTCATAACTATATGAATAGTCTCATAACTATATGAATAGTCTCACGTTGCAGGAGCCCTTAGAAGTCCAGATATAAGTATTTGTTAGGTTGCTAGAAATCTTTTGCATGTACTTTTTTTCTTTAGATACTTTAAGATTTGTAAAAAATTAAAATAGGTTTTTAATGTGATTTATACCATTCAATTATCTTACTTATATTGTCAAAATTCATTGTTACACATCATTAACTAACAGCCTGCAGCGTGTTAAACTCTTTTTAAGTAAGCATCTTTAAATAAAAATATCGTCAAGATATTACCATGAACAATAAGTAAACACCTTTTAAATTCTATGAAAACCATTTTCCCTGAAAATGTTAATATTTGATTCCTTATAACACTTAAATGAATTATCTGAATGATGCTAAATTACCAATAGCAACTTCAAATAAAACGAATGTCTTAGTATCGAAATACATTTTTTTGTAAATAGGAACTTAGTGGTAACGTTAAGAAAATCAACCCCTATTCATAACAGACTTGTGTAACACATTCAAATACACTTAAATATCTTTGTTTTATTACTTTAAAGTTAAACTGTGCAAACTGAATAACAACCACTGATGGAAGTCTTCTATTTTTCGATTTCACGGAAATTATAAAGGCTTAAATTGAATAGTGCTAAATTAGCAATATCAATTTTTATTGTAATTAATTAGCTTCAAATAAAACGAATGTCTTAGTATTGTATCGATTTCATGCAAATTATAAAAGCAATCATCATCATTTAATTTCTGGTGCACATAGTTTTAGCTTTCACGCACAAAAAATAACCAGCAAAATCGCTATAGTTGAAATTCGCAAATTTTACCAAGACATACTTATTTGCACATACTAAATCTACAAGGGAAGAATGAGTTTAATTTCATCATAGAGCAACAATAAAGGACTTTTCAACTCTATGTTAGAATCAAGAAAACAGCAACTAGACTTTCAAAACATTCTTTGTCCATACTGCTGTTCAATGCACTCCTGAGATAAGAATGCTTTTGGTTTTTTATTGGTGTCTTTGAAAAATATTTCAGGGAGTTTAATTGCACATGAAAGCATTTGGAAATAACATTATACAAACGGTTAGAAAATTTAATTACTCTGAAATACTTTATATGACGTAAAATGTTTACGGCATTGCGTTTAGCATGTCATGTTAGTACGTAAAGTGATAAATTCGCTGTGTAGTTATTACAGTAAAACATGTGAAAAAGTAAACTACTGCAGTTTTAAAATAAGGTAAAGAGTTTATAAGGTGTGTGCCTGCTTTTACTGAACTACCTCTTTAAATCGACGTTTTAAACATAAATAAACCATAAAGCATTTTAAAGATTATGAAGAGTTTCTTATTTTTAGTTTGAAATAATTTTATTTCTTAAAAATAGGGGTTTAGAATGATTCTTCTTGAAAGTTGTGGTTTTCTTACTTGCCATGAAAAAAATCTGCTCTATGTATTTTCTAAAAAATTGACTAGTTCTGTTGTTCATACACTTTATGTATCAATGTTCTACCTTTTTAAAATATACTCTCTGAATTGTCAAGCTATTGCTTGCAATGGTCTAGTACAATCATATTAAACGTTTTATGAATATCAATTAAATGATCTAGAGAACAGTTATTAAAAAAATTCTAATCTAATGTTAGTATTTATTCAAAATTGAAATTGACCGTACTATTAACACGAATACCATACTTTCTAAATTGTATTTAAGGAAAAGAGGGTATAATAGTTTATTAGTATTTAAAAGATTAACCTCTTTAAAAAAAATTGCAAAATAACGTTTCAGATTTTCGTTATTACCAAAAAATGTTTGAATAAGTTATTTATACCAAAGTAATAGCACTAATTAGTTCGTAGTTCTTTTAATTAAGAAATGTGTTTGAGAAAAAAGATCACTTTACTAAAAAATGTGATTAACGCAGCTGTCAAGGCTTTCTGGTTGGTTGCTGGAAAGGAAAAATGCCAACAAGACCCTACTAGTTTAAAAAATTCGAAAGAAACTAAAATGTCGTGAAATGATTAGGTTAGAGAAAAAAATCGAGAAATAAAAGGACCCTGCTTTTGCATTAAACGTATGTTAGAAAATGATTAAGTCCCTTAAATCTAAGCAGTTCCGTAAAATATCAAATTTTACATTTTCCTATAAACATTGCATTCTATTCTGTGCTTACAAATTAATGGGGTTGAACATTGTTTGGTTGTATGCATTGGCATAATAAAACATTATTTTTCCCAACTGCTTCGTTTATATTTTAAACAAATCACTTTGCTTTAGTAGCAACAGAGTACTTAGAAACATAGTAAAATAACGTGTAGTTAAAAAGTCAAACTTCGACAACCGCTGAAAACATTCTGACCAGCTAGTGTAATGGCATACAACATGTTATTTTTTAAAGAAAAATCGTCATTATTAGCCATAAAATGTCAATTATTTTTTATTTACATTGAAAATGACACACATAATCTTAAAGCCCCATTTCAATGAAACAACTAGTATTTTAGAAGTTATCAGTGTCCATGAAATCTACGATTTTGCAGTTTCCGTAATTTCCCCAAAAATACCTTGCAACACATGTACCTCATACGACACATGCAATATTTTAAACAAACATACATTTAGGATAAGAAAAATAACTCTAACGATTTTCAAAATTTCTAATTTCATCATTTTATTTAAAAATTTAAAAAATTATTACAGTCTTTATTATCGTATACAGATAAATCTATCACACTTCTTAATATTATATATGCTTCAGTTTTATTCTTACAAACTGAGTTCTTTTCAATTAAATTTTATTGAATTAAGATTTTTATTCGCACTACTAGATCGAAAATATTCATAATATGTCAAACAAGTATTGCAATGCCCAGTTGTTTTCATTAAATTATAAGAAGATTATGCAAAAAGCATTCTTACCACTGTCATACGACTTTTATTTAATTCTAGAAAGAATAAAAAAAAAAAGATAACTAATGTTACCATCTCTCGAAGAACAATTGATTAATCGAAAGACAACGAAGCAATTCATTTGATTTCCCAAACGATCAGCTTAACACGATCTATTAATAAAAAAGTATATATATTTTAAAAAAAAAGTATGACATGTTGAAAGTTCTGATAAAAAAATAACAAAAAAACTATGAAAGGCGAAAGTTTATAATTAATTATTCATCTAGCTAATGCAGGAAGAACATTTTTTTTTCTAATAATAGAAAACTAATAAATCCATTTCTAAAATGCGTTTTCGAATACTTTTTTAACTTTTTTATCGTCTGTTCAGAATTCTTTAAATCATTTATTTGTTTTAAATAGAATTGTAACTATTTGATAAATTACTATTCTGTTAATCGCGTTTATGAAAAGAAAAGAATAAACGGTAAAAATTGCTTATTTTACTGATTAAGTTTCAATAACCAATTTATACTGCAAATCGTAAATTATAAAAATAGCTATTGTTTAAAGCTAAGCTGCATTTCAAGTAATAAATATTTGTTCATCTCATCTTTCCAGAGTCAGTTTCATATTCAGTAAATAACTAAAATTCATTTTGAACTCTTCTTAATTTACCCCAACTACCGGTTTTCTTTTTGCGATTGCTAAGTTAAACTTTTTGCATAAATTCGATTTTTAATGCATCAAAAAAAAATTAATAAAACTTTCTCGGTTAATCATAGTTACAAAAAAAAATTATGCTGAAATAAAATAAAAAAATCGATTTATTTAATTAGCGATTTAGTTAAAATGTAGTTTTCGTCGAATTTCATTCTGGTGTCTCTCGACTATCAATAAACTGACTGATTAAGATTAATTTAATTTACTTTCACTAACTTGGATGCAATCGACATTTTTAGCATAAGTTTTGTAGCTTAAAACTCGTCAAAACGCAGTAAGTTGTAATGAAACGCAATTGTTAAAAGTTTTAAATTTTTAAATAAACATCATTCTACTACAATTCAATATCAAGAATATACCCAGAATACAGTAATTTCCCAGTTTTGCAAAATTACAATCAATAGACGTTTTGAAATTTAAATTGTAGCTATTTTCTTTAAACGAATTAAGAAAAGTGACCAATCATTGTACAAGTTGTTGTATTTAAAAAATCAAAGATAGTATAATGTTAGAAACAATTTAAAAAACAAACAATACAATAGTCAATATACACTATGCAAACCTGTTGTAATGATTAAACAGCGTAAGGTTAAAAAAAAAATATTTTGCCTCTATGACTGGTGAATAAACACCACGTGATTTAGTCACCAATCACAGAGGCCTCTTTGGAACACACGTTTTTTCGTTTATCCACATGATTTAATCTCTACACCAGGTCGTGAATAACATCTACTGGCTTTCAGAATATAACAAAAGCAACAGCATTTTTTTTATTTTCCAATCTTATAAAACATAATTAAAAAGCTTGACTAATAAGTACTGCATTTCAAAACTTAACAACTCAATGTGCTTCTTCTATGCCAATGTTATATTTCGCAAATTGGCTGCACACCATTAAAATATTCATACTAAATATACTTCCGCTATCATTCCCCTACCCTATGGACATAAACGGTTTATTCTAAGCGGTTAGGGAGATAAATACGGCAATGGACATCAGGTAGATGTCACAACAATGGACGCACTAAGTGGACGCTTTGGTCAACAAAGCTTTACAGGGACGCAAATTGCACAACAGCTTAGAAACGTGTGTATTCGCGAAGAGTATCGCTTTGAATGCAACCCAAATCCACTCTATGGAACCAGCTCTCAGTAAATGTGTACTGACTTAATAACTAGCTGAAATGTATACTATTAGGTATACAGTATACATTTAAAATTTAATAGAAATCCAGTATTTCAGTTGCATTCTTTGAACTTGAAAATGTAATGAAAATGTAGAGTGTAATGCATGAGAGACATACAACAAGCATTTTGCCATGCCGGTCTACTACGTGGTTAAGTTTGCCAGGTAGTTGTAAAGGTCATTCTCATACAGCTGTATATTATTTTTTAAATAAAATTGTGTACAAAATAATACAATTTTTTTTTCAATTTACGTCAGGTTTTCTGATATCTAATGTATAAACTTAATAACTAGCTAACCCACAGCGTCTGTGGGTTTGTTATTCTTCCTTCTTACTCCTTAAAGCAGAAATTACTTCTTACTAAAAACGCCAGATGGCGTCACCGTGAAGAAATCTTCCAATACCGTGTAATGCCGTTCCAAATAGCTATTTATATATAAAAGGCATCAGAAGTAATTGCTACTAATGTATTTTATTCTTTTTTATCCAACTAACATTAGAGTTATGATGAATAAACGGTTTTTATGCAATTATTTTAAGTATTTTTTTATAGAAAATAAAAAATATATTAATATTCATGCAAAATTAAACAATTTATATACTTTTAATTTTCTCTCATAAATAATATAAATATTTCTTTATTTTATGTAAAGAATATTCATAGCAACAACATTTATACAAGTAATCAAAATGCTGAATTTAAAAAAAAAAAAAATAGTTATTGTGATATTGGTTGTTTTAAGTACGTCATGCAAAATAATCTTTATGAAAAGAAAAAGACTATAAGCAATGGAGATTTTAAATGAATAACAAATTATGTATTTCTATTTTGAAATGCAACATTTATTTATTTGTAGTGACTACGGTACATTTTAAAATCGAGTACGGCTTAATGAATTTCTCAAAGAATTAAAACTACAAAACAAATTTCTTTGAAAATAACAAGGGAAATTTGAATATGCTCCCTTTTCAATTGATATGTCATAAAGAAGTTACTTCAAGGTCGACATTTAAAAAAAAAATAGCATTCCGTAAGACAAAAAGCATAATTCTCAATAAATACAATGCCATTGAACTAACCAATAAAAATTTATACTTATATTCCACACATAAATATCATATTCCATTGTTTAAATAGCATGAATAAAAATCAAAATTTAGACAATCACAAGAATGTATTTGTTTTCCTCAGTTTCTTTTTCAAACTAGTTCCATTAATCAATTTCACTAAACCCATTCAATTGAAAGTTTTAACGCAATCTACACTAAAAACAAAATACCACCATTCAGAGATAGGAAAAAAACACTTTTTATAAACAGCAGAGGCCAATAGAAACAAAGAAACATTTCACAAGTACAAAGGGAAACAATGATATCAGGGACACAAAAAAATATTTGGAAGATAAATACTAAAAAAAAATTAGTTATGAAAAGAACCTTAAGGACCATTACTCGTGAGCAATGGTAGAAATTGTTCTTGGAAAGTAACTCTTTAAATAAAAGAAATTATGAATAAAGCAAATTTGGTATTTGGTGAAAGCGGACTTCATCAAACCGCCGACACAGGAAACGGATTGTTATAATAGAATGATGTCCCAAAAGGGTTTCGTAGAATCGGCTTCAAAAAAAGTTTTTTTATTTGATTTATAATTTATCTTTGACAGAGTTTCATGAAGATTGATGGAATAGTGAGTGGAAGGAAAAAGGATGTATTTAGTGTAGCTTTTATTATCATATATTGTTTAACAGTCTGAATGGTAAATTTAAATGTTTGTCTGCCATATAATATAAAATAAAACAAAAAAAAACACTGCTAAAACAATTATAACTTATTATTTTCATTATATACACTGTATCTATATATAAAAACTTTTTTTTTAATACTTCTTTAGAATTAATTTAAAAGCGCCCTTCATATGTGAGACTTAACATTGTCATAATTGAAAAGGTAAGTGGATGAAAAAGGGATGCAGTGCCATCACACAATTTTTTTATGGGGGGGATTTGAAACAAAAAAAAAAATTCCAACTTAAAGATTCGAAATTCCGATCTCAACAGTACTGAAAGATCCCAGTTCCAACTAATCGTCATTTTTCATATTTTTTTATTAGGTAATATTAAACAGTTCTCACACAAGCATTGATTTGTCGCACGCATATTCCAATACAGTGTTCGTTCTGGGGTATAATTTAAATGTAATCTTACAAGTTGGGCAATTACTAATCTTCCCTACATTTCATTTGCTAGTAATATTAATTTTCTTCAAGCATAAATTTTCCCAACTCGGGGATTCTTAAAACTTGAAATTCCGAACTTTTAGATATTTCCAGATTATTGGTGGATCGTGCTCCCCTGTGCGACGGGCCTGAAGATATGTAATATATATATATATATATATATATATATATATATATATATATATATATATATATATATATATATATATATATATATATATATATATATACAAGTAAAAATACTGAAAGATAAGCAAGAGTATGAAATACAAAAAAGAATACATGCCAAAGTGTTCCCCTCTCTTCGTCAAGGAGGCCGAGAAGAACAACAAAGGCTAGCAGGCGTTTCTGATGGCTAAGCGTAAAATATCCGAAACTTAGCCAGACCTCCGACGCCTACTGAAGCAGAAGAGCAAAAATGAAAAATGAACTACGAATTCAGATAAGAATCAAAAAGCAAACACCCAACAAGAGAAGACACACGTTGCCAAAATGCAAAATAAAAGACAGCAAACATAAAATTGTAATAAGAATAAACATAAACAAGTTAACATGACGTAAAACAAAAAATTTTAACAAGACATAAAACAAAAATTTAACAAACCAAGGCATTTGCCTTCGCTACACAAGGATCAATGATCGAAAGCATAAAAGGATCAAGGATTGAAATTACAAAGCCACTAGGAAAACCATTTAATTTTAGTTTATTTTTAAGAATGTCGATCTCTGAAATCAAACCCTGTTTGGAGTTGCAAATTTTATGAATTCGATTTAAATAAGAAATAATAATATTTCTATGTACCCTATTACTTATGTTTGAGGACCAGTCCGTCAAAGAAATAACATTAAAGCAAAATTCTTTTCTTTTATCAAATAATCCAATAATAATCCTGTCATTTTTAACAATTGATATATCAAGATCTAGGTAATTAACTCTATTACTGTTTGTATTAGTTTTAATTAATTTCAATTCTTCAGGATATATATCTTTCCAAATTTCGTTGAACCTATTTTCATCAAATACACACAAATCGTCTATATATCGGACTGCTTTAATATTGTACTTTTCTATAGCTTTGATTTCATAAAAATATAAAAATATGCTTGCAAAAGAACTGCAAAAACTGCTACCCATGGGGATACCCTTCCTCTGCAAGAAATATGTTTGTCCATTATATAATACATTGTTAAAAACACAAAACTTAATTAAACCAATCCATTTATCTTTAGTGCATTTTAATATATTTCTAAATTTTTCATAAATACAATCAAAAACCTCCAAAATATATATATATATATATATACTTTAAATATATATATATATATATATAACTACTTTTAAATATATATATATATATATATATATATATATATATATATATATATATATATATATATATATATATTTAAAAGTAGTTATTGTCATGGCTGAAAGAGGTATATGTTGACCTGTTCATTGACATTAACAGCAACACTGTATAAGCCTTATTAACAGAGATGCTACTTTTATGAAGCAGGTATGCGACCACAACCAAATACGAAATGAAAACTTTAAGGTTAAATATCTCAAAATACTTTTTTGTTACATATATCCTTCATCCACTCATCAATTCAATTATTACTAACATTACAGGTTAATATTTTTGTTCTTACATAAATATAATTGAATATTTCATAATTATGATCAGATCTACATAGCATGAACACTCGTATTAGACTTGGAGACTTATATTGAATATTCATGCTTCTTTTTTTATATAGAAAATATGTGTCTCTTATAATACACTACATCCAAATTCTAAGACTTATATTGAATATTCATGCTTCTTTTTTTATATAGAAAATATGTGTCTCTTATAATACACTACATCCAAATTCTAAGCAAAGAGGTTGCATTGCTCTCAGGGATGAAATATGAAAATGAGACAACTTTGAGAGTTATATATTATCAATATTAAAATTACACAAAACGGATAAAGTAGGTTATATGAAGTTTTTAATTATATACTTTTATTTTAGAGTTAAAAAAACCTACACATGCAAGATGTTTACGTAATCTATGTATACAATAAAATACTACCAAAACTATATTGGAAATATTTAAAAGACAAATAATGTGTGTGGGGTTAAGCAAAAAGCTCTTACGAAAGATATTTTTCCTTTAGCGAGATCAAACCAACCTTAAGATTTCAAAATCTTATTTATAGAAAGGAAATTTTTAAAAAAATCGTAACAGAAAACAATGAGAAGGTTCTAAAAATAAATAAAGGTAACCATTGAGATATACGAGGGGAAATAACTTATGTCAAGAAAAGGAGTGTTTTTCGACTAGATAGGATCACAGAACATTTTTCAATTTCTTTTTTTAGTTATTGCAGTAGATTTTTTTTATTAAATAAATTTCAGTATCTTGTATGTGTATCATTAAAGTGTTAATCAAATAAATAAAAAAATTATGATAACTTTTAAGTGCCGAAACTAGTTTTGAGAAATATAATAAACTGTTCTAAATGAGTAAATATAATATGAAATGCTAGTATACAATTTCTGATTTACTTTTGTTTGTTTAAACTATTCCGGCTGCTTATTTCTCACCTTAAAAGACTTAACACAATCAAGTAATTCCTTGTATTCTTTGGAATCATGATCACATGACGAGGTCAACACCTGAGTTGGTACCCAACACCACCTCAAAAGGTGTAAAGAGACTACGATGAGATTTAACGCCAGTATCTTATACTAGGCGGCTGAAATTATAGACTTTTAGGGACGGATATAGTAACAAAGTGTGAGCACGAGCTCACTACAACTTGTCAAGTCCACGAGTAGTAAGAACTCGAACTCGCAATCCTCCGATTACGAACCGGATACTTTATCCTTGAGCAAACACGCCCCTTCATTTATTTTTACTTGCAGATATTAATCTGATATTTAATGTTTATTTAATGGTGTGTTATGTAAAAATAATTAATATGATATAATCGAGTAGTTAGTAAGTATCATAATTATTAACACTAAAGAATAGGGAATTCGTAACAATGAAACGATCTTCGGGAAAGGGCAATTATTCCACAAAAATATGAATTTCGAAGCTTATAAATAACGATAATTAACTGCAATATATTTGACATTGTTTATATGTTAATACAATGCAGTTACATACCTGTTTTTTTTTTAAATAAACTGTCAACAAAAGAATATATTTGATTAAAGAAATGGACGTCTTTTCTTGTTTTATTACAAGTGAAACAGAATGTTTTCAATGAAATAAAAAATCGTCAGCAGAACAAATTAAAAATAACTTAAATACTGCATAGATTTCTGAATCAAAACAAATTATAATGCAATATATATTTAACACTGTTTATATATTAATATAATGAAATTACAAACCTTTTATTTTTAAATAAACTGTCAACAAAAGAACATATTCGATTAAAAAAAATTAACGCCTTTGCTTGTTTTATTACAAGTGAAACAGAATGTCTTAAATGAAATAAAAAATCGTCTGCAGAACAAATTAAAAATAACTTAAATACAGCACATATTTCTCATTTCTAAATCAAAACGAATCAAATTGCAACAGCAGGTGTTAGTTTTCAAATATAATAAATAATAAAAATACGATTTTTTTTTTTTCAAAATGGCGTATGGCGTATTTCAACTTGCTTTTAGAATGTTACAAAAACACTCAGTTAATAATCAAATGTGCTGGGTTTTTAAAAGTTGAAGGTTGTAATTCATTCTATTTTATTCAAGTTACTAATTTGACTTAAAAGTTTTTTCTAATAATACGTTTTTATGCGAAAAATTCCATACTTCCCACTGGTGACCCAAATTGCCTTATCTATGAATCGTAATAGATTATCTTAGAAAAAAAATTATTAAAATATTTATATATCTCAGAATTAAATAAAAATATACGATTATATTTCCAATAAATAATTGAAAATTTTTGTAAACCATTTATAATTACAATATTTTTCCTGAAAGAAATTGGAATTTGAATGCCAAAAAACGAGTTTTAAGATTCCAATTCCCCCCACATTACCCTACATAATAATTATAATACTTTATGGTAAATCATAATTATTTATTTATAGTCTTCAATCTGAAATTAAAACAAATATGAATACATTACTTTAAATTCATTCACTAATAATACAAATCTCCTTCCACAAAAACTGCAGTCATTCATGTGATAAACAAAAACAATTGCCTTCATAAATAGAGTATCATACTCGGAATGATTTATAACGCATGTTTGTTCTCAATAAAATGACAATTCTAAGGAGCGTAAGATTGAAGACGGAAAAGACGTAAAAGTTTACAATCGTGTTTATGTTCCCGTTCATCGTAATCGCGAGAAAGAAGAAATCTAAAACAATACATCAGCTGCAAGTAGAATTCGATTGAACGGAACTGAAGAGAGACGAGCTATCGAGTGAAAGTGTCACGCTTTTGGAACAAGAAAGGGAAGAAACACGAGGGTCATGAACATTAATGGGCCATGAAACTTCACATAAAGTAAATTTGTGTATTGTGATCGATAATATCTTAAAAATATTCCTGAAACGATAAAATTATACATATATATTTTGTCAAAAATAAAGAAATATCATGCAAGTGAATTTATGTTTTAACAAATATCCGCAATTTAAAATTTTATTCCATTTGAATTTTAAACTATTTTATCGAACATTGACTTTCAAGCTCTTAATATTTTTTTAAACTCTTTTACTTTATCTACTCTTTTATTGTATTTAATCTTTAATGTGGGTTTCAACTCGGCTTTGGGCCTCATAACGATTCATCAGAGATAGCGCTATTAGCGGTTGTTTAAAATCGTACATAACTGTTATGCAGTTTATTAGGAGCTTAAAATCAGTTTTATATAAGCACATGATTAAAGCAACTGCATTTGATTGTTATTAAATTTTCCATTGATGAGAGTCAGTAAAGATTACTTAGCATGTAAACGGGAAGCAATCTAGGGCATGCTAATAATTAACAGTTACCATTTATTTAAAAGTGTATGAAAATAATTAACCTTAAACATCGGGCAATGAGAAAACACTATTTATCTAATAGGGTAATAGGCAAATGGAGCAACTTGCCAGTGAATATTGTTAATTGTACAGGAGTAACGGATTTTAAGAAGAAGTTGGATATTCATTGGTGGGATATTTAGGAGATACTAGCTGGACCAACCTTGTTGCGCCTTGAGCCTGTTGTTGGTCATCAATATTTGTATTAACTTTAACATATGGGCAGGCTGTCTATTAAGTAATATAAAAAAAATAATACAGATATGAACTATCATCATTTTCTATTACTACGCAGCTAAATCTATCATTTGGGCAAATGGTGTGGGTCCTAGTTCAAAGATTGCCCGATAATGAGTTTCACCTCATTCTACTCAACGTTATTAATCAAGAAAAGTTTCAAACTTTAATCGCTTTAATCTAGGAACTATGTTTTTATACATATACTACTTGGCAGCCAACCCGCCCATTAAAAAATATTTGAATATAAAATTTTGATAAAGTAACTTTTATTTTTAAGAATCCAGATACATATTTTATAAGATAGTAGTTGAAGTGCCGGGCATTGTCACGGAAGAAAATAAAGGACATTCCATATATGACCATATTTTAGTTTATCTGGCGATATATTTATTCATTTAGCGAAGTTTTTATTTATTTGGCATCATTTTTATTCATGTGGGGCCATTTTGGACATATCTACTCATCAACCAAACAGAATGCAATGTTTATCCATTCTCATTCCTAAATGTGAAAGAATGTTGCATTGTTGAAATATTGCATTATTAAAGTATTGCATATTTGAATTAGTTTTTATTAAGATGTCGAAAAGGTTAAGCAAGTTAAGGGATGAGAAAGGGGGGAGAGATTGGTTATTTGAAATTTCATATAGATACTAACCTTCCCTTTGATTTGACAGTCAAGTGTGCAAAATTTCATCGAGAATGGAATAAAACTGCAAATTTGTATAAAAAAACAGCCTACAGACAATCTTCTTTATATATATAGATAAAAAACAAATTAATGAAACATAAAAATAATTACATCTGAATGAACGTTTGCCCTCCAATTAAAAATTATGTTTTATTAGTTCTTGTACATTTTTGTTTGAAATTATTATATTAAGTGAAAAAGGAGTAACTAAAAGAATAATTATAATTTATCTTATCAAATAATGATTTATTAAAATAGTTATATATAACAATCAAACATTTACATTGTATATGCATAGTTTTAAATTTAAGACTCAAAAGCATAAACGAGTTCTCAAATATTCTATATAACCTAAAAGTAATATTGAACTGCATTTTTACATGCTGCGAAACAATTTCCAAGAATACATTTTATTACAAAATATTAGTTTGTAAAATTTTCTTGAATAATTAAATGGGTGATATTAAAAAGGAAAATATTTTAATCGAATTCCCATGGAATATTTTAATTTATAATATCACCCATTCGATTACTTCAACAAACAGATAATTAAAATAATTTGATTTATAATCGCTATTTCAACATTTTCCATTAAAAATTAATTATATATTTAAAATAATTTATTTTATGAGTAATCATTACACAGCATTTTACAACTATAAAATTCAAACTATTAAATATACGATAAAGAAGAACCTTGAAAATATAATAACCACATCCAAAATCTCACCACATTTTACTAAAGTTTCCAAGTATAGGAAAACAATCAAAATTTACCCCAATGCATTCAACACACATAATAACGCAGAATTACCATTACCACAACCCAACTAACAATACAAAAATCCTTGTACAAGCGGAATTATGACGACAACTCCATCGGTAATCGCTCCCGTCCACAACATCCCCTTTTCTTTCATGTCCTCTACCAACCTATTTATCCAGAGACTCTTTCAAACTCTCCCCATTCATCCCTGTTTCCTGCTTTAATACCCAGACATATGAGAAATGAGTCCTATTGAAAAGAAGCCGAGGTTCCACTTTTGCGAACAACAAATGCTCGCCAAAGACCAAGTTAATGAATGCGAAGGATAAATGATTTAGGAGATAGACACCCGAAGCACTCATTGTTTCTAATCGTCATCAAAGTTTTTCTTTTGGGGAGCTTGTTCTGAGATAATTTCCGTCACTCGAATGGATGGTTATCTTTGAGGAAAGGATATTAATGTAGTCATGCTCTCAAGGTCGAATGTGTTGTTTTTTTTCCGTGTAAGTAACCGTTTTACTCTCTTGGGTTTGTAAGGTATCCTGCAACAAATAGTGCGCAATTTTCTTTGGTAAAATGCCTGTAAAAATAATCCCATTTTTAAAAATATTAAAGATATTTCAACCATCATTTCCATTTTCAAGAGTACAATTAAACAACGAATATATATATATATATATATATATATATATATAAATTTGTTCTTTCTATGTGGGCTATTCTTCGGTTAACGTAATATTTCAAGTTTCAAAAGTGAAAAATAAAAATTATTATTTTAAATATTTTTTTATTTAATTTTATAACAACTACCTAAACTGACTCGTGAGTATACATAATTCTGCTACGTAATTTAATTTTTAATTAAAAAATTAAAGAGTTGACATATGATTCACAATTTCTTTAGATTTGTATACTTTACTTCACAGATTGATTTGTGTGGGATCAACTTTATATAATTTATAATTCATATTTAATAGTAAAACTTAAATTAAAAATAAAGTGAGAATAACAGCATATATTAAGGTGCAAACACGGCTTCTCTTCATTAGAGGCACGGATCGTTCAAACCGCTTATCCTGATGAAGAGATGGTTGGTTTGGTTTGATTAATTAATGTCGCACTAGAGCTGAACAGTTGAGTATTGGCAACGGTTCGGGGAATACCTCGAAGAAAAGGCCCGGCAACGATGCCTCGTATTTTTGAACCATGGTCAGATGACGGGGACAACGCCTGAGCTGGAAACCTGAAAAGGCGTCAGGACATTGGACCCCGATCAGATTTATCGTGCACCAGTTCCGTATACACGCGAGTATAATTTGTTGGATGTTCTGGAGAACTTTCTAGTAATTTTATAGCTAAGATGGCAGCCCTCTGATCGGAAAATCACTACTTTTTTACTTTTCTTTGTCAAGTCCATCTCTCGAATTTGAACTAGCAATCCTCTGATTACTAGCTGAACGCCTTTATACACTAGGCCACTGAAGTTCCCCTGACGAAGAGAAGCCTAGTATCTTGAAACTGTGGTTCGGATCAATTGCTTTTAAATTTATTTGCACCTTTGTACATGTTGCTGTTCGGATGTCATTGTTTCAGCGTTAAGCTATATTATCCTTTTGCGATTAAAATAGTATTTGTTTTAGAAAAATGACAAAAAGTATAAGGCAGTGGTTCCCAAAAGGTGGTCCGCGGTTTGGTGTTTAGGGGTCCGCGGGGTCACAGAGAAAGCATGAACCAGAAAGAAAGATTTCACTCCTCCTTTACATTTCACTTTCATATTCAAACAAAATTTAAACATATACATGCCCAGAAAATTTGGGGACTTCGTTGAGCATACGTAAATATAGGGGTCTCCGGTCCCTTTTTAGTTTTTAGCTAGGGGTACGTGGCTTAATGCTAACTGGTAACCATTGAATTAAACTGCTTGTCATAATTAAAGCTTTATATAATACAAATACAAATACAAATACAAATATTGACGACCAACAACAGGCTCAAGGCCCAACAAGGTTGGTCCATCTAGTACCTCTTAACTATCCCCCAATGCATATCTAACTTCTTCTTAAAATCCGTTACTCCTTTACAATTAACAATATTCACTGGCAAGTTGTTCCATTTGTCTATTACCCTATTATAGAAATAGTGTTTTCTCCCTTCCCGATTAAAATGGGATTTGTTTAACTTGAACCCATGACCTCTCGTTCTATCACTCATATTAAAATCTAAACCCTCCACATCTCCTTGTTTGATAAATTTGAATAGTTGAATCAAATCTCCCCTAACCCTTCTCTCTTCCAGAGTATACATATTCAAATTTCTTAATCTATCTTCATAATTCATGCCTGAGAACCCTTGAACCATTTTAGTAGCCCTGTGCTGAATTTTCTCTAACAATGCAATGTCTTTTTTAAGATATGGTGACCAGAACTGTACAGCATACTCAAAGTAATAGTTTCAATCTAAACGATACTTGGGACAAAGCAGAATGAAACAACTCGGCTCATTTTTATCAACTCTGACGCGAAATTAAAAGTGAGCTCGAAATCCCCCTCAAAAAAAGAAGCTACAAATTGGGAGTGATTGATCATGCCTGAAGTAAAAAAAAATATTCACGATTCGCTCTCTTCTTCTCAAAAAAGCCCGAATCTTCATCCATTTCCCCTTAATTGTCCTGCCAACATGGCGTCCGGGAAGTTTTCCATGTCGGCCCAAAACAAAGGGGGAGATGATGTCAAATTTTAAAGTAAAGAGATGCTTCCGGAATTCTCAGAGTCATCGATCACGGTGTGCTGCTGCCTTAACTAAAAGCACACCGAGGAAGAAAAACGTGATGCTTTAGGGGTGAAATTCATGTAAGCAGGTGAACCAGAATATTTGGATCTGATGTTTGTAAAACGCAACAATGAACAGAGGGTGATAGAGCCGAGATTTTGCGTTCTCTTTAAAAGGTAGAATTATTTCCATCACATACTATATTAGTTGTATAAATAATAGATAACGGTTAAAAGGTCATTGCCTAAAACAAAAAAATATATTATGTTAAAAACATTTTAAGGGAAAGAGTCGCATATGGCATTATCCTTTTTTTTATCTTACAATTAATTTCACATCAATCGGAGATTCCACAAATATATAGTATTAGTTAATTAAATATCATTTAATAAATTCTAAGCATATTTTCCTAGTCCTATCAAATTATCCCAAGAAATTTGGAAAGAAATGGAATTTTGGAAAGAAAGCGTGACATGCAACGGAAGTATACATGTATACCTCTGCTCCATGAACAACTAAAAAAATACAATTAGGGAATTAGACCAAAGGTGTAATTTTATAAAATACCAAAACTATCATTTTAACACTTTCACATGAATAAAAGGACCTATTATCTGAAAAAGTACACTTTCTGAATATCGATCCACAAATTCGTCCCTATATCGCCAGTTTTCCCAGAAGTACATTTAATTTTTAAAATAAATAATAAAAACACTCTGTATTTAAACATTTTCAAATATAAAGCATTGCGGGAAATATTGAACTAAAAATTCCAGAGTTATTTTTAAAAAAAAAAAACTTGTGTCATGTACATATTAAACGATCTTACAATGAAAACAATATTATAACATTGAAAAAAATAAAGAGTTAAAATCTACAAAGGTTTTTCTTTTCTAACACTTTAAGATTTAGAAAAAGTTACATAATCAAAAATAATGTTAGGAGATTCATTAAAATATACCTATTCAATTTTACAAATTTGCATAAGTTGCTTTTAAAAATTATAAATCTATTCAAATAAAATTCTCAATTTAAAAAAAAAGTTGTATATTGAGAAAATAATTTTTGAATTAAAAATAAAAATTGGCTTTAAAAGCATAATATTAAAAAAACATGATTGAAAAATATTTTCAATATTTGAGCCTATTTTATTAGAGATAAAAAATATTTTTTATCCACAATAAAAAAAAATGAAAAACTAAATAGATATATTTTGAAAATACCAGGATTAATGTAATCCATTGGTAATGATGTCAGTGTTTTTGTTATGAATGAAAAAGTTATTTTACTTCAGAATTACATAAACAAAAACAAAAGCTTTCGTGAGTCTATACAGCTCATATTTATTTTCCTTTGTAATTTTATCACTGATTTCCTGAAAAGTATGACTAAACAATATTTTTCACGTGGCAGGCATGTGCTCATTCAATATTTTCCTTTAAAATAATTTGGGAAGGAAAGTTCGTAGATTCTAAATATTTGAAAATAATAAAATTGCTCCTCTGTATTTCCATATAGTAATGATAAGAAACGTTTATTTTAAATATAAAAACATTCAGTCACAAGTTTTCAGTGTTTATGTGGAATAATATGAAAATAACATGTTAAAAAGTATTGATTTTTATCCAACTTAAATAAAAAAAAAACAGCAAACAAAAAAAAAATCACGAATCAATTCTATATAATTAGTCTGTGCAATTAATTTTAATTTAAGGAATTAAGCATTAAATATTTTAACAGTATGATAAATATAGCATAAGGGCGCAATGACATTTACGCAAAATGCAATTTTATATAATAAATGTAATTTTATTGTGGAACACATATCTAAATTACAAATCCTCGGAAATGTTGAAGAATTATATGAACATTTAATTTCATAAATTATATTAACAACTTATTTACGAATTAATGAAATATTAATTAGTTAAATTTATACAGAATTCCTACTTTTTCATTAAAATAAATATTTAGATTTAATTATAAAAATATTTAACAACTTGGAAAAAAACTGAAAGAAAAGAAATTAAGCAAAAGTAACTCTTGCGAATTTCCAGATTTATCCAAAAAATTATATCCAAGTTATATAAAAAAAACCTATTAAATGCAATATTTGTCTTTTCGATTTTTACTTTATTTTATTTTAATATCAATTCAATAAAGTAATTAAACAATTTTAAATATACTTAAGAAAACAATGTATTTGAATTTAGTTAAAACGTACACGGCTATATATAATCGGGAAAACATTATTACAATTTATAATCTTAAAACCATTTATATTTAAAATCAACAAAGAAACAACGAATATAAATCTCTATAATTAAACAACGCTTCAACACGAAATTGTAATATTGGAGAAAGCATCCAGCAGAAAACTAATTATTGGCAAAGTCATCTTAAATTATTTCAAACCTTCATTCTCCCCAAATATTTCAGATAATCTCCCCTCAACATAAACACCACGAACTTTCAATTTGCGAAAAGTTAAGAATAATTAATGGAAGAAAGCTTTAAGTGTTCAATTATGTGCGCCTTTCCCTTTACAAGGATAATCCATCTATCAATTCAACTTTCAAGAATACCTAAGGGGCAATTTCGTTTTAATTTCTGGACGCTTCGGGAATTTATTTGATGTAATTTGAGTGTTTTTTCGCCAAGGAAGCAGCGCGCCAAGGTCTTGGGTACAAATGGCGATCGGACTACTAAAGGGGTTAGAGATCATTAATCAGAATTTTAATTAGGGGTTGATAAAATACCTTAGAGAAGATATTCTTACAGGTAATATCAGTCAGTAATGATAGAAAAGACGCATGGAGATAGGGCTCAAGATATGGGGAATTACTGTTATATTCTGATGATTCAGTGTTCAGTGGCGTAGCCAGCATTGGGTTACTTTGGGTTAGAACCCTCCCCATAGCCAAGTTAATTTTTTTTTTTTTTGAAAAATAACAAATGCAAAAAAAAAAAAAAAATTAAGATTTTTTTCTCTGATTTCTATAGAGAAAACACACGTCGCATTTCCTGGTCTACCCCCACATGTATCTCCTGCTCCTTTCCCTTCTGTCCCCTGAAGGGAGGATTTTAAGGAGAACAATGGTGAAACAACCTTGAAGACAGAAAATTCGACTTTTTGTGTGTGTGGGGGGGGGGGGGGACGATAGGGTAGTAGGTCTGTATGATTGTCTTGCTTAATTTGTACATGTAAAAGGATACTTTTCTTAACACTTGAAATGGGGCGGAAGTTGAGCCGGAATTCACAGTGCATCAATCCAGAAATTGCTTGCTTTGAAGTAAGGTATTTTCCCTGACTCATTCATCCCCTACGTGCAGGCACGTCGCGCCGTGGAGGTTTGGGGGGGGGGTGAGTCCGACCCCCCCCCCCCCCCCCCCCCCCCCCCCCCAATAATTTGGAAACCCTAATAGTTGGGAATTTCAAGGTTTAAAAATACACGAGTTGGGAAAATTTATGTCTGAAGAAAATTAATATTTTTAACAAATGAAAGCAAAAACACCAAGGTTATTAAGGAAAAATTAGAAATTGTCCAAATTGTAAAATTAAACTTAAATTCGTGTGTTTGGTTTCAGAGTTCACTGCACACTTTCAACCGATATGACGCTAGGCTCCAGGTGGAGTTGACTAATGTAGTCTGTAGCCGAGACAACGCCAGTGGCGGAACTGTTTTATAAATTTCATTGTATTTTTTATTGCGTCAAGCGAAAAAAAATTTTAACCGTGGCATCGCGTTTCCTTAAAAAAAAATCCCACATTTTAAATATATAATAAATTGTTTAAATTAAGGAGCAATGTTTTCAGCTTTCCAGCAGGCGACTAAAAAATGTTCGCATCTGCTCATTCTGTTGTTCGTTATTGTCAAAGTTATATTATATGTTTTAACGTACAGATTATCATTTAAAGAATTTTAAAATATATGGCTTTGCCCTTTACGCAAACGTCACACAGTGTTCTTTTTATTAAAATAACTTCTCTTTTAATTGTGTTAGGTGCAATTGTCTAAATCAAAATCCTCTCCTTTTTATTCGAAAATCACTTTTGTTTCATATAACCTTATTGGTTTTGCCTTCCACAATGTAAAATTTCTTTCAGCTAATATTCGAAGCGCCATAGCGCTTCGAATATATGGGACTGGCGCGTCAGTCCCATATAAATTTATAGTCTCGTGTCTAGGATTTTTTTTGTTATTTTGTTTTGTTATGTGATTAACCAATCACAAAATTATGTAATGTTGACGCTGTGCGTTTCCTGTGTGTTTTTCTATAAATATATTTTTTTTTTAGTTTTTACCAGTTTCAAATAGAAACTTCCAGAACTTTCGATGGGTTCTTTTATTTAAATCACCCCTCGGTTAAAAAAATTTCTCGGACTTCGATACGATTGCTACGAAAAATCTTATGCGCGGAGGACGCATCTTTCAGTACCTATTTTCTTTACCTAATTTTATGTGATATGTGTTTCGTTTTAACATTAACTTTGGAGGATTCTCTCTTTGAATACTTCTAAGTTTATTGAATTTATTTATAATAATTTAAATTCCTGTTTTCCTGCATTGATTAATTTATAATTAAAATGGTTATTAATTAAAAAAAATTATAATTTAATTACTACTTGATAAATATGGTCATATTGGTATGTAGATAATTTCTTATTTTTGAATATTATGTTATGTTTTATGTTAAGATTAGCAATGGCTGTTGGGTTGACACAACTGCCGAGTCCCTTTCACTCCCACTATTTACAGATCATGTTACATTTTCAGAACATGGCTGTATTTGTTATCCCCCCCCCCCCCTTATGACTTCCACAATAAAATTATCCTATAAAAAGTTGATAAGTTGGAACTAGGAATTTTTAGCACTGTTGTGTTCAAAATTTCCAATCGTTAAGTTTGGTTAATTAACATCGCACTTAGAACGGACACTGCACTGGAACATACGTGCAACAAATGTTGCGTGCCACAACATTGGTTCGGGTCTATCTCGAAGAAAAGACCTGGGAATAATGCCTCGTATTTTTTAATCATGGTCAGATAACGAGAATAACACCCGAGCAGGTATCCGTACCCGACGCCGTTAAGTTGGGAATTTCGAATCGTTAAGTTGGGAAATTTCTCGTCTCAACCCCCCCCCCCCCCCCCCCCAAAAAAAAAAATTGTGTGACGGCACTGCCTACGTGTTTTAAGCTTTTAATTTACTTCTTAATTATAATTTATAAATAATATTTAATCAATTAAAATTATTAATTATAATTTTAATTTAAAACTACTGCTTAAATTAAAAAATATCATAATTTAAATTTACTAATTTAAAATTACTACTTAAAAATTATTATGATTAATTAAAATTACTAATTTAATATTATCAATTAAAATTGCTAATTTAAAATTATTAATTAAAAATCATTAATTAAAAATCATTAATTAAAAATTATTAATTAAAAATTATTAATTAAAATTACTAATTTAAAAAATTAATTAATATTAATAATTTAAAATTATTAATTAACTTTTATTTAAATTATTAACTAAATTTTATTCAAATTATTAATTAAATTTAATTAAAATTATTAGTTAAAAAAATTTCAAATCAGTTATTAATAAAAAAAAATATTTGGTTTTGGTCGGACCAAAAATAATTTATGGACCCCCCCCCCCCCCTTCGGACAATCCTGGCTACGCCACTGTCAGTGTTAATGTAATGAAAGGGGGAAAAAATATTTTTATGGCTATTACTTACAGTATCAGTAAAACTTAGTTTAGCAATAATTCTATGATATTTTAAATTATTATAATGACATTCAATCCACACTGTAGAATTATTTTCTGTGGGATATCTAGTCAAATGTTTGCATAAAAAGGTATTTCTGCAAATTGGTATATATGGACTTTTGGACAATCATTCGTAAAAATAATATTTAAAAGATAGGTCTAATCAGGGATTTATTTATATTTACATACTTGAATATATATACATTTCAGTTAAGGGTTTTTACTTTTCAATATGACTAATGTTCCTAAACTAACACTTATATTTGGTTCCTAAAGCTACTGTTTGTCTTAATCTTATTATTTATTTTATTTTATCATTATAGAGTATCATTACAGAGTATATTGAGTTTCGTAATTCTAAAACTAAGATAAAAAAAACTTGATATCTTTAAAAATCACGTGTTCATTTGGTTAGAAATTGTGACTAGCAGAAACAATGAGGCCTATGCTTTTTTTTTTTGCAGAAAAAGATGTAAAGTTATATTTTTTATAAAATATAATCCTTCACTTACTTATTACCAATACTAAAAATACGGAAAATAAATCGAAATTTGTTTCAAACAAAAAAATGCAAAATATCACAACAATTATTAAAAAATATTATTGAAAAATATTTCAGCACGCTTATTAAAAAGTATTTCAGAAGACTCTTTAAACAGGACTTCAACACACTTATTAAAAAATATTAATTTACAAGCGATTTTTTTTTTTTTACAAAAAGAAGTTATTTACATTAAAAAAATGGAGTATAAAATAATTTCCTAAACTTGATGACACTCCAAACTACATCTTCAGTTACTTTAGCTCACTCGTTACAAGAAGATTATTTCCCCTTTTTACTGCAAATCACATCTAACTTTCAGTGATATTACAACGTTAACGACATAACTGCTCATAAATAACATAAGTACCACATAAATGCTTTACAGTGGTTTTGAAAGAAAACAACACTTAAAAGCAATTCAACTCACCAATTACCCTCCAGCCAAAAAAAAAACTCGTAAAAAGTTCCAAACCCATAAAACTACATAAATAAACAGCGAATTTAGAGTCTAATTGCTTACAACGAAACGAGACTTCTGAACAACAAAGATCCAGCTGTAGCATTCCCAAACCCATTTCCTTTCTAGTATTCCCAGAGACTTGTGAATATTTAACAATTCGAAGAATAAATGTTCTAAAAATAGCGTTTGGAACGTCTGCAGATAAGCAGAAAAACCGAAGGAGATGGTAGCAAGCCGACTTTGCTGCAAGCAATCAAGGGTTCTTCGGGGGAGGACAAGGTCACTAAGAAATATTTAAAAAAAAAAAACAGAAAAGGGGGGGGGGGGTCTTCATATAACGACGCATAATCATAAAGGAAGGGGACATTTCAACAAATAGCGCATTTCATCGATTGGTAAAGGCCCTCCTCCCCTTTTCCCGTAGGAAAGCAGACAGGGCTGTGCTGAGAACTTCTACAGTTAATCGGGCAGCGCAGACAAGGGGGGATTTGGAGGAAATCTTCTGCTAAGAGGGGGAGATCAGAGAAAATTACGTTTCCATTTCATTTAATCGAGACATGGGGTGGGAGGAACTCCCCTCCTGCTCACTCCCCCTCCTCCCTTTCCTGAGTCGGTGACTCATATTTCTATAGGGATGGGAAGATATGAAAAGGAGGTTGTTCTTCAGATAAACTAATATTTTCAACCTAGGTTGTTTTCTCTTCGGATGCATTTATAGTGTGAAAAAATCACATTTTGAAGAAACTTTCGTCATATTTGACGAAGCAGATACCTTCTAAATGCTCCGATTAAATATTTAGAAAAACTGAGATTTTTTTTTTTTTTTTGCGAAATTAATTTAAACAAAATTGAGTACGATTTTAAATAAAAATCGACTGCTTGATTCGAACCAGGAATCTTTTATTCCGAAATTATGCACGCTGTCTACCATGCCAGAAAAGCTCGTTCGTTCGAACTTAATATAAGGTCGTAAAATAGTATCGAATTAACTGATACCACTGGAAAGGAATCGGAGTAAATGACTTTCGTTAAAAATTTGGAGATTCTCGTTTCGTCAAAAGTGAAGTCATTAAATAAATGACGAAACGATTGTCAAAATTGACGAAAGTAGCCTTGACGATCACAAAATGCTAAAAATTATATCGTTATTTACGAGAGTGTGGCTATACCGGTGCACGACCAGAAAGGCACTGCATAAAAAGCTTAACGTGAATGTTAACAGAGTATTGAAATAGCTTCAAAGCGCTAACAAAAACATCGCAAAAAGTATAAAGATAAACAATCTGTTCTAAAAACGCCGAAAACCACCATTCACGGCCCCTACTAGCATTTTGCTTTATTTTCAAGATTTTACACACATTGCCGTCTAATTTGTCATCACCATCATTGTCATCAATTTTATTTATTTATTTGACTTTGACTGAAGAAATATGTACATGTATGTGTTAGATGAATTAAAAAAAAAATCTTTTGATGGATGAAGTTCCTGAAACGTAAATTTTTAAATAAGTATTTAACATATTATTCTGTTCTGGAAAAGAAGATTTTAATGAAAGTAATTTTGATAAGTCAATAAATGGATCCACAAAACTTTGATTGTATTGCTCTCAAAATATCTCAAAAACTTTTTATCATATTATAACTTTTTTTGGTTCTTTAATAATAAGTATATTAATTGATTTGTTTGGCATTGCAAAGAACTAGACAAAAATAAATTTTAAGTGCAATTACATTTAGTGGAGATGTTATTAAGTTCTTTTTCAAAACTCAACACAACATTCAACTGCAACTACGATAAAACTAGTAAATTGCGCAAAAAAGCAAGCTTAATATTGAAATATTCTGAAACAAGAATCATCCCTTTTCATTTTGAATAAAACATTTCTAAATAACCATGATTCTACCGTATTATTTCAGATGTGATGTTTAACCCTCTATGCATGTATATGCTACCTAACTTTAAAATGACCGCTAGTTGCATCTATTGAGTTTTATGTTAACTATTATCATGACTATTATAGTATTGTCACATAGCTAACCATGTGCCTAGTTATTATAACCGCCGCTAAGTCCCGTATCTTTCTAAAATGATTGTGACAAAGGCAATCAGTTGCTTCGAGTTCTGTTGTTCTAAAACTGGCTCGTGAAGATGATGTTTTCGAAGATAGTTGTATTACTTATAAGCATAATACGACTCTAAAAAAATCCTATCTAATACCAGAGGTGTGTAGATTGTATTTAACTATGTTTTCATACTTTTTGAAAAATATTTTAGTAATTACACATGAATTTGCATATATGCAACACAACGGTTTTAATTAATTATTTAATTAAATAGGAACTTAGGATTTTTTTTAATATTTTTTCAGCGGTCCATTGTCAAAAAGAAAACGAAATGTTTTTATTTCATTACAAAAGAAAAAATTATGTACTAGGGTTAAATTTTCGATCTAAAGTTTGATATCTCAAAGTTATTTTCGTAGATTTAAAGCGAACGTCAAAGCCATGCTATAAGCTTCACGGCATGTGCTATTATACATTAATATAACCGAACGGAAAATATATTGGTTTCAAGTTTCTCCTACTTTAAAGCAGCTATTTCCTTTTGAAAGGCCTTTCTTTTGGAGAACTGTAGCGGACAAAACATTCCCACAAAGAATAGGATATATCCTTGCGGACATTCCTATTAAATCAGTTTCAACTGTGTATTCAACACTAAAAAATAGAATATACGTTGCGATTTCAACCATAGCAAACATCAAATGCGGGTCTTCAAATAACAAGAAACGATTCAAAGGAAAATGGAAAAGATTTTCGCAAGAAAGTGAATGACGCAGAGAATGAAATACAACAGTTATACTTGGTAAATATTCTACTCTAGTATATCGTTTGGGAAATTGGCTAAAAGGAAAAGCACTTTTTTTTGGTATTGGATAATAAGAACTTTTCATATGCAAAAGACAGTCAGTCATAATGCTTTCAGCTATAAGCAGACGTTTGGAGTTATTTGAAGGTTTTATGCAGGAGAACTGCAGTGGTTTTTTTAAGTTCTACTAAAAAAATATAGTTAATGAAAGCTTTTGTTAAAAATTCCTTTATAAAACCTACAAAAGAAACCTTCAATTTTAAAGCATTGAAACTAATGTAGGAAAAAAACCAATTTTTAAAAATAAAACAAAATTATAGAGGTATTCTACAATAATATAGAGGTTTTTTTTAATTAACCATATGTATAGGCAATTTTTAGCTAACTTTTGAGGGAAAAAATCTAAACAATGAGCGTTGTATAGTCTAAAAAGATGTTGGTACATTAATTTAATTTTAACATTAAATTTACCATCTCGAGCACGAAAACTTGGTCCACTTTTACGAACTTTCAATCAAATCTAGTTATTACTCTTTTAATACATAAGCAACGGGCAAGGATAGTGAAGACCATATATATATATATATATATATATATATATATATATATATATATATATATATATATATATATATATATATATATATAAGGTGTGCTCGTGTTTCGATTTTTGAAAGGGGCAAGGAAAGAATTCTTTTGACGTCATTTTAGCTCCCCCTTACTATGAGTTTTTGATCATTCTCATTGGCTGTATGTTTCAAGCATTGCTACTTAGGTTCGATCCCCGGTTGGGTAACAACTGGTGATTTAATTTTTAATTGGCAAAATAATGTAAATATCTGTAAAAAATTGTGTTCAGATAGCTTCACTGCTAATCCGTCATTATTTTGTTGTGTCCCCGTATTTTACTTGATTGAAATTGTAACTCATTTAATATGTCCAATACAAATGCATTGACATGATGGTTCTGACCCCATTTTACTCTTTCAAAATTCCTGAACATGCTCTCGTCGCAGTTAATATTATTTTAATACGCTTAATTTATTAAGCAAATCTTTTTCAATTTTTACATACTAAATGCAATCCTTAAAATAAAATTTAAACTCATAAAATGCAGCAAATACTAAATTCAGTTAGCGAAATCACTTTTAAATAGTTCGCAAAAAAAACTAATAGATGGCAGCACCTCACAAACCATTAGTTCAAATTCAACGAAATTCATTCCTAATATTTTAATAACTAAACAACTCTGGAATTCGATTAAAATTATTTTTTGAAGCAAATTTTAACTGTTTTCTTTTAAATAAGTTCATGATTAGTTAAAAACAAGAATTCTTGTTAAATTAAGTAGACTCCAAAAACGACTGCAGAAACGGGAGCATTAGACACGCCCACAGAAGTCGGAGGCGTCACTATGACGTCAAAAGAATACTTTACCCCGCCCTCCATCAGAAAGCGGGAGTACCAGCACACCTTTTATATATAGTCTTCACTATCCTTGAGCAACGGGTCCAAATTTAAAATAATTATGAATTTAAAATTAAGACTTTACAATAACGTGATATAAAAATTTCACGAGACCATTTTGTTTAAATAATCTCATTTAAAAATTGGTGGAATTAAAACTTATGAATTCAGGTTTTTTATTTCATCGCAAGTTCTTGGTAAGTATACTGGTAAAAGTATAATAAAACAATAAGGAAATTAATATTACGCCAATTTAAATAAAATATTCTAGTTTTGTAATATGTTATTATTTTTCTAGTTTCAGTTGTTTATTATCCTTTTTTTAATTTATTTGAAAATGAATCGGAAAGTTAAAATTTAACTTTTGAAAAACATTAACTTACTTTTAGAATAACTAAATACAGACAAATGTAGATATAGCAAAAGTTTAAATAAACCTCACCAAAATATTGATATAAAGTTTAACTGTTACTGGTTGAATTCCTTCCTTCCACCATAAAATTAGAATTAACGATCAAAACCAGGATTGCAGAATCAGAATTTTAGCAAAGTACAATCCTAAGAATATAATATAATTCTATATGATGTTAAAAATAGTAGGATTATCATTCGGTGTTAATTTGCTCCCCACTAAGTATCGTATACTTTTCAATATCACGGCTCTAACTTCTTAAATCTTTAGCCTTTGTGAAAATGGAAAACGGTTAAAATTGAGAATAGGGAGACACTCCGTCAGAGCATGTAAATTACTGTCGCCAAGACCGATTTTGCTTCCATTTGGTAACCTAATGCAATACTTGGGCACTGGATATCATCAGTTCATGTATACATGCGTACTTTTAAACAAGTTTTCAGTTGCTATTTCTTTTGCAGATAATTTTAAGGTTATGTAAAGAATTAGGGTGTCTCCGCCAAGGCGTCAAAATTAATGTCGCCAAATATGATTTCAGTTCAAATTGACAATCTTGTGCGTTATTTGCGTAATATGTTTTGTATGCGCTAATATGTTCGTAATATTTTTATTTTATAAGAATATGCAAATTCGAATCCAAATCATAATTTTGTTAATATTCTGATTGTCATTTTGTGGTTAGTTAAATGAGCTAATTTGATAATTCGTTATTTCGTAATTTCGTAATAAATATGTGTAAGTTATAAACCTTTGCCAAAATGACGTCACGTAAATTTGTCATTCCGTGGCTCTCCTTGGTTTAATCTTACAGCAAGTAACTCCACCCACTTGTTTACGTGATGTCAATGTTGGAGGAAACCATAGGCCTTCCACACCAAAGTTGGCGATAAAAACCGATTTGGCGGAGTGCACTCGTATTCTTTACTTTACCCATTTGAATTGTTTTTTGGAATCAACATTTCTATTTTTTGTGCAAACATAAATTTTATTATTTCTGTAAAGTAATAATCATAAATAAAATGATAAATTAAAGCAATGGTAGTTTTATATCAAACTTCTCCACTACGATAATCTATTCATATTATCTGATTAGACTTAAGAATGCGTAGGCACTCAGCCAAGACGTTTAAATTAATGTCGCCAAATAAGATTTCAGCTCAATTTATCAAATAGCATACGATACCCACTAACCATATTTAGAAATATACTTTTGAAAATTCACTCATTTTAAAAACATATTAAGCTTAGTCTTGTTACTAATAGAAATTCTTCCATTCTTTTAGTGCTTTGTAAAACGTGCAAGACCAATCTATTAACTGATATATCTGCCTACATCGGTAAAAGCATGGCTCTTCATCGCCAAAGGGAGCCATGGCAGGATGTCCATTTTAAGTATGAGACACGTGTGTTCACAGAACAAGGATTAGCGGCTATGGTGTGCTGTGTTTGTCTGAAGACAGGGCATGCATTGAAACGGAACAGGCTGCCCATCGCCGAAACCAGCTGCGGTCACTGGATCTGTGCGACGTGCATTTACAAGTGCAAGAGGAGATCTAGATTTTGTCCTCGTTGCAACCAAAAAACGTTGACACAAGACAACGAAATTAGTTATTTCCATGTTGTTTGAATATTCTCGTAAAGAATTTCCAACTGACATATATACAATTTTCGTCCATTTTTAAAGTTATGATGTCAAAATTTGTCCTGGAAACTAAAGTTGTATCATGATGTGTAGCCATGAATAAGTTAATAAACGTTGTCTGTCAAAAAGCAATTTGATTCAAAAAGTGTTCTATGAGGAAAAAGTTAGAGAGCGTTTATTTATTATGTCACACTATTTTTAATATTTTTGTGCAACCCCTCCTCCAATGTTACGCATTATTACGTCAGTCTGCCTTCCCCCATGTCACGTCACGATAAAAAATCTCAATTAAAAAGCACTCATGCAAACTTCCATTCTTTGTATTTTACCAAACATCCCATTAGAAAAATAGTGATTTCTATAAAAAAGAAATACTCGTATCAAAATTTGTGAAAGAAATCGAAATTTTTTTTCCATTTTTTTAACAGAATTTTTCTACGCCACGTAACCACTGACACTCCATTCCTCCATGTCACGCATGATGGACCTTATCCCCCAAGAGTGCGTGACTTAGCAAATAAACGGCCTCTTAGTTGTATTAAACGCCATACTTAAAGTATTAGAGTTGGAATCCCGAGCTAATGGCGCAACATAACAAAGGAGTCATATTAGTATGTTGTGTGTAACTACTTCTAAAATAATAAAAATTAGGTTTAATTATTTGTACTTCCTTCAACTCAGCGATAGGGGTCTTTTATACATCGCAATTTTTTGCTTTATTTATATAATTAAAAGGTTTTGAAATTATGCTGTATTCTATATCAACCAACAAAACTATTTCAAGAACACATACCATAAATTTATAAAAATATTTAATTTTTCAATACTTTTTATGCATTTTTATTGGGGTATAAATTAAAAGACATTTCTTTAAAAATAAACCCAATTTTATTAAACGTCTTTAAATAAATTTATAAAAATACCATTTAAACTTTTCTATAGGGAAAACAGCCTTACAATTTAGTTGATTTGCGGTTGCAATTAAAATTTAGTATTATAATTTTAAACTACTTATATCAATCTGTTTATCGCCACCACAGAGATAATTCGCAAAATTTGGCAACCATTAGCCACAAGAAGTCATAGAAACATAAAAAAAAATCACGATATTTCACCAACACACCACATTAAATACTGTACAGCCAACTGCATAAGTCAGCACTTGAACAAACATTTTTGTAACAACAATTTGTACATTTTAAGTTTCCTTAAAATGCGACCATGAAGAGTAGGAAATTTTTCCATCATTTCAAGGAAAGTTTAACACTCTGACATTATTTTGTCTTTCAATCCATTGTTCGTGGATTTCGCACGTTCTCTATATTCTCCCACGATCCTATTTTGGAAAACACGTTTCACGGATTCCCACAGAAAAGTAGGTGTATTCACACGTGACGCTGATTCGCTGAGAGCTTAAACCGGATTGCTCGTAATAAATGTGGATTGATTGAAATCTCAATTTATGGATTGTTCATTGGTAATATTATCGATTAGAATTATATTATCGATTGACATTTACTAGAACAAGGAAAACTACATTTTCATAGACCACATACAATTTAGACGTATGCCTTTTTATTAGCAGTTCCGTTATGTTAAGGACACTATTCAGCTATTCAAATTTATCAAATTGGGTGATCTGGAGGGATTGGAATTTAATATTGCCAATGGGTCTAGAGGTCATGGATTCAAATTATACAAATCACAGTTTAATCGGGATCTTAGCATTATTTTTAATAGGGTTATAGACAAATGGAATAGTTTGCCTGAGTATGTTGTTAATTCTTTGGTTGTGGGTAGTTTAAAAAAAATTAGATCGGTATTAAGGAATCGTTATATAGACAGGATCAACCTTGCTGGGCCTAGAGCCTGTTAGTCGATATTATTTGTATTTCATTGAGATAAATTTGTATCTCCAGCTTAAAATAACGACACGATATAGGTACAGTCATAACTATCAATAACCTTTCGTTAAAACGATCCCGGGTGCGTATCATTATATCGAAGGTTTACTATAAAAGCGAGCTTCTTGACACAAACTCAATATTTACCATATGGAATGACTGATTCCTATTACAATCTGTTGTAGGCTAAATGATATTTATATTGACTGTAGTGTAAAATTGTGGGCTACAGTAATCATTGTCGTCTGACCATGATTCATAAGTAACAACATAAAAATTTGACATGTTTCCAGGTGTATCGTTTTTTACAACTGGTCGATATTTCAACCAGAATCCCATGTTAAATCCAAATACTTACTTTCTAAAGATTCCCTAACTATTGCTTATAGGGATAATTTATGCAGCTACAGTGATGCGGTGAGAAATATATTATCAGCACTTTTACAATTAGGGGGGGGGGCATGTTTGTTTGCTCGTATCTTGAAAACTAATGAATTGACACTCGGAAATTAAGAGTTATGTTGAAACTTGGTAAAATTATAGTTTCCACAACAGAAAAGGTTTTACAGTCTAGCTCTTTTCGATTGATTAATTAGAAAGTAAATTATCATTATATGTTAATACGTTAATAAGGAACCGCTTTATTACAATTCTTAATTTGTTCTCTTTGTGGCACACTTTTTTATCCGGAAATAATTTTCTACTGTGTGCACCCATTTTTATTAATTTTAAGGACAAAGAGTTCTTTATCTCATAATGGTTTCATCATATACATTTTGGATAAAATTCAGGTTATTATTAGCTCTTTTTAATTATATATAACCATTTATATAGCTAATTATCTCCATGATTCGTCGTTTTGAAACATCCTCTCGCAAAGAACGCGTGTTTTTGAGCGTTAACAATAATAACAATATTTCGAAATTATATTCAACCCCAACTTCAGTGATGTAGCAAGTCAAAATGTTATGGAGGGAGGGGGCTCTGCATTCCCAAAATATTAACCAATATACAAAAATAAAAGCTAATTAGTAATTAACCATTAATTACCAATCAGTTTTTAATTAGTTATAGCTAATTATCAATATTTTTTAATTATATAATTATTTGCATAATTTCTTAGGAAATCAACAATTTTGTAATTATTTAAAATTAATATATTTTTTCTTGAATATTGTTTTTGTGTCAGATTTTATTTGAGATATTCGCAATTTTTTTTCTTGAAATCCAACGGGGAAAGGGGTTGAAACCTCTCCCATTCATACACCTATGCCCAACTTGTAGGCAATCGGCTGCAGTCCTTCAGCTGGAGTGCAGAGCCGGGAGATAAATAGGAAGGAAACCTCCCCAAAAATGAGGCACCCCTCAAAGCAGTGAAATAAAAAATAAAAAAAAAGCAGAGGGGGAACTCCAGCTTCACTTCGAAGAGATGGATGCTGAGAGAGAAGAGAGCAGAGCTCCCATGGTTGAGTTGACCTTGGTTCTACTACCTGCGGCGGGCGTCCGTTGACCCGCGCCACACTCAAGGTGAACACTCTCAGACGACGGCAGCAGACGACGCTCTGTTTGCCCGTCGTGACACACTCCACAACAGAGGGGGGCATGCAGTGGTACGGATGGGAGTGAATATCGGGGGGAGACACCGAACAGTATTTTCTCAAAAATCTTTATAAAAATTAATGAAATATTTAAGGGGGATGTGGGACACATTCGACTTTTTTCTTTAATTACTACCATTGTGACTTTTTTTCCCACACATGCGTGCAAGGAATATTAACATAATCACGTGGTCAAACATTAAAAAAAAATTATAACTTTATTTTTTTAAATAAAAATTTACGAAAAGTTACCTTTCTTTATTTTGATATAAGTCGCGAATATATTGATTAATAAAACCTTCGAGCATGGATCCTTCATAGTAGAAAAAACATGTTATAATCTCGCTAACATCAAAGTGAGGCCGACATGCGTAGCCTCAGACACGTGTTAATTACGTCATTTCATTCATAAACTTTCACTGTGACACATTTCCCAATTCATCAGCCAATCGCCAGTATTTTTAATTCATAATTTTGAAAAGAAGTCACCTGTCTGAGGCCATTCGGTCAGAGATGTTGGTTTCATGATTATGACGTCATATTCGCTCTACAACAGTTCATTCATGCTCGAAGGATAAAACCTGTTATTTTGCTTTCTTATAAACAAAAGATTGTGTTTAACAAACTGTCTTTACATATATTTTTTTTAAATCACTAGCCAAACATTTTTTTTAATATTAAAAAATATATAATTCAGAAATAATATTATGATTTTACAACATCTATAATATTTTATAATTGATTTATCCACACTAAACAATACAATACATTTGTAAACAAACAAACAAAAAATACTTTTATTATAATTTAGTACGCTTGAAAATAATTACATTTTAGAAATCGAAGCACTTTGAAGACATAAAAAAAAAACGTGGCATTGAATAATTAATTTTTTTTATCAGAAAATCTTATTTATCCAAACACGTTTTATACGTAGATATTTTCATAATCTAGTCTCTTAAACTCATTTGCAAAAATGCTTTTTGTATGGGCGTCCAATAAGGCATATGCACAAAATAAATACTCGACAGAATTTTTATTAAAATACAAATACAACGTTAAAATACACAATAAAAAATTCAAGAAATAACCCGAAACATGTCCAGATCTCTTGGATTTTTTTTATCGCGTATTTTAACGTTGTATTTTAATATTCTTAACGCAATGCTTCTATAAGACGAGTTTTTAACTTATAATTTTTATATGCCTATGGCACTTTACAATATTTTTTCGGTCGACATCAACAGTCAAAAACTAAAATAGTTTCCAAAAGAATTGAAGTGTACATTGACTTTCTCTAATACGCTTCGATGAATTTACGATCCTGAGGGCTTAATAAGATATTACAACACCGTGTCCGTGTTTTTTCCCTAGAGTTTATTATCTCTATCACTTTTTCGTACATTCTTCCTCACCATCTCCAAGTATTCTTGAACGAAAAAGAGAACAGAATACCGTCGTCGCTCTCAGCGTGATATTGGCCAAAGAAAAGCGCATTGCATAAGAGGGTGCAGCTAATGTATTCATATTTACTGTATATAGCTTTAGCGAGGGAAATTGCTTTCCCGGGACCATATTACTTCGTCAGAAATTCACTTAGAATTTTTTTTTTTTTGGAAGTAAGCTGAATGCATTATACCATATTGCATTTTTTTGTAAAGTGTGATGTACGTAAATATATAATATTGTATTTGAAATGTTAGAACTAATTTTCACCTATTTTTAATGCTAATATGCCAAAAAGAATATTTTTAAAGTACTCAACTCAAAGCTTTAGAAATTTATAGCAAACGCAATTTTATTTAGTACTAGATGAAGTGCCCGGAATTTACATGGGGAAAAACTGTTGACTTGGAACGAAACTATAAATTTGCATAAAAAACAAACCCACTGAGACTCCTTTATTTATATATATATATATATATATATATATATGGCCAAATGTGCCACGATAAAGAAATCGCCAGAGTGCTGGCCGATTTCTTTATCGTGGCACATTTGGCTGTTTTAATAAGAAATCACTTCTGGTAACTAAAGGGAGGAATGGGGAACGGTTCAAAATCTCATATAAACAGTGCCCTTCCTCTATTTTTGAATGCCAAGTGTGCAAAATGACATTAATTTTATCATCTTGAGAATACTTTCGCCATTTTGGTGATATTTTTATATATATGACCGTATTAAAAGTTAATATGACACTATTTTTTATTCATTTGGTAACATTTTTATCCATTCGGCCACATTTTGGCGGTATACTGGCGACATTTTGGCGGTAAACTGGGGACATTTTAGCGGTATATTGGCGACATTTTGGCGGTATATTGGAGACATTTTGGCGGTATATTGGCGATATTTCCTCATCAGCCAATCAGAATGCATAATTAACTATGCAAGATATGTTATATTATTACAATGTTGAAATATTCCATTGTTACAGTATTGCATTAGAATAAATAGGTTTTATTAAGACATTAATGGGGTTGAGCGAGTTAAAGGGTGGGGAAGGAAGATAGATGGGAGTTGGGTGTTCGAAATTTCATGTAGACAGTGACCTTTCCCTCACTTTGAAAGCCAAGTGTACAAAATTTCATCAAGATCGGGAATAAAACTGTAGATGTGTATAAAAACAAACAAACACACATACGCTCTTCTTTGTACATATAGATAACGTTAAAGATTATTAAAAATGTGACTGGATAGTCAGTCACAAAGCGAAATAATAAAAATAATTGCTAAAATTTTTTATATATATAAAACTCAATCTAATGTAAATGTAAGGATTCAGTATTTATAAATTCTTTTTTATTTAAATATTTTATTAAGTGTCACGTCTAAAATACAATAATTGTTTAGTGCCAAACATAAATAATGAGTTGAATTAAGAGTTAAGATTTAGACGCTTGACTACACAACTGATGACTTAATTAATTAACTAATTAAGTCCTTATATATTTAATTGTGCATTTTTTAATAAATATATCTATGCATAGACTTTATTTTATTACATTCAATTTCGGATGGATCAGACCTCATGAATCACCCTCAGTCTTAAATTTCGAATAAACGTATATTCTCCAATTCATACCCATATAATAACCAAAATATCAAACATATCTTTTAGATTAGATTAATATACTAGGGGACAACCTAAGCTGAGCCTAAAGCGAAGACAATGATCTGTAAAAAGGCTCAATTGCAAAAATGTATGGCTCTGATTCGCCATACAATTATTTATACGCCATTTTAAATAACAAATGAAGAATGAGTGTGCATCAGTCGTCATATTTGGCATCTTTATCGCTTTATCGCCAAAATCTGATTAAAAACATCAAATTTTAATTGAAGTCACGAGAATTCTCGTTTAACTCGCCAAATTCAAGGGTTACTGGACATAGATCAATTGGAGATTTTTATTCGTTAAAGCTGACATTACGTCATTATATAGTTAAATATCAAAACAGACAGATTTCAAAGTAAAACCAGTTTAATATCACAATAATATTAAGAACATTCTAATTCCATGGAAAGTTTTATTCGTCGTCTTTTCTATTCGATTAAGAACTATAGTTTTTAGCGGAATGATCATCATAGCACGTCCTGTAGTAGAATGAATAATAATTTCAGGGTAAAAACACATTTTATTTTGAATAGCCTCTACAGCACCTAACCAATGGAATTCGAATATATCAACAAGTACGGTGACGTCACCGCACACGTGAACTCACCCACCTCGATGACTCATATCCCGGAACCACCCCTGTTGCCAACCTCTATTTTGTTTTTGTCTGTCCACCCACAATGCCCCCGGCCTGTTGCCAAGTATAGTTTTCCATACAGGTCCTCTGAAAGCCGTTTGCAGGAAGTAGTCGAATAATTTGAATTCAGAGCCATGATCATTGCTCAGAATGGGGGGAATCTTGTCAAGGTGTAGGTCATGGAATGTACGTAGAGAGGAATAAAGAGGGGACTGGACAAGTTTTTTTGCGGGAAAAAATGTTTTCCCACCTGTTTTGTATTCCTGACGACCAACGCAGGTATGGATGGAGATTGAAAAAGAAAATGGGAAAACCGCCTTCCGCTGAAATGTTGGGGATGTTCTCGGAAGCGTGACGATACATGTGATGTAATGGGAATGGATCGGAGAGCTGTGGCTGCTTCCTTGGTGTGAGTTCCTGTCGTGTGCGTTGAAGCAGACGTGGCATTTTAACCGTATTTATGTGTGTTATATAAAAAAAAATTTGGAAATTAAAAACACTAAAAATCACGAGAATTAAACGGAAACAATATTTACCTTTTTTTATCTTATAATATTGTGCTATTGCCGAATAACTGTACTTTTGATATCTAAAATTTCATAAGTTAGCGTTAGTAGAAAATGTATGTAAAGGTTTTTTATTAATTAAGAGGCAATCGTCAGGATTTTTAGTGGGTTTCATTTGTAAAAGTTTAACAATAAGGGCCGATAAGTTAAATTCAAAACATTTATTCCTCCAGAGCCAATATTCATTTCATTACAGAATCGGTGTTACATTAGGAATGACAGGTGATTCTCTATTAGGGAGTTTTCATATTTAAAGACAGGGATTTTTAGGGACTATCTTCAATTATATTCTGTCAAGAGCATTAGTCATTGGTTTGAAACAGTTCGGTCTAGATACTTTTCATGTGGAGGAACGCAAAAACCTCGCCCTTAAAATGTTCCTGTGTGAAAGTTGTACCAGAATATTCGCATAGATTTGTTATGACTAAATAGCGACTGAAATTGTAGTTGTCTTCAGCGAAAAAGTTATGAGAACTCAATATTTTATTACAGAAATAAACATGAATTTGATAAATAAGATATGGGGATGGTAAAAATAGATTTATAGACAGGACGAAAGATTATTACGAAGCATCAATGAGAGGGCTTGTATCCCTCATCAACCATTCTGTACGCTAATGTCCTTCATCGCATCAGGGGCAACTCGAATTTTTTTAATTTTTGAAGCAATCGAATTTGCATGAGTTAAAACTATTATGGACTTCTATCACGCTGATTGATGAATAAGTTTATTTTCAATTCTTGGATTTCAAATTATTAATTTCAATTATTGGATTTTAAAATATAATATTTACAAACTAAACGCTGGTTCATAATATTTTTAAAATAAAACTTTTATTACAAAATCAAAACTTAATGATAATATGGAGGTCTATAAAATTAATTATTATTCCATGTCTTTGTTTAATTTTTTTTTAATTTTATGGATTTTGGATATAAAAATATATTTTCTATTGGATAAAAATAGTATTTAAAATTAACATGAAAAATGTTTCCAACGTAAAGCTGTAAACTAATGTAAAACATGGCCTATTCTTTTAAAGTTATCGTTGTATGGTATACACCATTCTCTAGGATAGATAACTCATTCAAGGAAAACGTGCTCTTAAATAGCGCTGCATTTAAACAAAATATTTCCTTTAATCATATTTATTCGTTACACTTTTAAATTTAAATTGATATTTTTGAAATGGGAAATGAGTTACAGAAAATACAAAATTAATTATTTATGGAAGTAACGCTATAAAAGCCGGAAACTAAACAGGACTAATATTTTTTATTGTTATTCTCAAACACATTTTTCAAAATTTATCTTGCTAATTAACAGATTTTTCAAACAGAAACCAAACGGTGAATTTATACACTGGACCTGCTGATAGTAATCAGAAACTCATAAGCTTATCTCCATTTTTTTGGTAATTATGTCATTAACTAACAGTCATCATGACCATAATCTCGAAACTGAAAGTATTTAGATAACCTCATTTGCACACGCCCAGAATTGCCAAGGTTTTTCTTGTTTTTAGAATGTTTTGATGTTTAATATTTTCAATTTAAAAAAAATTATATTGATATCACAAGTGTGTAATTTAAATTAATAACTAAAGATAACAATTGTTTACAAATCTCTTCATATACTTTAAAACAGTGGTTCCCGAACAATGGTCCGCGAAACACTAGTGGTCCGTCAGAGGGACTGAAATGGTCCGGGGATCTCTTGTCTAATCACCAAATAAATTTGAGATACTTTCAAAAAGCATTATTTTTAAGTATAATCTTTTTATATTAAAAATCCGAATTGAGAAACAACATTTATTTGTTTCCCTTAGAATTAAATTGATAACGAAGCACTCGGATATTTATGGCAACTTTCCAGTCTGCAGATATTTTTTTTTATGAGTTTAACTCGTGTTTTTTAATCCTTCCATTACCAGATTTGAAAAGGATTTTTTTTTACTTCTAGCTTACACATAATGTTGTACTTCTGCATAACGAAAATGGTGGTCCAAGCTTTATCTAACTTTTAGTTTGTAGCTATATAAATGTTGGAAAACACTGCTTTAAACAATATAGCTCATTTGAAGTGGGTATAAAAACAATGTTACTTATAACTATATATTCCCTTGTCATACAATTGTAGTTTATATGTAGTTTTATGTTTTTAGCTAAAACTAGTAGCTTCATGTTTTTATGCTAAAACAAGTGGTTTCATGTTTTTATGCTGAAACAATTAATTTCATGTTTTTAAGCTAACCACTGCTGTAAACAATTTGGCTAATTACAATCGTGTATAAAAACAATGTTACTTATATCCATGTAAACGCTTGTCCTACAATTGTAGTTTATAAGTAGTTTTATGTTTTTAGCTAAAACTAGTAGCTTCAAGTTTTTATGCTAAAACAAGTAGTTTCATGTTTTATGCTAAAACAGATAGTTTCATTTGTTTATGCTGAAACAAATAGTTTCATGTTTTTGCGCTTAAGTACATTATTTATCTTGTAACATTCGAAATGTGGCTTACGACCCACACACAAAACGTATCGGACTTGAAAATTCCCTGCTAAAAATTTAAAATTCCACATCTTGTTAAGGGTTCTTACAAAGAAGGATTTGTTTTCTCTTTTGCAGTCTTGCGAAAGTTAAGGGTGTGAATACATATTGTCAAAGGTCGAGGTTTATTCAACTTCAGAATGGGTAAAGAAACGTCGTTATGTAACGAAAAATAAATTGCTAAACTACACCCGAACACTGACGTCATGTTTTTTATGACGTCATGATCTGTTCAGGTAAGCGGAAACTCAATCCATGCGACACAAATTTGAAACCACTTCTGAGGCCCAAAAATGAGTTGGATTAAATGTACCAAAATATATTAAATACACCTGTATATCTTATTTTGACACTCAATAAAATATAATTACTATATAATTATGCAATTTATCTTTCAGCGTAGTAGAGTTTAATTTTTTCCTTGTTGTCATGTGAATGTTACGATACTTCCCGAGATACATCAGAGTTACAAATGGTTCAATTAACGTGAAGCGAGTTTTCGAAAATTGGAAAATTATCAACAATACAATTAAAAAGGAATATAATTTTTTTTAAAAAGTTTATTCTATATCGACGATATTATATTATATTTAATGATGTTTGATATTCGATTTCACAAATAAAAATATCTATAATGCTACATAAATCGTTAATTTATCAAAATTGAAATTTTGAAGTTTAGAATAGACACGACTTTGCATAGAAATGTGTTTTATAATTGCATGGTGTTATAGCTAATAGGTTTCATAACTTTCGAATCAAGAATGTAATTAACTACTGGTAATATAAACTGCAGTATGAACTACTTTAGCGCTATTGAGGTAATAATTTTAAAATCTGAAGTAGTAAAAACAGTTATCAATTTTATATCATAATTTCGATATATTGTTCAACAGCAGATATTTAATATAAAAATGTTAAGAATACTCGTAAAAATTCTTAGACTTTAATAAACGGTCTTCCTTAAATAAATTATAATACATAAAAGAAGATGCATAAATATCTACAAAAGTTGTGTAAACATGATAGTTACCAAACAAAAATTCAATAGTGCGATAAATCATAAAAAATTATAAAACTTGTAAAAGAAATATAATAATAACATAAGGGATACTCAAAAAACTTAATTAAAATCATAATAAATGACGCCAAACATGCGATAACCCAATAAAAATAGAAATTCAATAAAATTAAGTTTTAGCTCGATAACATATTGTAAACTATTAATAATTGAATTGCTAATATTTGTAGTCGTTCCAAATCCCGTTTTATCCAAATGCATTGTTTATTTGAAAACTAATGTTTTCCGCTACTGTGCTGTAGCTATATTAGCAATACTTCTATAATTCAGTATGTAATCATTATAAATATATAATTCTGTTTTCATGCTTGTCAAATGCAAACAAGTATAATAATCTATTTTTTTTAAATTAGGGATTCAGTTTCAAAACTTGTCTTTTTGAAGTAATGATAAATCTAATACTTTCGCCAAATCTCACGCCAAATTTGAAAAAAAGAGGAAACTGTCATATGAAATCTATGTAAAGGTTCAATGTGTGTTTCAATACAGAGAGGTCTTTAAATTAAAAAAAAATCGTACTGAATAACTCAATAGGTTTGCCCTCCCCACAAATTCTCTAACTTGAAGGAAATTTAAAAGACATGTAACAGATGTACGAGGAATGTTATAATATGTTCAAATACCTACTTTGACAAGTATACTGTAAAATTGAATAATAATTAAACTAAACTACATGCTTTTAAAATAATAATTTTGTTTAATGTTTCGAAAAACAAATTTTTCAATTGCATAAAATCGTAGAAAAATATCAAAAACAGGAAAAGATTTTTAAAAAAAGACAGAAAAGTGGGATTTAGCGTAAATATGGAAGGTTCCCATGTCTGATTTCTAGAAATCGGTTGACATGGACAGAGTATCCTGGAAATGTGCTCTTTATATGAAAAGAAATTTATTTATTTAAAAAAAAAGACATTTTAACGGAATCCTAAAATAGGATGAAACAAAAATACATCCAATTTCATTTCAATCAAAACCCAATAAAAACATTTCATTAAAATACACAAAACCCTACAATTATAAAGCCGGAATTCTTTTTCCCTCCAAGTTCCCAACCGAAAAATTCCACAAAGCCACGTTTCCGCACCAAACGTGACTTTCTACACCATCAGAATCCTTCAAAAAAAAAAAATTGCGAGAAGTATCTGGGTTGCGGATCAAATGGATAAATACAAACAAAAAAAAAGGTCGCAGTTGCAGAACAAACAAAAGGGCGTGTTTTTATTCAATTGAACGCTCCTCGTGTAACGCGCGGTCGTGCAGGGGCAGCGCTCTCACGATGAAACCCTTTCGATCGTCACACCCGCTTGGAGATGGTGGGGGGAGAAGGAATTCCAATAATCTGATAGGAATGATGCGAGAAGCAACCGAGTGTCACTGGGAATGAGAAGAAAATGAATGGGAAATATAGAAGCGAATAGATAGTTGTTGGTTTGAGAAGTTTAATTAAATCTCTGAGTATATTTAATAGTGTGTTTTGTGTAATGGTATATGTCATTTATTTATTGTAGGATCAAATGGATGAACACATTATGCGATTAAGGTGGGGTTCAAGCTTATCCTCCGAGTAAACAATATGTTTTATTTATAAAGTGATTAAAGGCTTTTGAGTGAATCAAAACACTATTTACCTGAAAAAATCGGATGTGTGTGTAGTAAAGTATGGCTAAAAGAACGTTACGTGAAATGTCCTATACGCAGATTTTATAGGGATTGGTCGCTAACAAAAAGTTCGTCAAGAAAATGAAGATAAGCAAGATGACTATAGCCATGTGATGGCAATAGTACTCCATTAATACCATATCCAGCAAATTTGATTTATTAAAAAAAATTACACGTATAGGCGCGTAATTTTTTATCAAATGAGATTAAATTAATGTTGATCGTGCTACTTGCAACGGAGTTATAGTATTGGAATAGAAAAAACCGTAAAAGAATATTATGGTGTTTTTATCCTGATACTATGTAGCTTGTTTTAAAGACGTTCCACGTCACAAAATGACAGTGAAAGATTTAGATAAATAATGTTCGTTACAGGTGTTTAATTAAGTTTATGTATATGCCTGCTTTGTTAAATATATGGTAAATACGTCATTTCTGTATTTTACAATGGCATTTAATAAAAAGTAGGTAAAACTAAACCAATTGTTCCTCCGATAAAAATTTATAGGTTTAGGCCTACATCGAACTTCAGGTTTACTCCGCTCATATGCAGCTACTACATATTTTGTAGTTCAATAATATATATTTTTTTTAAAATTAAAGCATTATTATCAATAAAAGTTTACCTATCGCTGTATGTACAACTTTAAACTTCAACGTTATCATTAACAACGACAAAATTAAAGACAACATTGATATAAAAATTTATAACTTTTAAACTCTTTCTTTTCAACATTGACAAATGAACTACAACAGTGACAATAAATATAACATTTAAAAGTAACTGATTTTCTTGTCTGATTATTTAATTTGTATTATTTAATAACACATTAATTCAGTTTCAACCAAGACCTTACTATCCTTAATTTTAAACAATCTGATACACGGTTAAAAGTAGGTATTCAAAAATAAGTAAAATGTAATCATTTTTCTTATACATTCGATGCTTACCATGGCTCCGAATACATAATTTTCATTTTTGATAAAGACATGCACTCAAAAATGAGTACAAGTGAACAAAAAGAGCAGTAGCTTGCCTACATAGGCTGCATTCATAAATCACTTTCAATAAATATCAACAATACAACCAAGACTTACAGGGAATCGAACCCCTAATCTAAGGCCCGACAATCCAGTGCCTTATTCGTTGTACTACCAGGGCGACGTAAAGAAGTTATCAACAGAAGATATGTTAAAAAGGTGTTCCAAAAGAATGGGAAGTAAGATAATTGAGTTGTAATAATTCAGTTTCCATTTAAGCAACCGACATCAAATAATGTGTAAAACCATCTTCTGAACACCTATTTTAAGTTTTGTAATGTCTCTTTATTAAGATGGCTTGAACAGAAACTGATATTAGCTTTGTTAAATCACACTGCTCATTTTTGAGAAAGTACGATTACTTAAATTTGAGTACGTCATCGCTCATTTGTGATGCAATTGTACTCAAATAAAAAGGTTTATGTGCAAAGCACTCATTTTTAAGTACTTTTTTTTAACATTTTTATCTTTGAAACTATTTTTTTTCGTTTAACACCTCAATTTCAAATGTCCCAAAAATCTACCTTTCCATCCGACAACCCCATTTAATAAGTGGCGAGCAGTTGGATATTTTTCCAGGATGTTTGATCTTATTTCCCTGGGGTAGAAGTATCCATTGTTTTCATTCCTTCGTACCCATACGCGCATAAATAATCTTCAATCGTTTAGACCGTGACCAACTTATGCTGGAGGGTGCAACATCTCCGCAGCTGTGACTCGACGCCAGAGGATCGCCTACCCAATTGTTGACACTGCAGGGCGCCGGCTCTGCTCAAACGGGGAGGAAAAAAAAAATTGGAAACACGTCTTTATCGCACTTTTTGAGAACATCACTTTATTTAGAAGTTGGTAGGTTTGAAGATTTGGAATTACTTGAATGAGTTCGGATGAATAATTTCTATGCCTTAGTGAACAGATGTGTTAGGGAGCGTTTATTTATTACATCAAGTTATTTTTTAATTCTTTTGTACATCCCCCCCCCCATATCACGTTAACCTCCCCCCCCACCACCACCACCACCATGTCCTATCAAGATAGATTTTGTAGTTAAACATCAACTTTAATAAAACTTCTGTTTTGTGTATTTCATCAAAAACTTCCCAATACAAAGATTTGGATTTATTTTTAAAAAAATTATATCAAAGTTTGTAATTTTTTTTTCTAAAAACTTTACTGAGAATATTTTACAAAATTAAACTATTTTTAACTAATTTGCATGAATTTTTTTTATAATAAAATTAAGTATTTTTTTTAATAATAAATATTTATAAGTGTTTTTGAAAGTGATGCCTCCTATTTGAAAACAAATTTTTATATTTCATATTTTTTTTTATGTAAAATAAAAAAAAAACGTGATATTTCTGAAGTCGATTTGGGTTTAATCACATTTCTTGAGTTGAACAAAACACAAGTTTTATATCTTCAATAAAAGTTATGGAATATTATGACTTTTCAACCCTTAAAGAACATCACAGTAAAAAAAAATGAGACGAAACATTAAACAAAGCTATAAATAATCAAATTATATTATGTTTCAAAAACGCAATGCCAAATAGAAATTTTTAATTACGTACCCATTTACTTCATAAAATTCCAATTATACAACTGTTTTAATGATATTAAACTTTCATAAGGAAACCATGTACTTTTGTGAATTGCCAGTTTCTGATATCCCTATTATGAACTAATTTATAATTATACCATCAAATCGCCATTTTGATTGTTGACCTGATTTCCAACAAATTCCACGGGGAGATACTCCATCCCAAACAACCATTCCATTTCACCAACTCGCAATCAAAAGATGAAAAATTAATTTAATTACATATCAGTGACGAAAGCAAATCACATTGTATCCGCAACAGAAATATACGATGCTGGAACACACATTCTCTTCCTCTAGCCCCGGGAAAAGCACAACGAAAATAACCCGAATGACATGGAAAATTACTCGGTAATAAGACCATTCCATTACACAAAAAAGGGCTCTAGGAACGAAAAACTTAAAACTCTTCAGCATCATTTCAAAGTCAGTCAGCATCAAAAACTCCCACTCACCGAGAGTCAAAGGCCGCGAACCAGACGTTGGCGGATTTCAACTATCTGCCGAGCCACGCTGGATTTGGGTCACGTACGACATTCCCCCCCTTTTGTGCATGCTATTTTTCCTTGATATTAAGACAGGAAATGATTTGGGCAAATAGCGACATTGCGTATCATGTGTTTCAGAAATGCGTGGCGGATACTCAGTTAAGTGAGGCTTGGGAGCGTTTGGTGGGATGCGCAGACCAGCGTAATTGCTGCTAATGCGAGTGGTTGTTGTTGCGTTGATGGGAACGGCTATTTCGAAAATTAGAGGGGTTGGTACTGATTTGCATTTTAAAATGAGATTCCATAATGCGTTGAAGTGGTGTTGCATACATGATTATGGAATCATTTGTTGCGTCAAACTTTATGACTTTTTTTGTCTTTGCCCTTCGCGGTTCAGTCTCCACTAGTACAATAATCGCATTTAATTTAATTGGTCTAGTTCCACTTGTATTTTCATATGCTCAACTTGTATATTTACCATGCTTATAGACGTATTTCGATCTGTTTACGAACACTCTTATAAAATTGATCGACCAGGAAGGGTTCAAATTATCTTGAACCTGTCTTCCAACATTCTAAAAAAATCACACTGTTAAAAAGAGGTATTCAAAAAATGTGAAATGTACTCATTTTTGAGTATATTCGATGCTTATCATGGCTCCGAATATAGAATACACGTAATCAAAAAGGAGTATAATGATTAAAAATGAATAAAAAGAGCAGTTGCTTGCTTACATAGGCTGCCTTCATAAATCACTTTCAATAAATGTCGACAATTACAACCAAGACTTATTGGGAATCGAACCTATGCAATAAACAACCAGGATGACCTGAAGAAGTTATAGCGTAGGAAATGTTAAAAAGGTGTGTCAAAAGAATGGGAAGTCAGATAATTGAGTTGTAATAACTCAATTTCCATTTCAGCAATCGACATCAAATAATGTAGAAAACCATCTTCTGAACAACTATTTTAAGTGTGTCAGTTTTACTTTGTTAAGATGGCAACAACAGAAGATAGGATCAGCAATATTAAATCGCATTGCTCATTTTTGAGAATGTACGATTATTTAAATTTGAGTAGGTCATCGCTCATTTACGATGCAATTGTACTCAGAGAAAAACGAGTAGATACTAATCTCTAAGTACTTTTTTCTTACAGTGCAATAAGCATCTAAGGGTTAATATTGAAATGAAAAATGTACAGAGTGAATTTTTTTAATATGTCCAAAAATTAAAGTAACATGATAAAAATGTCTTCCCATTTAAAATTTAGACATAATTTCATTTGTAACTAAATTATAAAATACAATTTTAACTCTCGAATCAAATATATTAATGAGGATACCTTAAAAAAAATTAATATCAGATTTTCTAATACAATTAATCTTTATTTTCCACAAAACAAATATGTACAGGATGTTTGGATAAAATCGTATTGAAAATTGAATAAATAAAATTAATTCAAACTAATACTATTAGTTTAAATGCAAATTATTTCTTTAAAAAAAAAAGTCCCAATTTTTTTCAAAAAATAGTGTATATATATATTAAATGAGTATACAATTAATAGCATATAATCAATATTGTTTTTAATTTATTAAAACGGGCAGATGATTGAAAGATTTAAAATACTTTTTCTGATGAAAAATATACAATCAAATATAAAAAAAATAAAACCGAAATATATTTTTTTTAAATACAGATTTATAAAACATATTATTGACGAGATTTCTTTTAATTTAAAATAATTTATGCTCACAATTAAAAAAAAAAAAGTCAGGTATTTTCTGCTTATAAAGAAGGCTTTGATCGTCAAATATTTATTCATACTGTAAAATTTGAATGGCAAAACTTATTTTTTCTTACTTCAAAAAAAAAATTCCAAATAAATAAAATAACAAATTTGCAATAAGCATAAATACACCGAAAACTGAATTTAAAACAAAAATAAAGCATTTTAATTAAAAGTGCATTACTGCAATCAAATAAAATCTCAACTTAAAAGGACTCATTTCAATAAATTTAAATATTCATTTGAGGGAAAAGAAATAATAAACTTTGTCCATTAACATTTGGCTTTTTAAACATGTTTATTAATGAAGGTTAAAGGATAACATCCATTTTAAATTATTTTTATCTTGAAGTGAATGTTTCCTGCTTTCTTTTTGCTAAATTAATTTCAACAATGATTATTATCTGAAAAAAAAATTAAAAATTAGTTCTTATCTCAGATGTGGTACTATCCTTAAAAAATTAATTTTAACCCCAAAAGAACTTTATATTTTTTTATTAAATATTAAATTTCTTTGTAATATATATATTTTAAAAAAAATATTCACAGAAAGTTTTTATGTACATTTTACAATATAAGTAAATTATATAAAAAAGGGTATAAGGAAGGTACGATGAGGGTCCGATATTAGATGAAATCAAAACCTCAACGTCTTCCGTTATGGTTCCAGAGCTGTAGTTCCATTGTGCCAAGTTGCGAAATAGGAAGAGAGATAATGGTCCAACGAAAAAAATACTGTGTGTGGTGACGTGAAACTTTATAATTTTTTATTTCGTTATCTAGCACAATCGCGTTCGGGATAGCCCGTCACCGTTTTTCTTCCATACCCTTTATAAAAAAAATATGCAATTCAACAATAATTATGTAAATTGGAATATGACTTTACTTATAAGTATGACTTACATTGTATCTTATTATGACACTTCCAAAATGTATAATTTTCACATTAGTATTTGCATAATTAAATGTAATAAGAAAATTCAAGAGCCAATACCATTCTCAGTGACGAATCGTACTTCATCTCATAAATATCAACGTGATTTTTAAGGCGTTTAAAATAATTCTAAACGTGTATGTTTTTTAAACAAACCATTTATAACGCTTCCATCTATGAAGATGCAGAAGCGTTAAACTTTTATGATTTCTCGACCATAAGAAATCCGCTAACATATTTCGCCCTTACAACAAATGAGTGTCCATGCGATAATTAATGCACTGGTATGCAACAGATTTGTACATAAACTATGTTTAATCAATCATAAATTTTAAAAATAAATTAATAAAAAGTCAAATCCCATTGAAGCTTATTTCAATAACAATAACAAACGAGTATTACAAAACTTATTTTATGCGCCAACAAATTCAAACCTTCCCATTTCCATAATTGGCGCCAATTGTTTACCCAACTTGCTCAAAAGCACACACCTTAGTTCAACGTAAACAACCATCTCGTGTAGGTACTTTCAGACCCGACTTACCACCTGTCTAACAGGACACATTCTAGGCGTTTATAACCTAGAAATTACTCGATTCCGCTTGCAAATGGTCTCGGAGGACCCTAATGCCCAACCTGAGCAAACAACTGCGAATTGCTGTAGGTTTATTCACAGAGCAAATATGCAAGCAACCCCAACTATTTTAGTCACATTAATAGTTTTGTTGGGGGATAATTTCCATAAGTAACGGTTTTGTAACTAAGCTTTTGTAGTTAAGGTGATTTATAGAATATAGTTAATTTATTATTCTTATCACTAATGAGTTTTCTGTATTTTTATGGTCATAACCTGCAAATAAAGTTAATGTTCCATACTAACGTTAGTTTAGAAGATAATCATCAGTGTGTGAATGTGGTATTTAAATGGCTTCCAATGAACAAGTCATAAAAATGAATGCTCAGTCATTGCTTATTTATCAAAGCAAATAGTATGTTTCTCGTTATTTTAACAATTTGCTATCATATAAATCTAAAATGTATTTGACTTTTTTTTCTAGAAGCACTTTCTATGAAACAATTTTAATGAAGGTCGTTTATGAAGGCATAAAAAATCTTTTCACTATGACAGGTAAATGAACTTCTTTAAATTGTAAGGTCCGTGAATAAATCGAAAGCTTTTCAAATTGAAAATTATACTTTTTCTCAATTCACATCGTTCCTTTTGTGGGCCTTTATATTTCCTTGAAATCGCTTTACTTTATATTTTGTGGGTTTTCTACATCTTGACATTTTAAAAAATAATTTGGTTAATAACGTGTTTCATCCAAGAATTTACTACAATTTTGAAGAAACTAACTTTTGTTCAAGTATGAGTACAATTTTTTTTTAATGTGCATTTGTGTATTTGTATGTGTATTGTATGTGTATGAATGTGTATTTTTCTGAAGTATGCAAGATAATGAGTTAAATTAGTAATTTGGGAAATATTATTTGTCAGTTAATAATTTAAATGTTTAAAAAGCAATAAGCCCGATAATAAGATGGATAAAGGATACAAATATATAGATGCCTTACCCCCTAACATTGTTTAGTTTTGCTTACTATATTTAAGCAGATAGAGGATATAAATATTCGAACTTTTGTAGATTAAAAAGCTATTTTTAATAGAAAGTAATGTTTGTTACACCACCTTTATATCCACTTGTCTAACACTCAAAAGTGATCATCTCATTTTTGAGAATCCTGGTATCGTCAAGGATCCTTTCGTCATATTTGACAATCGTTTCGCCCTGGAATCACGTGCCTTTTGACGCAACAAGAATTCTCAAAAATTCAACGAAAATAAATTTACTTGGTTGCCTTTTCGGGAGCATCAGCTTATGTTTGGTTCTTATACTTATATTACCCGGAATTAATCGTAACCCCCAGTTTCCCAGTGGATAAAGACGTTCGGCTAGAAATCAAAGAATTGCGAGTTCGAGCCCGACTGCTGGACTTGCCCAAAAAAAATTTAGTGATTTGGCAATCGGAGAAGTTGCCAGTTTCGCTACTAAAATAGTACGAAGTCGTCTAAAAATAGCCCACAAATTATACTGGCGTGTATAGCGAACGAGAAATCTGATCGGTGTTCGATGTCCTGACACCTATTGAAGTTGCGTCAGGTGCCTGCTCAGGTATTGTCCTCATCATCTGACCCTGGTTCAAATATAAGAAGCATCGTTCCGAGTCTTTCATTCGAGATAGGCCCTGAACCGTCGCCACTGTGCAGCTCTAGTACGACGTTAATTAACCATACCAGGAATTAATCGAGCTTTTATAGTATGGTTAGTAGAGCACTCTGAACAGAGGGGTGAGCGGTTTAAATCGCTATTTCTATATTTATTGGAAGTCGTCCTCATTTTTGACGAAATAAATTTCGTTACAAAAACGACAAAGCAAAATTCACCAGTTTCACAAAAACTTTATTCGAAGCATATCGAAGCCGTTAACAATGACAAAAGTTTCACCATAAATGATCAAATATTCGACAAAAATTTCGTCAAATATGATAATGCATTTTTGACAGTGCTCTTTGTACGAAAAGTCTATGACACATTAAAAAATTATGTAAATAAGAAAATGTTAGCAGTGGTGTTATACGTCTCGTTATACTAATACGGTTTGTAATTTTTTTTTGCTTTGCATAAATGTTATTCCCAATTTAATTAATAGGGGGCGATGAATAACGGCTGATGAGAACTGTATGAGGAATTCGTAATACGAAGTAATGTTATGGTCAATTGTACAACAGGAGACAATCGGTGTGTCATGGTTTGTGGAATTGAAAGTAAATAGCTGCAGTTAAAAGACGGTACAGTTAGAATGCCGTTAAGGAATTCAGTAAAAGCCGAAAAAGAGTTTCAGTAAACGACTTTTGTTCTAAATTTGAGGACTCTTATTTCGTCAAAAGTCGCGTGATTCAGTGACGAAACAATTGTCAAATATAACAAAAGTAGCCTTGACGATCGCATAATTCTCAAAAATGAGAGTGATATTTCTGAGAGGGCTGTATTATAAAAACAACTTTATTAAAAAACAATTTCTTTAAAAAAAAAAATTATAAACATACAACATTTTCCATTTTAAACACAATTTCGGATCAAGCGTTCTTTCGGTAAGTAAGCAAGAAAACGTATTATTTACGATACGAACCTCTCACCTTGACATAAATATGTCGAGTTTCCGTTGTAGGATGCGGAATTCTCTTATCCCAGACAGGAACTGAATAATTTCCATTGTAGATAAGGAAACCTACTCCATGACGAAGAATCAAAACAATCTTTGGTCATATTTTGCGAATATTTCTTTATAACTTAAGGAAAGGAGTTAGCATAATTCATGTCAAGTGCAAGGGACTCTCAGTTGCATTCTTTGAAATGAATATCTGAATCTGCTATATTCCTTCCAAAAGCGTTAAAATGTGTAACGAAATGTAATTTACGTATATAATTCAAAACTATGCAGCTTTTATTTAAAAAAAAATTGTAAAAATACTTTACATTTTTATGCATAGCCAATATAAAAATAGTCGTGACAGAAATAATAAATTTTAAAAGTAAGAATTGTAAGTAGAAAATGTATAAATATATAATTTGTAATAGATGGTACAAGTAATGTACACTTAATATAAAGAAAAATTATCAAAATATCATGAATTGACAGTTAAATGCTTTAACTCTTTAAGGCCCGCATTGTCATTAACCAATAGAAAAATTTAATTTTCTTGAATTTACCTATTTAGCTTAATCTAGACAAAACAAATAGACATTTCACTAAAAAACGCATCTTAATTTTTTAATTAAATTTTCAATTATGTCATTTGGCCGCCTCATTGGGGCCTAATTAGGTACATGAAACTATCATGGTGTCATTTGGCATCACTGGAACTTAAAGGTCTTGAAAGAAAAAGGCTATTCAATGGGGAAAAAAACAGACCCATGAAAACGGAAAAAGTAGGAGTAATAATTATTTATCGCAACGTGTTCCTATTATAAATTAATTTCATAAATACAGCGGTGTTATTTACTATTAAATATAAAAAAAATTCTCGTGTATTGGCAGATAAGGCACCTTTTAAATAGTTCCAAATGGAACCTACGGGAATTTATGTTTCAATGCAATTTTTTTTTTAAATACAGTGGTGACATTTGGTACCACTGGGTTCGAAAGGGTTAAAGGTTTAATCGGTTATAAATTTTTTGGACAGACAGATTTTTTTTAATTTTTGAAATAAATAGTAAATCCAGTATTATTGTGGGAGTATTTATTTGACGCATATTAGGTTAAATAAAAAGACCAAATAACTAAACAAAATATGTATAATTTTAAGAGATATGTTTGTTGAATTTTTTAATTGCTTTATAAATTTTATAAACCTAATTTTTTTTTTAAAGCAACATCATTGCATATTAATGTGTCAAGTAAAAACACGCTGACTCTTAACACACAAGTTCACTAAAGCGTCAATATACAGGACATATGATATATCATCCCTCTAGTATCAAAACCAGATAGATCCATTCTTATAAATTGTAGAGGAGACGCTAAAAACGATTAACAGGCATGTTTGGATCTAAACGCATGACTTTAAAGGCAGTTGTGGACTGCTTTCAAACACTTTTGATCAATACAGTTTGCAAGGTGATGAGGAGCATTTAAATATTTTTTCTAAAACACGATTTTGCGAAAATGTGTATCTCTGTGGGTTTGAAAATAAAGGGCTCTACAACTTGCTGTCCAACTTGGTCACGTAGTCGACCGCCACTGTCAAATTCGTTGTTGGGTATCAAAGTTGTAAATCCCCTTACAGCTCTGTCTAAATGGCTGCCGCGACGTCACATTGTTTACGCGATTTACGCAAGCCAATTGGTTGACTCGACCCAACTCGTTCGCTGATTAGCTCAATTTAGTTTCGAGAGGCGTTAGCCTACGACCAATTAGTTGGAGCCGTGCCATACATGACAATTACAAATAGGTAATATTCAGTAACAATGACATGGGATTGTTAAATGTGCATAATAACATCCGAATTTATAGAAGATGAAACAAAAATTAAATTATGATACATAAATCATTTTACTATTCTAACAGAAACAATCACCTAACTATCAAAGTTGGAGGTTGAAATTTTATAAATAGATAAACTCAAGAATAAATAAGTTGTATAAAGGCAAATATATCCTTTGTAACTTTAAGCGCAGTTCGCTGGATGTCTAACTTATTGGCTTCGTCTCTTCTTATAGGCTTCGCAGAATCGGTTCTAAAAATGAATTTCCGTAAAAAGTCGTAAACGTCATGTTAACTGGAACCTCATTTGTGGAATTTCCGAGATAGATATTTGCGGATACGTTAAACTAAAGGTTTATCGGAAATAGGGAAAATGTCTGACGTTTATATTGATGCAATTTATTATTCTACAACGGCAATAGAATCGAGACATTGAATTGTTCTAAAACTTGGTGTTTTCTAAAATATATTTATAGACCTGATTACGATTGTGAGAATAACGGGGAAAACGTGCGTTAAATCAAACTATAACAATGTGCGTGCGCTGAACCGTTAATACAACAATTGTTACTATTTTATGCAGCAAAAGTAAAATTTCAAAATTTCATCGCAATTCTTGGTATTAAAATACATTTCAATACTGGTTTTAAAACTTCCCCATATAAAGCTTGGGTGATAATGACATTTTGGTATCGCGATAATTCGCCAGCAAGTAATCGATATTTTCGATTAATCGATTTTTTTAGTATATCGATATTATCGATATCCGTTCCGATATATTGTTGGTATATCGATATTTCCGATATATCGATATGTTATGTTTAGAATAAATACCGTAGGAATAAGTAAACATAAAGATGCACGACTTAAACTTACGTTACAGGAACTGGTCTTTTTGTTTTCAAATCAAGCCCTATTACAAATATGTTTTCCCATTTATTATTAAAAAATATAGATACCATGTCACTTTTTCACTTCAAAATTTTAAAATGTCCATACATAAAGATTTTTTTTCATCTACACATTGATCGGTTTGCATTATAATGTGTATTATATTTTTTGAGTTTGATAGTCACAATGTCTGTTTGTAATGCGCTAAAGTTCGCGTCAAGCTACATTTATAAGTATCTATAACTCGAAAGTAACAAAATTGACTTGATTCAATTCCGGTAGAGATACTAAGCAACAATCACATTTTCTAATAATAAACTCATGGGGTATTTTTAAAGATTATTTTCTTCTAATTAATACAAATAGTTGCAAAAGGAGTTATGTAATTTTTTACTATTTTGAGAGAATCACGAAAAATTTCCAGAAAATAAACTGGTTTCAATGCTGTGAGGGGGTGTTTACTTGAAGTTTTTAGAAGTAAACAACTGTTTCTTTCCTTCAATGAAAAAAAAATACGTTTAACTAATAAAGGGATTAATCATAACAAAATCTCATTTTTCGAACTTTCGGATATAAATTGCTTCTGAGCTACTCTGTTAAAAAGTACGAAAACGATAACAAGTATTATTTTTTAATAAAAAAATTTAATATCAAAATTAAACCTGAATGCAGACGAATTTTAAAAATATTATAAATTAAAAAAATATTCAAAAGAATAAAAAAATTTTAAAAAAATATGAAAAACAGAAGTATAAAATAGCACTGCATTTGCATAACAAGGGAAATGGCGCTAAGGATAAATATTTATATTAAATTGCATTGCGGACATTGCAATCACATCGTCTTTCAATCAATACACTGTCCGCCGTGATGTGTCATTTGTCAACAAAAAACAGGTTCTTTCTTTCAAGATCAAATGCCATTGGCTTATCCGAAAAGAAAATGAACCTTGTAAAGTGGACGTGCTCGGAATGGACCTCAAAATGGTTCGGAACACCGACGCGCAGCATTTCTTCCAGAGGGAGATTTCTCACGAGAAAAAAAAAAGGCGGGAATTATAAACTCTTCAAAATAAAATCTTTTTTTTTTGCAAACATGTTCGATTTCAGATATTTTCAATTAAACTATCGGAAAATCATAACTCATCGGGTGTCTATCTTTCAAAAAAAAAAAAAAACTTTTTTTATTTTATTATAACTTCTTTAAAATGGAAAAAAAAGTTTGTTTAATAAATCTAGTTAATGAGTATGTTTATTTCAGGGGACGTATATTTATTACGTCGTGCACCCTTGGGGGATGAGGAGTTCCATCAGGCGTGATTGTGGAGTGTTATTGTAGAGTTTCAGTGGTTGCGTGACGGTGCAAAAGTTTGTAGAAAAAATGCTGAAATTAATTTAAAGTCCTTTTTTATAGATATCACTATCTTTCTAATGGTAGGTTTGGTAAAATATACTGAATAGAAGTTTCTAATGAATGTTTCTTAAATGCAAAAATTTATCGTGAGGAGGGGAGCGGAGGGGGAAGGTTAACGTGAAGGTAAAATAGCGTGACGAAATTTAAATGAATACTCCTTTAGTGCTTTCATCTGTCATAAAATAAGACCGTAAAAATTGTAATACACGAGTCAATGATTGAACATTACTTTAAAAAACAAATAGTTTTATATCCATGGTATAATAAATTACGATAAATTAAATTATATTTCACAACTGACATTAGATTCATTTTATGTGAAGCTACAAAACTTTCCTAACAATGTAGGATAAACCCCAAAAATTAATTTTGTTTGAAGTAAAACAATATGTGAAATGTATGCTGCCCGAACTTCAAGTATTTTTTAAATATATTTTTATATGAAAGAATAAATATAATATATCCTAATTTAAAATGTATTCTAATATATTGCTTGCAACGAAAATTTGCATTACAGAATTAGGGTACGGTAGTTGAGTTACTAAGTGGCAGCAAGTTTGAAAGTTACTTTTAACAAAAGGAAACACTTTATATATACTTAGCAATTTGGATTAAACAAAAAACAAATTAAGCATCCGACAAAAGATGCGTTTCGGTTCAGAGCTCTATACCGATACCTTAGAACACCGAGTTTCATGTTACTACATGCCGAAAGCCTATACACTGAACACAGTGAAGCGCCGGTATACAACATTAGCTTCGCCATAACACTGGGCAACTTGCGTTGAATTCCTTAAATATTTACTTTGTAAATGAACCTTGAAATTACATAATTTACAAGGGAAGAGACCACCAGACGCTTCTGTGCGCTGAAATAAGCGTTACAGAAAAAAAAAATTCGACGTCTTGAACGCTCCGACGACATGACGGAATGCCCACCTCTAAATCACATGTTTTATTCCTCATGCTTCATTTGAGGTCATTCCCTTCCCGTCCGACGAAGCATATCAAAATAAGGTGGACGAATTTGCTCGTCGCTGGTCAGTCGAATATACAGGCTGTCCAGGTATCCCGGTTGCAAAAGAGTTACAAGCCGACAGACAGAGTTGCAAATCATCCTATTTGTGGCTTGAAAATGAGACTTGGTTGACCATTTGTTCTAATATTTGACCGGTTTGTAGAATGCTTACACTTCCGACGCGAATGCGTTTTAATTTCGTTGGAACACGAATCTTTGAAAAACCATCGGTTTTAAATAACATCCAATATTTTTGACGAATTTGTTCGTCGCTGGTCAGTCTAATATGAGGCTGTCAAAGTATCACGGTTGCAAAGGAGTTGCAAATCCTCCTATTGGTTGCTTAATATAAAAAAAGGGAGGCGTAACTGACCATTTGTTCTATTATTTCACTGCTTTGCAGAATGCTTAACACTGCCGACGCGAATATATTTTAGTTTCATTCGAAACACACGTATATTGGCAGAACCATCAGTTTTAAACAACATCCGATATATCAAAATAAGTTTGATGAATTCGCTCGTCGCTGGTCAGTCAAATATGATGCTGTTCAAGTACATTAATTGCAGAAGTGACAGCCACAGCGTTGCAAATGCTTGTATTTATGGCTTTTAAAAAAAGAGGCCTATTTGTCAGTCTATTTCTATTATTTCACCGCATTGTGAATTTTTTACGCTTTTGCCTCGAATGCGATTTGTATCCGATGGAAAAATTTCTTTTTTGGAAGCAAATGTGTTACGAAGTATCAATTATATTAAAGCAAATTACACAAAGGAATCCAAGTAGACAATTTTGCATTCACTCTTTGCAGCATTGCAAAACGGTTGGAGTTAAAACCAGACTAAAATGGAAACCTTTAACAGAATAGCTTGCTACTATAGTATTCCAGAAGATTATGCAAAAAAAAACGAGATTTAAAAGGTGTAAACCAAGCGAAAAAATACTAGAAATAATCGTAAGGAGTTTTATTTACAAGATACAATTTTATCCATCATAAATTTATGTTATAGTTCGAGTATAAACGCAGTCACTAGTTAAACCAAATTAAATATATGAAAAATAATTTGAAAGTATGTTTAATATTTATTAATTATATTGTACGTAGTCTCTTTTTCCTACGTCTCTGATTTCAGAATATTTTAAATTGTCAACCACTGAACGGAAGTTTATAGTAAAACTCATAATGGCGTTGTGGATGAGTATTGAAAACCTTTAAGTAACTTTATTTGCCAATCACTTTTTAATTATTAAAACATGTTGCGAGACATAAGACTAAATAACCTTTTATATATTTACATAAGAGGTAAAATTTTCTCTATTAAATTTTCTATATTAGTTAATTATTCAATATTAAAAACTTTCATTTTCCCCCGTTATTCACTGAATAGAGTGTTACAAATTAATTTTAAATGAATTGTGCCATTGATAAAAAAAAATTCGGATTATATTTAACTTTGTATTGGCAAATGAAACTGTTCAATATTTAATGAAAACTACTTTTACTATTTTATAATTAAAGTACGAAATTTAATGCGATGTAAACAACAAAAGTATCCAAGACCTGAAATTTAATGTACGTTTTAATTTGAAACAAGCTTATTATATTACAGAAATAAATTTTATTTGTAACAATATTTTTCAAAATAAATGTACGTAAATGTCAACTAGTCCCTTTTTTCAAAACAAACCGCATAATACATTGCACGAAAATATTTGTTTATTTCAGATTAGACGTATAATTCGTAATTATTAAAACTGGCATTATTTACCTAATGTTGTGTTAATATATAAATATTACAATAGCACAAACCCCCCAAAAAAATAATCAATTGCGAAATTGTTCAAACTAATGACTTTTGCTTTGCTAACTCCATTGTTTTAGAAGAAAAAAAAGTGGATAATAAAATAACTTTTAATCAAGCTGCAATAAGAAAAGCTAAATTCTAAAATCTGAGCAACTATAAAATCTAAGAGTTAGTCTGATTTTGATTTCCATTCGAAAATGTCAAAGAATAGGAATGATCGGTATAGTAATTAAATAAAGATACGGAAAAATAATTAAGCATTAAAAAACCTAAAGAACGCTGAATGTGTAGAAACATGTTCCTTTTCTTGAATATCCGAAGCTAAATATCCTTGTAACCTATTTAATGTAAAATTTCATTTCTTTCAATTTGTTTTTTGGAAAGAATGTTGATAGTTCAAAAAAAATTATAATTTAGGTTATAACTTATTAATAGTACTGATTATTTAATAAGTTATTGTTATTTTTAAAAAATAGTAGGAAAATAGTTTTATAAACATTATTACATCGGTAAAAAATATATGCTAAAGTGTTCTGTAACTCTTGACGAATTTCCTAATATTTGATGCAGCATTAAACTCTTATTGATTTACTTATTATGACAATGCCATCCCCAATTGGTAACTTATGAAAATTTTAAATGTATTTTTTGATATGCTAGAAACAATGTTAAAACAAAACAAAAAATCCATGAGTTAACTGTTAGTTTCCTGATTTTTTATTCCTCCTACTTTTCTACCATTTAATATTAACAGAAATGAAAGTTTATACAATACATTAGAACAGAGATTGCCAACCTGTGATACACGTACCCCTAAAGGTCAGTGCCGTTACACAACAACTATTTTTTTAGGGGGGGGGGGGTTGAAACAAGAAATTTCCCAACTTAACGATTCGAAATTCTCAACCCAACTATTCGAAATTCCCAACTCAACAATGCTGAAAATTCCCAGTTCCAACTTATCGACATTTTTCATTTTTTTTATATATATTTTAGGTAATATTAAACAGTTCTCTCACAAGCAGTGATTCGTTGCACCCATATTCCAATGCAGTGCCCGTTTCGAGGTCTAATTTAAATGTAATCCTACAAGTTGGGCCATTTCTAATCTTCCCTAGCTTTCATTTGTTAATAATATTAATTTTCTTCAGGCATACATATTCCCAATTCGGGGTCTTTAGAAGTTGAAATTCCCAACTTTTAGGGTTTCCAGATTATTGGGGGGAAGGGGGGCTGCTTGGGGTATGTGGCAAAAGTACGTACGCAAAAATAGTGTTACTAATTAGTGGGGTGAAACACCTAAACTAAAGATAATAATTGTAACAGTTAAAATCAAAAATAAAAGCCAGTAAGTGTGAACAATGGGAGTCGTTTGATTAGTTTGCCAGCTAACCTAAGAACAATACTGCCTAACAAAAACAAACTATTATTTGTGTAGGTGGATGAGTGGGAAGTGTTATAAGAGAAGGGGGTACTAATAAATGAAAAGTTTTATCAATTGGTACGCGAGAAAATAAAAGTTGATAACCACTGCATGAAAAGATAGTATAATGAATCATTTGACTTACATCTTATTATTTTTGTTCAAATGTGTAAAAGGGTCTAAATCGATTACGGCATCCAAAATCAAAAGATTACAATAAATCATTGTAAAAATATTTTTGTGATCTATAACTGTGCGTGGTTACATAATTAACTTTCCAGAGTTTTGGGAGCTTATTTGAATTTATCATATGATTTTTTTTTTTAAAGATTTGTCTTTGCCTACAGTTAACATATCCGTGAAGAAATAACGTAAAGATATTTTATAAAACAATTTCTCTAAAGAGAATTTAAACATTCATCTCGTCTGACGCAGGTGTGCCAACAGAAGGTTTTTTAACTGTTGCATCGTTCAGATGGTCCGGAAATGTGACGGAGAAGCTTTTTTTTCCTACGGAGAAAACAGGACAGGTGTTTTAACAATGCAGCAGTATAGTGAATAAATGCAGAGTTATTGTTTTTTTTAACTATTGAAATCCTGATGGTTACAAATCAGGATGCTCTATTTCCAATAACAGTACAATGGCGGAGATTTAAGTTGACATTTACACAAACACATTTGCATGGAAATGGCAGGCGAATGTAGCAAATCAAATTATTATAACAAACTTTAACATATTAAATATATAAAATAATATGGTAATAAATAAACAAAAATTATTAAGATTTTTTTTATTTTGAAACTGTTTTTTTTATTGTTAATGACAATGTTTTATTATGTAAGAACAAATAATTACTACTTGATATAAAAAATAATTTTAGGAAAGCTTTTGAAACAGTTTTTATTAATAGTCGACATGCATTCATAATTTCGTGATATACTATTAAAACTTTTTTATTGTAGTCTCAGTATTCAATAAATATGTAAAATACTCTATAGTGTCCAACATGAACCGGCAATTTCGAGCAATTCAAAATATAAGTAAATCTACTTTAAACGCAAACCCTTCATATAAATTCCCTTCTGAATTTAAATATTCTTCAAAATATTTAATACAAAACTTATTTGGAATTTCTTACTTAAAAGTATAAGTTTTAAAAGCAGTTTTTTCTTTAACGATATATTAATAGATTAAAAATTGGCTAAGAAAGTTTTTTGATGGGTTTATGATAATGTCATACAAAATATATATATACATATATATATATATATATATATATATATACATATATATATATATATATATATATATATATATATATATATATATACATATATATATATATATATATATATATATATATATATATATTTATAATATACTAAAAAATTATGCCAAGTAACCCATTCAAAATCCGTATTGATAGATAATTTTGAAAATTACAATTGGTATGCACAATCAATTTTTTCAATAATCCTTCTTTGTAGATGTTTTTATTTATTGACTTTTATTTTATTGCCGGCCTTTTTAATCACTACATTTTTAACTTTTTGCTTTATATAGGGGAATTGCAAAGATTTTCATTTTTAGTAAAAGGAATCAACTAACAATAAATTTACAACACATTTAATAACATATCCCCGCCATTTCTTATTTATTTTCAGTTTAAAAAATAAATCATAAGACGCTAAATCAAATGTTGGAGCGTTTCAAGATACACAGAAGACAAAAATACTGTTTCCATTTCTTCATTCGACAAAAAATAAAATATTTGAAGCAAGAAAAATTGTTCGAAAAAAGAAGAATTTTCGAAAATAATACGATTAATACATATTCAATTACGTTACAGATAACGAAATTAATCCTTAAACGAGCTGCATTCTAATAATTCTCTCAACTCGGAATAAAAATATAATTGACAATATATTTTTTTCATTATTTTATACCAAGAACGGTGCTACAGTTTAATATCTTTATGATTTGTTTAGCTTGAAATTTCGACGTCTTTTTCGAGCAAAATAAGTTTATCTGAATCAATAAAGCGAAAGCCGTCTCTTTCCGGGTTAATGCCCATTCTGGCATTGATGAAAAAAAAATACATAAAAGCAGGGAACTTCATTTGAAATGCAGAAAACGAGCGAGCTCGTAAATTTTCGAGTTGATAAATACGATACCGTTCATCTGCTTATCGATGGATTACGCTGACAGGAATTTAAAATATAAATTGGAAAATATCTATTAGACCCAACAGTTTAAACTTTTAATGCAATTTTAAATATCGATTCATCGGTTGATATATATTTTTCATTGAATAAATTCGGCACCAAGTCAAGATTAAATAGTGAGTCAACATGTTAATAGTTAATTATTAATCTTAAAAATGCATGATTAGAGTAAACGATTTGTTAATTTCTTTAATGGAAGGGTCCATAGAAAAACGACTAGAATCCACTTTTTGATAAAATCGAGCCTTATGTTAATTAAAGCGTTGTAATTTCAGGTTACCAAGTTGTGAAACGGGAAAAACGATGATATTCTTTAAAATGTCACAATGTTGAGTAAAAACAATTTGTCGATTTCTGCATAATCACTCTTAATGAACCGTCATCTTTCTTTTCCTTTACCCTTCATTTAGAATGTAAGAATTTGTTCCCCATTCATTCGCATTCGACTTCAAAGATTTTACATAAATTTTATCACAATTTAGGAACGATAATTAGAGATTATAATTAATGTATCAAACCAGCGTAAAAAAATTAGTAAAATGGAAGAATATACAGTTATAGGGAAGAATTAAATACAGATTCTGCGCCATACCAAATAAATTTCATAATTAATTTTATCATTATTCTCTTCCAACAAGCTAAGTTGTCCCTGCATTGAATTATTCGTTTGCTTCATATATGAATGTGATGTTTATAACATTGCAAATACGAAAAATTAGGGAATATGACATTGCAATTATGATAAAGCAATTCATAAGTGTATTGATATAAAAGTATAATCATGTTCATGTAACCGGTTGTGCTATCTAAAGGGAAAATTATTAAATAAATATGAAAATATAGAAGTAAATATTATGCGCACTTCATATAGTAGAGTTATATATAGTTAGTAAGTTACAATTAACTTATGATTCTCGCGTAAAAAAATAATAAAATAGAAGAATATAGAGTTGTGCGGAATTAAATACAGATTTTGCACCATACAAAATATATTTCATAGTTAATTTAACCATAATTTCATTCCAACAAGCCAAGTTTGAATTTTTCGTTTATTTCAAATATGAATGTGATGTTTATGACATTGCAAATATGAGAAATTGGGGAATATGGCATTGAAAATATGAGAAATTAGGGAATATGGCATTACATATACGAAAAAACCATTTATAAGTGTATTGATATAAAAGTCTAATCCTGTTCATGCAACCGGTTGTGCTATTTGAGGAGGAAATTATTACATGAATACGAAGAAATAGAAGTAAAATTAAAATATATATTACTCACTTCATATAGTAGAGCCTGCCCGTCCTGGTTATATGGGCTGTACATCCTTTCCTGATCTTGGTGTTCAGTTCCGACAAATATTTGGCTACTTCTCCATCCATTAGAATCATTCGTTTGAGGTAATCACAAGTAAAGTAATGAGCGCTTAAATCCACGGTATATCCTTCCTCTTGTGCTAAGTAAATTCAATATTGCAATACGATGAAAGCATAAGATGATATTGGAAGAATTGACGCTGATATTTTCCTTTAATAAACACAATCACTTCGATTTATATGTATAATGTAATTATCTGACACTCTACGAACAGAACACCATTTGTACTTAGTATCAAACACTATGCAGTGGCATTGATGGCATGTTAATATCCTTTGAGATGTGGTATTAGTAATTATATATTTTAACTAAAATCAATCATTTTCTATAGAAATGAATTTGATATAAATGTATTAATTGTCTTACACCGATTCTTCATAGTTGGATGCCACTAATAACGTTATTAAGGTATGTTTTGAATTGACTTAGTAGTAATCCAATTGATTTCAAATCGACAGAACCGCGATAGAGCGAACGCAATATTTCCACTGACATTCCATACTCCATTCTCAGTTGATTATCGCTCAAGCACAAAAAAATGCAATGGCCATTCTTTGCTGTTGTTGAACCACATTACATGAACCCCAATCGGCTTTCTTCGAGAAGTAGGCGATCAACTCTCAAGATCCACAGCGACTTGGAATAATCGATCCCGTATTTAAGATCGAATCTTCCGCACACACTGCGATGGTATTCGGTGATAATCCAGTGTTTCCAAGGGGTGGTTGGCTTGGCAAGAAGCTGGCTGTCATGGCATTTCTGCAGACGATACACCCTCCATTGTACGCCCTTCGCGTCTCTACACACAACCAATCCAGGCACGTGGAACCAAGAAAAGCCGATGTGGGGAAGGAGGGGCGGTGGACAACCTGTTTTCCGAGAGCGGCGCCATCTGGTTTAGGGTTGAGGAACTTCCGCGGTTGTTTTTTCCGTTAGACTCTTCTGAAAGGTAAGAGGAAAAGTTGAGAGAAGTTGCAGATAAATGCGATGAATGAAGTGCTGGAGATGGGAGATAGCATTTGTGGGTTTTTCTGCGATCGGTGATCGATATGTGTTGTTTTGGCCTGGTTATGGGGCGATCTGTTGTTTACAGAAAAGTGTTTTTCTCGTGGACAAAAGAGCAGTTTTATGGCTTTCAATAACAGCTGCCCCTGAAGTGATATGTATTTTTAGAAATGACAATTATATAGATATGTCTAAAAAAAATCATATAGAAAAATAACAACTAGAAGTTTACTGAACGGGTAATGTTTGAAGTTGTTTTATAACTTTGAGGAAATCTCTCAATTTTTCCATTTGTTGTCATGATTTTCCTTATTTGTTTTGAAATAATGTTTTTACTGTAAAAAAACATAATTTTGTTTTATAATAGTGCATGCAATAAAAAGGTAATGATATAAAAATATTATCAAAGCATGAAGTTGTCTACTAAGAACGATGACAGTTCATCTAAAGTGATTGTGTAGAAAACTGAAAACAAAGTTTTATGCCTTGTATATATACACATTATTCTGATCTCTTAAAGTTGTTGCTCTTTGATAGACTATCATCGTTCTTACAGTTTCACAATTTATTACAATGAAATAACAACCCTGTAAATAACATGAAGCATTGAAATCTTCACATAAACCAAAGTAGACCCCCAACATCTTCCTCCTGAATTATTCATATTAAAGAGTATTGTTACATTATTGTTACATTATTATTACATTATTTTTACATTATTCAACTTAAAAAACAAAGCACCTGACTCCTTTTCAAATACAAATGTGACAATAAAATAATTTATTTGTAATTTTTATTACTCAAACATGCATCATGCTTTGCCTTATTAAAAAGCGTTTCAAAATTTGGCATGCATGCATCACTTCATTACTAATCAAACGATGCATATCGCAAAAATTACGATATTTTTCAGCTTGCAATCCTGATTACGAAATATATTTGAATGGCGCCAAAAGAGCTGCGACTTCAGTTGAAGCTGATGTAATTAATTTATTTTTATTTCAATCTCTTTTATGACTTATTATCTTTTTATTTATACTGGAAAAAAAAGAAAGTATTATTTCACAAAAATCATTCCATTAAAAAATAACTACCCTAGCTTCAATTGAAGCCACAACTCCCTTGGCGCCATTCAAATACATTTCCCAATCACATCTATTCAATTTTATCCTATCTCATTTCATTTTCAAAGGTTATTTTTATACGAAGTAGGAAATCTTCCCATTATTCGGTTTAATAATCAGTCATCCATCCCCAGTTCGCAACATACCTATCACAATCTAGCTTTCGCAACGGCTATGGTCCAGCATTTCCAAGCGGCAAGCGTCACCATTCAAGCATGAAGCCCAAGAAGAATAGATTGGCTGCACGTTCAGAAAAACATCTGTTTTAATGATATACTTCCCTGGGCCTTATCACAAAATCGGCACTTATGAAGCCAAGGTCGTAAAAAGGCCTTTTTTTTAAAAACGTATAATCCCTGCTCGACTGCATGGTATGCCGTAACAACAATGGAGCAAAAAAATAATATTAATTTGTTTTGAGCGGCGTCGTACGTTAAAATTTAACTACTGATGTCGGAGTCGGTAAAAGCAGCTTTTTGGAAAGAAATGTCTGTTATTGTTATTTTTCTGAATGGATTAATGCATCATCGAAAATTCTTGTTAAATGATTAGTGGATGTTTGAGCAATTTCGTTTCTGTAAAATAAGGGGGATTTGTGTTGTTTCCAAAAGGAAATTTTGGGATAAAAAATCATTTCCCTAAAAGATTAAAAACAATTACTCATTTATGGAAATGTATTCCTATTTTTAATTTTAATTAAGTAGAATGAATCAGATGTTATTCTTTACGGAAAATCCCTAATTTTAATAAATGAAATGTAAATATACAATGTAAAAAGGCACTTAAAATTAATGTCTAAATTTACTTGTATTTCTTTAAGTATAATGGCATTGTAAACGTATGATCAACTGCAAATAACCGTACTGTCTCAAAATGTATCAATGCGATTTAATATCGCTAATCTGACTTGATTTATTAAAAATTGACAACTGGAACCAATAATTACTTGAAATCGAACCCAAATCTTCAGCACCGCAGTCCAGTGCATTATCCGTTAAACTACCAAGACAACATTAAGAAGTTGTAAACAGAAGAAATGTTTCAAAAATGTGTTCAAAAAAGAATGGGAAATAAAATAATTGAGTTCTAATAACTCCGTTTCTATTTAAGCAATGGACATCAAATAATGTGGAAAACCATTTTCTAAACTACAATTACTATTTTAAGTTTGCCAGTTTTCATTAAAATTGCTTGAACAGCAGCTAAGATTAGCAATATTAAATCCCATTGGTGCTTTTTGTGAAAGTACGATTGCTTGCATTTGAGTATGTCAGAAGACTGTTTACGATGCAATTATACTTTTAAAAAAACGAGTATCTAGGTTTTATGTACCTTTTTTTAACAGTGCGCCATAACCTATTTGAATATGGCGTCACAAACACGCAGGGGGGGGGGGGGGGGGTATTCTACGATTTAGCAACGGAAAATCCCACTAATGATGGTCAGGAGTTAGGGGGACCAGAAGAAGTTCTGTTCAGTTAAAAATGAGTTAGTTTTAACAATCTTTGTATGGTATTAACAAGGTCTTCTGAGATCCACCATTTAGTGATGGGTTGATATCACATATTGATGTTCCCATTGTAGAAAACCTTCATTTTTTTTATCTTATGGTATCTTCGAACCACTATTTTTAATAGAAACATGTTTTACATTTTGGCGTGAAACGTTTTTAAAAATATTTAATTGGGATGGAGTATTACGATAAAAATTTTATATTATGTTTTTAGAGTGACGATCAATAAGTAGCACGATTAACATAAATTTAATCTCGTTCAATAGAAAATCAGAGGCACTAATGCGTGAAAAATCTTGAAATAAATAAGCACGTAAAGTTCGATGATAGGGTAAAATGTAATAACAATTTTATTTCAGAAAAAAAAATTAACAAACATATATTTATTATTTTGTGTTTAACCTTTACATATGGGCTGAGACATCATCTGTTTCGTAGATTTTACAGGTCAAGCGATGGGCTTGGGACAATTTTGACCACGGAAGGGGAGAATTTTTTTTAAAGCATGTAAGGCTTGAAGTATGCTGTTTGCAGCAGACCAGGTAATTACATGGCTTTGGACATGCGACGCTTGGCTAATGGTTTCTATAGATCGCCAACAGCTTGACTATTCAGTTTTTCAACCCTCTCAAATGACCCTACTCTCATCTGCTAATCTACATGTTTTGAGGAAGAATCGTTAATGATCCGTCCAGCAGACAGCTACACGCCTCTTGTAAGATAATTCGTTCTTCCACAATGTTTTGATAACTTTTTGTCCTGCCACCCAAAGCTCCCCCCCCCCCCCCCACCCCACCCCATATTCACAAAAATATGGGATATTTGATGATAATTTTACGAATTGAATTGATTTTGAGATCTGATTTCTATAAAATAAATGCGATGTTAATTATTATTTAACATATGAAAAATCTTCAAAATCTTTATAAATATTTAAATAATAATAAGTTGCGAATACATTTATTTTTAATTCCCCCGATCAGTAATTATCCCACAGACTGTGGAACTTTACTTTAACTGAGCCCACGTAAAAAGGTTTAAATTTTATCATACCTATAAGTGTATGAAATTATAAATTTAGACATTATGTAAATTATTCAATATCTATTATGAATTTCATAAACACAGTAAAACAATTTTACTAAAATGAATTCTGATCTTATTACATTAAAGCACTAAATATTTTTACTGAGATAAAATGAACTACCATCTAAACAGTTAAGAAAACTTTAAAAGCCATTATGAAAAAAATAGCTGCTAAAACGAAATTTCATCAGCAATACATTAATAATTTCATGTAAATTCAGGGAAATAACCATTAAAAGTTCTTTTTATTTTGTAAAGTAACTCGCTTATGCTTTTAAATATCAATTATTCATAAAACATAAGGCATTTTCTTGCAAAATTTAACAATGAAGATAATTAGTTTTGCTTTAAATTAATTGTAATAACTTTTGCTTTAAAAAAGCGTGTTTTAAGTGATAAAAGTTGTATTTTATTAATAAATTATTTTTCCGAAAATGAAAAATGTATGTTTAGTTCGGAAATATCTATTGCGTGTTTGCTGTAAATATTATATTTGAAAATACCTAAACACTGAAAATAAAAACATGGACTTAAAATATTTTAAGAAAATTTAATTGTTTGTTTTATTCTTAATATTTGATTATTTTGCTAATTTTAATACTATTACCTTACCGCTAATTTTAATACTATTATCTGTTAAATAAAAATTGATAGAACTATTCAGATTATGAATGTAATAGTGAAAAATCTTCAAAGAAATAATTATCGACATTTGGCAATTCATTAAAAGATACTGCAATTACTGTTCATCTTAAGTTCACAATGATTCAATCAAAGAAACTAAGAGTCTCTCTTCTTTCGGTTATCCCTTTGTTACACTAATTATGTTTAAATTAATGTTAGGAAAAATTATAAACTATTTGATTTATATTTTCAATAGTATCCAATAGCAATAATACAAATCAATGTAAAGACCTATCAACCGTTTAAACGAAGGAAGACCTAAAATTTAATTAGTTTCATTTCTTGGGCTGTTTCAATTTTGAATGCAACCTACTCAATTTTTAGAATTCACTATTAAATCAATCACAGTGTATGTAGTTTCAAATTTTGAAAATATGTATAGTAACCAATAAATTAAATGAAAATAAAATATGTGTGTGTATAATTAACTCACGGTATTTAATAATTTTAATTTCGTTGTTTCAAATAAACTAGAAAATACGTTAATAATTTGTTCTATTTAGAGGAAACATCTAAAAACTTTTTGTTTTATTATTTTTAAGGATTTTTTGTAAGTACATATTAATGTTTTTTCCAATGTTATTGCATCAATAAATACAAAAAACTTCAACTTTCTTGAAAACTTTCAAACAGCACATGAAAATGTCGACGCAAATATCCGAGAATGGTCAAAACACTCCCTCTGACTAAAAATACAGAAAACATAACTATTTTATAATCATACATCTTTCAAAGAAACTATTTTAAACGTTACTACAACTGGTCTGCAGAAAATAAGCTTAAATACTTTTCTGAATTCCTATTAAGGTCTATTTTGAAGAGATTTTGTTTCAATTTTGAAAGGAAAAACTACTCAATTATGGGTATATTCAGAAATTAATTCAAACTTAAAACTTTACACATGAAAGCAAATTTTTTAAAGAAAAAATTTATGTCCTCACTAATTCAGTGTTTGTGAGTGAACGATTGTAAGTCATTGATGTCAACTCTGCTAACAAGCCACCAATATTTTGAAAACTTACTTTTTTTACGCATAAATGAGACTTCTGTTTCAACTTCATTTAGTTCAAACGGGGAATGTATCAGTAAAATGTCTTTCTAAAGGACATCTGTAAAGAATGGTCTCTTTTTATCTGAATGAAATTTGTTGGACGATGTGAAGTTAATGATATTCAAATTTGCAATTCACTTGAAAAGGACAATATATGTTAAACAATCTGTTATACAAGATCTCAATAAATAGTAATTTACTCGGTATTTGTTTAAATTTAGAAATATACACTATTTAAAAACTTTTTATCGTTATAAAATTTGTTATCAAAGATACATTTAAAGTTTGTTATTATTTTCGTAACGTCAAAATTTTAAACTCATATACATTAATAAAAAAATTAAATAACAGTTATTTTTCCTGTTTTTTATATTAGTAAATGTTTATCAGTGACTAACAAATCAATACATTTAAACTTACTTTACGTATTTAGTTTTTCATTTTACGTTATTTACAATAATTTTTTTAATTAAACTTAAATATTTACTAAATATTTATGATACATTTTACATACATTTGAAACAAATTGTAAATAATTTTAACCCTCTGACCGTTCAGAAAATTAACCAAATGGTTGTTTTCCCTATTAGAGTGTTTAAATAATATTTTAATAAATTGTTGTTCATTCTTAAATAAATGAATTTGAATTTATACTCAAATAAAAAAAATTCCGAAAATATTGTAAAATAAAGATTTTTTTTTAATTTAAAAATTGTGTATATTGCTGGAAAAGCTAGAGATATAAGGACGCAAAAATACATTCTTAATGGTTCGAAGGTTAACGATTTTTCTAAGATTAAATACATTTTATTTATTTCGTAGTATAAGAAACATCTTTTATAAAAAAAAAGGCTATAAAAACAACATAGCAAGGCAGCATATTAGTTATATAAGTTTGCAAAAAAATCTTCGTTGAAGTATTAAAGTAAAAGCATATTTTGATAAATTCATGTCTCAGAATATTGGAAAAAAAACTATCAAATTTTAAAAAAAATTCAAGTTGCTGAGTTTTTTAAATAAGTTATATTGAAATAATTCCAATAGAAACGGAATAAAACAAGTTCATTCTAAATTTAGAATTTTCAATTTAAAATTACTGAAAATATCATATGTGTTCATTTACAATAAAAAGTGTATTACTTTACATGTAGGTTTTTTTATTATTACTCTTCAAACACAAAAGTGCATTGCACTGAAGGAAATTTAAAATTGTTCAAGAAAAGTTTCTTGTAGATTTGTTCTCAATAAAATATTATTCGAATGATTAATTGCACTTGAAGTACCAAAAAAAAGGCACCCAACAAAAACGAAATAAAATCTTTCATTGTATTCCTTAATTTGAAAGGATTGCAAATGACGCGTCCTCTCCGTAGTACATCTCCAAACAAAGTGCTCAAAATAAAAAAACGAATTGGCTAATTTAAATTTCAAATCACCCATTTAATGAATGAAAAACAACTTGGTAATGAAGCTCATTTTCATTTAATTGTCATTAAGGATTGAAAAACAGATTGGGATCGTTATGGTAATGACATTCGAAATTAATATTCACTTAGTGTAGAACCGCAGACATCTCAAACCCATCTTTTATACAACATATTTTTTTATTTCTTCGGAAGACGTTCGTTTGCAGATGTTCGAAGCATAAAACTTTTTAATAAAAATTAAGAAATAATTTTAAAAAAATCCTGTTTATGGTAATGAATTAAAGATGAAATTCGTTTATAATAAATATAAGAAAAATAAATTTTAGTTATTTATTATTGTGTGTGGTTATTATAGTAAGTTTCAATTTCAAAAGACTTCACCAAAAACATCCTACATATCATCTATCATTTTTTTTTTAATTGTAAGTAATAGTGATGGTTTCTTTATTAGTTTATAACATTTAAACAGTTTAATTGAATTGGATAAACAAAGTATCAATTCAATTTTGAAAACTATTAAGATGTTATAGTGTTTTTTTTACTATTGCGAATACTATACGATATTTTGTACAATATTCTTTTTGTTTTCCTAAACGCTCAATGATTAGTATCAAATAAACGAACATACTGAATTTCTTTGAAATAAATCTATTATCAAGTAAATAAAAAATTAATTTGTTTTGTTCACCTTCTGATCTTAAATAAAGCACACAAAAACTAAAACTGGAAAATAAAAAAGATTATGTATTTAAAAAAAAATATATTCTGGTAGTCGGCAATAAAAAGGAGAAAACAAAATGATAAATGTTTTCAAATTGGAGTGAGGATGACTTATCTGTCTATTCTGCCATATATCTCTAGAGAATTTATATTATTAAAATAAAAATTAAACAAATATACGAAAAAGTTATCTTAACTAATTAGCTTAATTGAAAAATCGTCTAATTTAGTTTTTTAGGTATACACAAAGATAGATTTTAAAAACATAATTTAATAAGTGATATAATTTAATAAAATATTGGCAATTATCTTGATGCGTTTTTTCTCTTAAAATGTGTTTCATACAATCTTATTCAATTAATATGAATTAATGAGTTAATATCGTCCATTGAAAAAAAAAATTAAACCTCAAAATAATTTTTGTTTTATTTACTTGAGTTTACACTTTACATTGAGAAAATTTATCATTACACTTAAAACCCACAAGTCATTTTTTTTCAACAAATGATCAAATTAAATATTTTATATTATAATGACTCTTTCAAAAACCCTTATATCAATATAAACAGCGCTTCGGGTGATTTTCAACTACAAAGCACTGACCTGGTGTTAATTTCCTTAATTAAACTTTTCTAATTATCAATTTACGTTACGAGCATGTATGTTTATTTCGCTCTGCATGCATGTCGTATGATTAATTAAACTAATCATGTCGTGACGTCAAATCTACCGTATACTTTCGTTTGCGGAAGCGTCTAGAGAATGCAAAGAGATAATCGCTCTTCGTAACTGAAGTCTGAACTTTTAGTTGATTATAATGGGCTCATAAATTGTAAGCGGAAATTGCGAGGAGCTTGTGCCGTTTTGAGAAATCTTTGTGCTTCTGATACCGTTGCGTTAGATCCAAGCTTTAGAAACTTGTATTGTTAAATAAAATATGGGATATTTGATGAGAATTTCACGAATTCAAATGATTTTGACGCTTGATTTCTATAAAGATAAATGCGACGTTAATTATTATTTAATAGAAATTCATTTCAAATTAAACGATATATGATAAATCTTCAAAATGTTTAGGGAGAATTAATTAATAATAAGTTGTGTATATATTTATTTTTAATATTTAATTGCATACAAATATTGTATTCATAATCATAATAAATGCTGTTAAGTATTGTATAAGGTCAAAACCATTGTACAGTGAATAATGTACACGATAATTATATATAATTCCCGTTATTAATTTACTTCTTTAACATATATATCTCTCTAAAATACATCTAATCTATTAGCTTTTGCATTATTGCAGTTATAACTGTTAACCCATTTTGGTATTTTTTTTTTGCTTTTTAATAATTGATAACTTTAATTCTTCACAGATTTAATTGATATTTTACCGCATGAGTAAAGTTATAGGTAAAAGTAAACATTTTGTTTCACACTCTATTTACTTTAGCAAACGACCGACGGGTAACAAGTAAAGTAAATAGTTATCTGTTAATATTTGATACAACGATTATTCATTAACTCTTTTAGAAGGACAATTGTTAAGGTAAGAGTAAAACTATGCTTGTATTCTTTTTTTAATATTAAGACAATACAATTAGAATATTTGTATAATCAAACATAATGAATCACCGTACAAAAAACCGTTACACTATATTTTGCTTTATTTATGCAAAATTCAATTTTTATTTTACAACTGTTTCCAAAAATAGACCAATTACAATAGAAAAATATGATGTAAATTGTGCAATGTATTTAAAGCCAATAAGTTTCATTTTTATTGTGATCAAAATTAATTAAACTTTTTTAGACTGTTTTGTTTTATAATGCGAGCGAATAACTGAAAACTGATAGGCTTTCTGTGTTGGGACCGGAATCTATATTAAGGAATATCGAGTTCAAAACTAGGCATCTTGCCATCGCCGACTCACTTAGATGGTGCAAGTTACATATGTCTGGACTTTTGTCCTTGCGTTGGTTGTGGTGTTAAAGTGTGGTAAATAGGGTGTCAGATCAGGTGAGGTATCTAACCATGGCTTGAAATAATCACAAATATCCCAGATTTAGACTAACCGCGTCATAGCAACAATTATATTGCAACTTTTAATCAACTGAACAACTAATAAACCACATGCCAATTGCAATTGATTATTTTATTACATCCAATTCAGGGCTGCAAGGTCAGGCAATCGCCAAAGTGAAGGTAAAAATCGCCAAACTCGGATTACCGAAATCCAATACAAAATCGCCAAACAGTTGATTATTTGCCAATGCTGTTAAAGCCTCAGGGAACAAAAGGATATCTTGTCCAACTAAAAAGCTACTAAGTAAGCAGATGCAATTGTTTACTTAGTAACTTTTAGAATAATTGAAGTTATTTGCAACTAAACAGTTTAGTTGCACACAACTTTGGTTTAATTGGCCAGTACCTCGGCTTTAATTCATTAAATTAAGCGACCAAATTCAAACCTGCTTAAATTATCCTTGTTTCTTCACAACTAACTGTAATAGAATTTATCAGAATAATTAGCGATTATTTCAATATTGAAAGGCAGACAAATAAGTTCTGTGATTCAGTTTCCATCTCCAAAACTACGATAGATTTTAGTATTCTATTTACATTCCCCAGTAACAGTACAAAAGCTCATTTTACTAGAAATATTGGAAAATGTCAGTGAGACTGAGTAAATTGAATTTTCTTTTCACATAAATTTTCGCAAAACGAAAACACGATAAATTCAATCCCAAAAACGTGATCAGGGTTATTACAATAAAAGCTCCCTTCCCATTTTTACAATCTTTTACTACTTTTAAAATAAAAACATATGAAAATAAAGCCACAAAACCCCCTCAAAGATCTCTCGGATTCACGTTCTCGAAAAATCGATTCTGAAAATGCGACACTTTTACAAAAAAAAGGGGGTTCTTTTTGATGTCCGACAAAGTTCATCTAACAATGTTTGACAGTGAGCAGCGTGAATAACAAAAAAATGTTGAATAGGAAGAAAAAAAGATTGAAAATCAAAATATCCATGGGAATTTTTGCAATTATTATTCATGTGGTGTATGCTTCTATTGCATTAGGCATGCGTAGCATGGCTTAACAGGGGTGGGAAGGTAGGGAATTTGTTAAAAGAAAAGGGAAAATCTTATAATGAACAAGGGGAATGAAGTCTATCTGAAAAAAAGTAACATATACAAAGAAAAAAGGATGATGAAAATATGTGAAAAAGACAGAATAAAATATATTAAATTAAAAATTAAGTTTAGGTTTAGCACATACAGGATTTAATTTTCGATATATTAAATTGGTTATAACTCAATTTACTATGCTTTCGTGTGAAAATACTTATTAATGTAATCCTGCAAGGGGACGTTCATATATTAAGTTATAACGCAATGGAAAAGAGGGGTTTATTATGGTTGGATTAGATTAAAGGGTATAAATGGTTGCGTGACGTAGAAAAAAATTAGGAAATTTGTTTCGCCAACTTTCACATGTCTTTTTTTTATTGGGATCATAATCTTTCTACTGGGATGTTTTGTGAAATACACAGAATGGTAATTTTGTAATTTTAAGAAACGTTTTATAACTACAAAAATGTATCGTAGATAACATGGGGGAAGAGGGTTTGGTTTAATTAATTAACGTCGCACTAGAGTTGCACAGTGGGTTATTGGCAACCATTCGGGGCCTATTTCGAAGGAAAGACCCGGGAACGATGTCTCGTATTTTTTTAACCATAATCAGATGACGAGGGTAACACCGGAGCTGGCACACGACTCAAAATCCATAAACGCCAGGACATTGGACCTCGATCAGAGTTATCGTGCACCAGTCCCGTACACACGCCAGTATAATTTATTGGATGTTCTGGACGACTTTCTAGTATTTTTGTAGCGAAGCTGGCAACCCTCCGATCGCAAAATCACTACTTTTTACTTTTCTTTGTCAAGTCCATCGCACGGATTCGAACTAGCAATCCTTTGATTACCAGTTGAACGCCTTTATCCACTGGACCTCTGGAGGTCTGGGGGAGGGGGATAAGGTTAACGTGATAGTACTTGACGAGGGGTAAAGAGGGATCTCAAAACGATAAAAAATAGCATGACATTATAAATGAACACTTCTTAACTGTTCAACTATTCTAAAATTTCATGAAAGAGTTATTATATTATCTACAATTATGATTTCTTTTAAATTTCGGAATAATTTAATCACTACAATGACCAATGTTATTTGATAATTTATTTAAGTCAATTTTATTTTAGGTTGTGTTTCTAGTATCTAATTATTTATATCTGTTAGTTAAAAATATTTATAATCATTTTGTGCTATCGTAAATAATTGTGACCCCCTTTATTCAAAATGTGTGCCATGTTTTTTATGTTAAAACTTTCAAACACTGTAAACGGGACTCGGTCTACCTGCATTTAAACAAATATATCTAATTAATAACAATCTATTATGCAATATTGAACAAGCCTTGATTTTAATGAGTTGTTTATAATTAATGAAAATTAAACAAAGTTTAACATTTTTGGAAAATAAAACTTTTATAACTTTGAAATGTTTTTAAACGGAACTTAAAATTATAAATTTAGTGTTTTTTGAAATTGCATCTGATAAACTGATTTATATCATCATAATATATTTTTAATAAACACAAAGAGTGTACTTATTTATGTTTGTTGATAATAAAAATATCACACTTATAAAATAATCTAATTGCATACGTTTTCTAATTAATCACAGTATATTGTCAATAAATATTGTAATTTTATATATTTCAATCACTGTGTTACAAATATTTCAGCAAAAACTTTGGAATTGAATTATAAATAAACAATTCAAGATTAAAATCTTGAAACATTAAAATACAAAGTCAACCATAAGCATGATTGATGACTTTTTCTCCAGTAGTTTAGGTCAAGTTCAAGATTTAACGTAAATCAATAAAAAAAAATGGACGGCATTTTATTCAAAAGTAGAGCGACGTTAGAAACTCTACGTGCCTTTAAATTCTTAAAGTTAAAACATATTTGAGACTGTTAAAAGAGTACTTGGGATCACAAATTAGCATTATTATGTTCAAAAATAAATTAATAAATTAAAACTCTAGTAAATTTATTTATATATAAAAAATTCTTTAAGTAAATTAATACTAAATGGTATGAGCTTGATATAAAAATATATTTACAGAAACTAGTTATTTGATTAATTGTAATTAAAAAATGGTGCTCATTTCTTTTAATTAAACTTTTCGGGATTTTCAATAGCGCTTTTTAACATTTAAAATATAAAATTTCTATTCGAGAAAATATCAAACAGGAAGATGCTTGTATAGCATATCATAGAATTTATTTTTGTATGATTATAGTATTTACTTAATTTATACTAAATACATAATTTAAGACACATAACAAACTTTATAATATTTAATTAACGTTTTAATAAATTTTTGGAGTGCTTAATAATATTTAGTATTTCACAGAATATTTGATATCTTAGAACTCAATTTATTTTAATTAGAAATTCATAATTATTTTAATTAGAAAACTTTGAAACCAAATACATTGAAAACCCTAAGATATTTTCAAAAAAACTTTACATTTTACTTAAACCTTTTTTTTTGTTGTACAAAAAGAATTAAAACTACATTATTGGTACTGCAATTAAAAATGAAATTTTACGTTACAATTACAAACCTACATATTTATTTATTTTCAAAATATTTAAAATTAAATTAATTCATTTCCAAAAATTGGTCGTTTTTTGTATTTAATTCTAAATTTAAATATTTATACAACGAATAAGCATCAATTTTGTTGTAATTCAAAAATACTACCAAAAGCTCCTTGTGCAATACAGTATTTTTGTGTAATAATGGTAAACTTATTACTTTAGTTTTAATATTAAAGATATAATTCTAAATGCTGTGTGACTCGAATTTTTTTTTTTACTTATTTAATTAAATAATATTTGTTTTCATTACAAATTTATAATATGCATACCCCAAATTATACTTTTATCAGCAGTTCTCTGTAACATTTAATCTTAATACTTACTATAACTCTAGTGTATTAAGTAGAAATTTCGAAGGAGAACATAGCTCATTTTTAATTTAAAGAAAGTCACCCATTTTCCCTTTAACTGAAAATAATAGGATTTTTAAGAAGAAACAAATAAATAAGAGAACTTTCAATTCAAATAAAACTGAAACCTTTTTAAATTCTTGAAAAATGAAGTCAAAAAACTTTGTTATAGCTGCTCACTCTAAAATATATATAAAAAAATAAAAATTGAACTAGATAATAAAAACATGTTTGAGATAAAATGTCCATACTTTCTTTTCTTCCTAACAGCTAATATAATTCTCAAAGGAAAAAATATGTATATGCTTATAAAATACGAAATACTTTTTAAAATATAAAACTCCAGTTTCCTGTTTTATATACGAATGCTCTTTAGTGCTCACTACACAACAGTGTATTAAAACATCACTGATTTAATTAGATGAAAAAATTTATGTTTAAATTACTTAATATCAAATATGTTTGTATATTACAATAGAAACGCAGAGCTTTTTATGCTAATGTGATATTTTTATATTTTCAAAAAAAGATTACATGTTTATGTCTCTAAATAAGAGTGTCGTGTGGGTGCAATTTATTGAGTGTATTTGTTTGATTAGATAATGCAATTTTGTGTTTTAAAAAAGAAGGCTTCGTTTAAATTAGTTTTTATTTAAAACAAAGCATTGGAAATAATTTTTTTCCATACTGATTAACGTAATTGTTTGTAAAATAATTAACGTAATATAAAGTGTAAATTCAGATATTTATTTAAATATTATCAAATATTCCTGAATGAAAAAATAATAGCAAATATTGTAAATAATGAGTAATCTAACATTCACAATAAATTCTTTTTAGTTGTCCTTCATATGTGTCCTAACTGAACTCAGTAGAAGTCAGAAAAAACCAAGGAAAGCCATTTTTTAATAATTAAGAAATTGATTGAAAAAATACTAATAAATGTAAGTATTTTTATCAAGTAGTTTTTTTTTTTAATTTAAACAGATATTTTTTATTTGACTAAGACCTGGTTACTACTCTCGTCTTTTAATTGTATGTAGATATGCCGTGATTGCTTACTTTTGCTTGTTCTCATGTCCCAATTTGAAGAAATATAACTCAAAAGGTTAACTATAGAATATATATTAACGTTCTGAATTTCCTGAAAATTTAATTGTTTCCTCAAATAAATTATTCTAAACTGGTGAAGTTTAAAAACTGCAAATGACGAAAATTCACAGCGACTTTCATCCACAATAAAAAGCAAACTGACGATTTTTTTAGTTAGTTACCTGGAAAAACGTACAAAGACCCTGCTTAAAAAAAGGGGGTTTTTTTCTCTTTAAAACCAACTCGAACAGACTTATTTAACACAACTCCATTTTTGTCGCAGTCGTCTAAGAAAGGAGAGATTTTTTTCACTGCCAAGTCTGTTATGAATGAAGACTTTTTTGAAAAGGCCATTTTGCGAAGGTTCTTAGCGTGTAGAAAACCCTGAAAATCGTCGCCAAATCCACAAAACGTGTTTCTTATCGGGAAAGAGAGATAAAAAATAGTATTTTAAAATTTAAAAAGCGTTGTTCCCTTTCTGTTATTCCAAAAAAATATTTTTGAAAAGAGAAAATTGTGTTTCAATATTTAATCTCTTTTTTCCTTGCGTTCACTAAAAAACTGGGCAGTATACCAACAATATTATCACGCCATCTCCATGGCCATTTTATAAACAGAACATTCCATTCACCAAAACTTTTTAATTTGTGGTCGATATTAAGTTTGATTGTTTGTATGTATGTTTAGATGTTTTTTTTATTTATTTGTTTATTTATTTAAATTTTAAAGATTTTTTCAAGGAATTTTTTAACCATATCTTTCAATTTCTATTATGGATAAGGTGAAGAAAACAAGTTTTAAAACTCGATTTTGACGTTTAAATGCAATTTATCTCTAGAAAAACTTGTAAAATTACAATTGTTTTACAAAAACGTTTACTTATTTATTAGAAATATAATCTTATATCTTTATTTAATTCTGTGTTTTTTAAATTTTTGTAATAATTACTTTTCTAAGGTAACCTACAGCGATTAATAGACGGTTTTGTGTGCGGGATTCATGAAATTTATTACTTAAAAGGCATTTTAAAGCAATTTATTTTAGACAAATTAGTAACTTGAATAAAATAAAAAATCAACGCTGAAATCTCAATATATTTGATTATACGGAACAGTTTTTCTTACATTTTTTTTAAAATCATTTTCTGTAATCCACCATTTTGAAAAATTAACTTTATTTAAATTATTATCTTCGAAAAAGAACATCTAAAAGTATAATATTCGTTTATTTTGATTCATGAATCTTTGCTTATTGACGTTATTTTTAAATTGTTCCACCGACGATTTTTATTTAAATTTAAACATTACATTTAACTACTAATAAACAAGAAAATTGCATTCTTCTTCATATATATAGCATTAATAATTCGAAAACCCATTTTTCTCACTTTGCGAAATATTGAAGAAAAAAAATAACAAAAAAATTAAATATTTCTAATTTTTCGTTGGTTTCTTTTTTTCTTTTTATACAAAACCCAGGAATATTGATAAATAATAGGACTTTTCTATTTTTATATTAAAATTTTCATGCATCAAACTTTCACAAGTTTTTTTTTTTGTATACTCAAACAAATGGATTGTTGGATTTGAATTAAATTACCCAAATACATAAAAATATTTTTTACTAAAATGTGCTCCATTAAACTAATCCTGTTTTTTTAGAGAGCCCGATAAAAATACAAGTTAAAAAAATACTTAATTTCAAAAATGCCTATTTCACACCCACCTTAACATTTATGATGAGTTGTACGCCTGCTAGCCAACAACCGGTATTTGATTTTTTTTATTAAAATTTACAAATTATGCATTTAAATATATGGTTAATTAATTTAAATTTTTAAAAACTTTTTTTACCTTACATACAAATTTTTTTACTTTTGAAATAACTTTTTCCGTTTAATATTTATAAAATAAAGTATACAGTCAACAATTTCAAGCATTGGTATACCACTACTAGAAATATTATATATTACGTATTACATATTATATTAGTATAAAGATTAACTAGAATCCATTAATAATTTACACAAAATTATATTTTAAAAAAACTCTATGTATAAATATTTTATGTGGAAGTAAACTGTTAAGCTTTATCAAATGCTAAAAAAAAAAAGACTTCAAAGAGTCAATTTTGCGTTTTCAAGCTGAAAGAAATACCTGAGCAGAAGTCTTTCAACCCATGGAAAGTATTTTCTTGTGTAACATTTTAAGAAATGTCGGCTTTCTAGGACTTGCAGTCAAACCATAATAGACGGAGAAAAATGACTATTCTATTCTAACTAAAAACGGGCTTTCAAACAAGAAAAACTTTAAATATTATATTACTGTATGAAAATTTTGCTTAGGTGTTATAACATACCAGTGTGCTAGGTTATAAAATCACATATCTTATTATAATAATGTCCGAATTATAATTACTTCAGTCAGGAATTCCATTTATTCTGGTAATGTAGTTTAGTCTCTTGAAACGCAATTGGGTAGGCCTTATCTAGTATATCTGGGTCACCTTATTTCATAAAAAAAATGCTGAATTGTTAAAAGGGGACTTGTCAAGGGATGGAAAGAAAGTCATGGAAAATTATTTTTAAAAGAGGAACTTAATTAAAATATTTTATACCTTTGAAATCGGGTAAATATAGAGATACTCTAGACTTTCAAAAATGCATACTCATTTTTAAGAATTAACTTTCGTTCTTTTTGACGAAACAGACTCCTGTTATATACTCAGATGAAATATTTCGTCAAAACTGAGAAAATTCATTTTTGTTGGGTTTTTTGGCGACATTTATTTTGTCAAAAATGAAGATGTCTTCAAATAAATATCGGCGGGTCGACTCAAACCGCGGACCTATCGTCCAACCCTCTATCGAGCATGCTATGAAAGTTAGTTTCAATTGTGGCAATATACGTATAAGAACCAAAACCACCGAAAAGTAATTTGAGTACATTAGTTTCTTTAAATATTTGAGGATTCTTGTTTCGTCATAAGTCAAGTGATTCAATGACAAATAGATTGTCAAATATGAAGAAAGTAGCCTTGACGATTACAGTTATTCTTATAAATGAGAGTAGGCTGCTATAGTTCTGGATGTAGGATTATTGAATGGATAACCAGGTAAGGCATTTATATAGAAAGGGTCATATTATATATTTTTTTTAATTTACAACATTATTTCTATAGTTTTGTTTTGAGAAGATTTCGAACAATTGTATTTTTGATGTCTTTTACAACAACCCTCTTTTGGTTTTCGGTGATAATATTAACTATTTAATGATACAGTCACAAGATAAAATAGAAAAACTATTCAGATCTATTATTTCAAACTTGTCAAATTTCATTAAGATCGGTTCAACAAAAGCCGAGATTAGAGCGAACGAAATTTGACTTTTAAGACAATCGGATTTATGTACAGTAAAATACAGTTTTATAGTTATAACTCCTTTTCTAATTAAAATATTGAAAAAAAAACGTTATAATTATCTTCTGAATGAAAAGTAGGATTTTATCAAGTCTCAGAAATATAAGCTCATTTGTTTTTAAGACAATCACAGTCACCCTTGAAATTTTATGTGCATAGATTGGAATTGGAATTAACTGTCATATTTTGTATATGCAATATCTTAAAATAATGTCATATTACACTTAACTTTATTTTCCGAACTGAAAGTAACTGTGACAATCAGAAAAATTCCATGTCATCCTAACACAATTCATGTCATTAAATATTTCACATATCTTGGTGAAATATATTACAAATAATTATTCCTCAGTTCAAGAATTCCAAGTTGTCACATCTGTTATAGTTAGAGCGAACAACCATTTATTTCCAAAGTGCCATTTCACTGTAATCCTAAAGTTTGGAAATGTTTATACAAGAATGCATACGCGAAATTGTTTCAACGAATTGTGACTACAGTGAAATATTAATTAATTACGGCTCCTTCAAACAGTCATCCAAATTTTAGCTTCGGATGGAAATTATTGATTGCTTGAGAAATGGACGCAATAAGAGCTCAAAACGTGACACTGAAAGTTATATTGCAATAGAACACTCAAAATAACGAATGTAAATTTATTATTTTAATCGACAATCAATCTACTTGAAAAATGTAACACAATTGCAGTTAATCAAAAAAGTATGAGTTTAATAGCACCATCAACGTTATAAGAGAGAAAGCCTAGGCTCTATTTCAAAAATGAATTAATAACAATAGTTTTCCTTCTTGATACTTCAATGCATTCTCTTGCATTTAAGTAGTGATAAATTAATCAATCATCGATTAAGAAGATTGTAATAAATCGATAAGCATCGATTGTTTATAGTCTTTGAGATTATGTACTAAAGTAAAACTGCCTATGTTTATATTGTTTGTTTGTTTTTATTGATGGCAATTGGCCATATTTTTTGTACACAAGTAAATAAAGTATCAAAATGTTTTTAAGATTAATTGTGCTAAATCATCGCATTTGAAAATTTCAAATTCTAATTTTTTTTTGTAGTTTTAATCACCATTTGAGGAATACAGTTCTAAAACTTATCTTGTCTTACTGTCCCAACACAAATGTGAATTCAAATAAAATTAAGTTTTATATAAAAACTAATTCTATCCTATTCATAATCCTATCCATCCTATCCTATTCTTCAATGGCTATTTCGAACTTTGATATTTTTTTTCTATTCCAGAATTGTAGTAGATTTAATGTGTAATTGATTGCTCAAAAAGTTTGTTCAACAACATACGTTTAATCATATGATACTTATATTAATAACTATACCAAAAATGGCTTCTTTTTTTAAAAAAATACAAAATATTGTATGAATATAAAATAGTCAAAATGAAGAGAAGGATTTCAGAAAGATGCCAAAAAGCGTATCCGTTCGATCCAAAACTCTTAAGAAACTTTCTTCCTCTAGCATTTCTTCGCTCCAACGGTCTCCGATTTACGTCCGCAGCACGTTTCATGCTTATTTTCTTTCTACAACAACAAAACAACGTTGTTTGGGGGAATTCCGTCTTTTTATTAGTCATTTTATTTTGAAGAGTCTTTCGAACCAGAAGAAAGTCTGTCTAGACTGGAATAACAAAAGATTTACCTTATACGGTGTTTTTGTTCAGAATTCAAGAAAAATAAAAGTGTGAATATTTTATAGTGGAAACCTTTACTATACAGTGATCGTTTCAATTATAAGTCAATGACCTTTTTATCATGGATTTGTTTGCATTACAATTTTAAGGGCATTGGCCCTGGCTCCAAATTTTAAAGTTCCTTTAAATCGTCAAGCACATATACAGTTTCCTCAATAATAAATAAAAGAATATTTTTGCAAACTATATTATATATTTTATATATGGGACCTAAAAACTATTAAATGATTTTAAAACAAAAATCATACCAAATCAATTTAAATCAATCAAAATCGTATCAAATCAAAAATTTATCCAAGAGTTGAGTGCAAATTTCTGAAATATTGATGGTGTTGTTATTTTTGAAGGCATTTTTTAATCTGTTCTTATTACATGATGAAGAGCGGCTTATAAGATAACTAAATATTTGCGGAAATAATTAGATCCGAATAGTTTGACTGTGAAAAAATATTAAATTAAACCTTAATGAAAAAAAATGCACATCAAATGTAAATTATTCGTAATCAAAAGCCATTTCGAACTTTGATAATTTATTTTCTATTCCAAAACTGTAGAACATAAAGCGATTGATATACAATATATATATATATACAATATATATATATATATATATATATACAATATATATATACAATATATATATATATATATATATATATATACAATATATATATATATATATATATATATATATATATATATATATACAATATATATATATATATATATATATATATATATATATATATATATATATATATATATATATATATATATATATATATATATATTGTATATATATATTGTATATATATACATATATATATATTGTGTGTATATATATATATATATATATATATATATATATATATATATATATATATATATTGTATATATATATATATATATATATATATATATTGTGTATATATATATATATATATATATATATATTGTGTGTATATATATATATATATACATATATATATATTGTAATATTGTATATATATATTGTGTATATATATATATATTGTGTATATATATATATATATATATATATATATATATATATATATATATATATATATATATATATATATATATATATATATATATATATATATATATATATTGTATATATATATTGTATATATATACATATATATATATTGTGTGTATATATATATATATATATATATATATATATATATATATATATATATATATATTGTATATATATATATATATATATATATATATATATTGTGTATATATATATATATATATATATATATATTGTGTGTATATATATATATATATACATATATATATATTGTAATATTGTATATATATATTGTGTATATATATATATATTGTGTATATATATATATATATATATATATATATATATATATATATATATATATATATATATATATATATATATATATATATATATATATATATATATATATATATATATATATATATATATATATATATATATATATATATATATATATATATATATATTGTGTATATATATATATATATATATATATTGTGTATATATATATATATATATATATATATATATTAAAAATGTTAATAAAGTTCCCTTTTAAAAAGCGTAATAGTAGAAAATTACGAGTTTTTTTCTTGGTATAAAGATATTAGCTTGTTTCATTTCTGTTAAAATTACAGCATTTTTTTTTCTGTTTTTACTAGTATAATTTTTTCAAAGTCACATGAAGCAGACTCGAACCTTCACCCTCCCACAAGTACAATAAACTGGCACTATTCATCCCCATTAGCGGAAATAGACAATTTTTCTCACGGAGCAGGAACCGATTTCTACTTTGTATACAAAATAGTTTTTTAATGAAAGATTTAAAAAATATTTTCGACAGACATTATAGAAAATGGATTTTTGGCGCTTCTTCAAAATAACACCCGGGACACGTGCACCCTTTGCCCCTGTTTAATTACGACACTCTCCGCCCCCTAAGGGACCGTTCACTTATTACGTCATGTACAATTGAGGAGGAGAAGGGGATCCATGGGGTGGTTATCGTCTCAGTGGTTGCGTGACTTAAAAGAAAATTGAAAAAAAATACAATTCTTTAAAGATCCTTAGAAATTTCCATGATTCAAATGTGACATGGAAGTTTTGATGACTGTTTTTTAACTTCAAAAACTTATCTTCACATGTGACACAGGGAAGGGGTACATATGGTTTAGCGTGACGTAACAAATGAACTCTCCCTAACTGCTTCAAGCGGTTTTTGAACGTTTTTCACACACAAAACGTTTTCTAAATTACTGTAAAATCTTCATACAAAAAATCCAACAGAACACTGTTAAAAATTGGTACTCAAAAATAAGTAAAATGTACACGTGTTTGATTACATTCGAAGCTTATCATGGCTCAGAATACATAAGATTCAGTTTTGAAAAAGACATGTACTCAAAAATGAGCACAATGAACAAAAAGAGTAGATGTTAGCGTACATAAACTGCCTTCATAAATCACTTTCAATAAATATCAACAATTACAACCAAGGTTTACCGGGAATCGAACCCAGATCTTAAAGCACCGCAGTCTAGTTCTTTATTCGTTATATTACCAGGGCGACGTAAAGAAGTTATAAACAGAAGACTTGTTTAAAAGGTGTACCAAAAGAATAAAAAGTAAGGTAACTGAATTGTCACAATTTAGTTTTCATTTAAGGAATCGTCATCAAATAATGTGGAAAACCATCTTCTGGACAACTATTTTAAGTTTGTCGGGTCGCTTTGGTAAGATGGCTTGGACAGAAGCCGAGATTAGCAATATTAAATCAAACTGCTCATTTTTGTGAAAGTACGATTGCTTACATTTGGGTACGCCATCGCTCACTTACGATGCAATTGCACACTAGAAAATGTGCACACTAGATGGCAAAAGGTTGTTGATAACAAGGGTGATTATATTACTGATTAAAAATAAAAACTTGCTAAAAATTTGTTTGTTTGAATTTAATGTAAAAAAAATGACATTATTTTCCGCCGCCGCCCCCCCCCCCCCCTGCCCCCCTAATAATATGGAAAACGGTTTCTTAAATTTGAGTACATCGTCGCTCAATTATGATGCAATTGTACACAAAGAAAAACGGGTAGGTCCAGGCAGTGGCGGATTTAAGACAAAAAGGCCAGGCGGCAAAAATGTTAAATTAAACTTTGAATACCAATTTACTTTTTCTGCTTTTAGGAAACATAAAAAGTTAGTAATATAAAAAATATATACAATTTTGCATGAGTCAGAGTTTATTGAGTACAAGAAAAGTTTAATTGGATGATGTTTTGAATAATATAAATTATCAATTTAAATATTAAAAAAAATATTTAGATTAGACCGTTTTGCTACATTTTTTAATTTAAAATAAATATTTTAAATAATGATTAGAAAATGCCGTTCTCATGCTCTATAATGCACTTAAACTCAGGGTTTAATTTTGGAGTGTCATTGTTTAGCCCCTCTCCTAAATAATAATAATCTTAAAATCTATTAAAAATATTAAATCTATATAATAGTTCATGGATTCTCGCAGCTACCTTCGCACAGGGCCCTGCGTCTGGTAAGGGACCCCACGTTTGACCACTTTACAAAAGCAGGGCCCTGCCCCCGCGTCGTAGATGATTTGGGAGTTGCTCAGAAATCTTAAGTACAAGTGCTGTTTATACGGACCTATGCTATAAAGAGGCCCTGTAAAGAGGGGTGGGCCTGGGCCCGTTGAAGTACCTTATGCATATGAGTACCTGTGTACTCATATGCATAAGGGTAAAGGAATCCAAACAGATAATTCCAGTGAAATGTTTAGTAAAATTAAAATATGTTAAAAAATAAAAGGAACAATTATTCCTCTTCCACCCTTTTCTAATTTTTGTAGTCGAGGGGGCCCCAAATGGACCCAAGACAAGGGGGCCCAGGCGGCAACTGTCCATTTGCCGCCTGTTAAATCCGCCACTGGGTCCAGGTACTCATTTTTTAAGTACCATTTTTTCGTACAGTGAAGGATTGCGGCAGTGGCAAAAAAAAAAAACAACGTGACAATTCCTGTCTCGCGTTCCTCTGTGTCGCCAGCGCTGCGAGGAACGGGGTCACCCCAGGTCACCATCTGGTACACTGACTTTTAACCGTGCTAAGGTCATCCATCCCCGGCAAGTGTCGCATCCCGACGGAAAACAAGAGTGAAAATCCAGTTCCCACCTGAAGACATGCGTGACCTGCCAGCATTAGGGAAGCAGGCTCCGCTCCGTTTCACCAGTCCGAAGTGGAAACAATGTTCTCATAAAGGGGGCTCATCTTACACACGAGACGGTGTAATTAATACACGTATTCTTTTCTCACACTTCATTTTATGGTCCGCCGTTCGTCTGGGGGGGGGGGGGTGACAGAGATGATATATCGCACCTGACCTTTAAGGGGTCTTGCTGAGGGTTGTAAATTGTGCCCGTTACTGGGAGGGTCGTTTGGTTGACGATATTGAGATTTATGAAGTCGTAATTTTAATCGGCTCCCTTGGGAAGTGTGGGTTTGAGAGTAGTGGCACATGCGCGTTCAATGGCATTCCATTATGGTGGGGTGGTTGCTTAATGTAGCACTGGATGATTGGTTATGTCCAGAAAAGGGGTTGAGATAATCTAGTTAACCGAGTGGTAATTGCAAGTAAGGTTGGGAATTCGATCCTTAAATTTCTACTGGAAGATTCGCAGGGCAAAAGAAACTGATGCCATACTTCAAGAGTGGCACATCCGATGTCTTTCAGTTGTTCGTAATGTAGAAGTTTAAATAGTATGGTATCTGTTCACAGGTTATTCTCTTCGTTCAGCTTTTTTTCAAAATTGTGGGGGTTTTTTTTTTCAATGTTTTTCGTGTATTTACTTCTGGAAATATTCTAAAACGTTAAAAACCTGAAGCTCAAGGGCTTAACCAAATTTCCAGAAATATTTACCTGGAATGTTGTCTCATGTTTTCAAAATACATTCGGATGACATGGGTAGCACTCCGATGAGACACTCCACTCTCAAAACTTGTGCACAAACATCAACAGCAGTACAAAGACATTAAAAAACTATAAACACTTTCAGCCATTTTACCTCTTTGCTTTTGAGCAATTCAACAGCTTTAAAAATATTTTAAGCCATAATGGCACTTTAACTACCCCTTTAATAAAGTTTTTTTATGGTCTTAATTATATGCTAGAATTAAAAAACTTTCTGATCAAAGTTTATAAGAGTTTCTGTAACGTGAAATTTAAAGAAATAAAAGCTCCTCCTTAAAGCATTTCTCACCAGCAAAAATAAATCAGCCAACTTTTTTTTTAAACCCAATTTAGTTTTTAATTAAAGTAATAAAATACTGCATATTAAGGCATACTGCATAAAAAGGTTAATATTAAGAAAATTAAACTTTTTACTTGGAATTTTGAAGACAATTTAACTACTTTTTTTTCAATTGTAAAGTTGTTTTCACAGCTTGGATTTAAAAATACTTTTTATCTGGGCATTGTCTTTGATACATTTTTTAAATTTTAATTAATTGTAAAGAAGTATCTTGTAATCTAATATTTTGTAATCTAATTAATTATTTATCAAATTTAAAGCAGAGGGAGAAGACTTTTGAAATATAATTTTACTAAAATATATTTTTTAAATATATATTTTTTAAAACTGAATTGGAACTATAAAAAGTATTTATTTAAATGCAGTGAAAACAAATCTACAAATTCGATATTTTGCCTATCAAAGGGGGTAAGTTGTTGGTTATACATTCGTGGAGCATTTATTTTCTATATTTTGGTATATTGTTTTATTATTTATTCTAAGTAAATAATTCAACTGGAACAAGTTTCGATTAATTTAAAAATATTCAATGAGTCCTTAAACAAATTATTCTTTGCTTTGTACTGTTTTATTACTGATATTGCTCTATTTGGATGATGCTGTGTTATACAGAATCATACACTTGATAAAAATTTCTTTACGTATACTACAATTAAAATATAGACTACATTCACCAAAAAAACATATTCAGACCATATTCATTCATCTTGAAGGACAATTTATCCTAATACATCTTTAATATTTTCGAAAGGGTTTACATTACATTTGAACGAAATTATTTGGTAGTTTAATAGAATGTGTTTACTGCATTGGTTTTGATACCGTTTCGCAATTTAAAAAATAATCTTATTTATCAATAGAATATACTAATTTATAAATCAAATTTTAAAATCTTCTAAACAATTGATAATATTTTAAGAATATTTTTCCACCAATCAATAAAAACCAGTAGAATTAGGTTTCAGCAAGTTTATCTTCTATCGGCAAATTTTCAAATGAAATACTGAAGATAATAATAAATATCAAAAGATGCTGCTTATCAAAAAAGCAAACAATAGGAAAGAGGTACCGAATTTCGGAGGAAAATATCAAATATAAATTATAAGTTTGAAATGATTTTTTATTATATATAATTTTTAATTATCTGTTATCTTATGGACTTTTAAAATGTCGTATTTCTACAAAGATAAGCATACGTAAAATGTTTATCATTTAGACTTTAACTTTTGGACGGAAACTTCCAGGTAAAAGTTTGTCCAGTATTACTATTTTAAATTATTTCAGAATTCATTTCTTAAAAGAAAATTTTCCAAAATTTAGGCATTTAAAACGATATACACATTATGTGGACGTCGTTAACCTATAAAACCACGTCTAACATATCAATAATATACCTATATAGCATCTATATCACGTACAACATAATTATAAAAAAAGTTATATTTATTAGTGTAACAAGTTTAATACTCAACTCAAAATCCTTGCAGCGCCATTGAAAAGCTGAATAGATAAAGCTTTCATAAGACAGATATCCATTTTGTTTCTAACAAATAAAAATTCAATCTTAAGGATATATAGCACTTACAAAACGTCTCTTTTTATTCACTGAAATATTTTTATAAAGATGGAACTGTAACATTCTATTGTATAGTCAATGAAAAATATGCTCATTAATTCTTTAATAACATGAACCCGTCTGTCTTTTTGTGTTTAAAACTTTTGTGTTTAATATATTATAAAACCTTAAAACTCTAAAAATAATTATATGTAGTTTGTAAAAATGTATTTGGCATATATTAAACATGAAAAAAGAATTTTTCAATGGCTTTAACTCAAAAGAACGATTTTTGAGGTTTTGGTATCATTTATTTAAAAACATTTGAAAACATTTACTTGAACTTTTTTACATACTATTAAATTTTATGGTTTGTAAGTAGTCTACTTATTTTTAATTTTTATTGTAAAACAATCCTTAAAACGTCGACAAAATGTGCTGCTTTATATTATATTACAAAAAAAGTTATTTTAATATAAAAGTTACAAAAATTTTGAAAAAGTTGGTCTATATTAATTACTAGTTTTTAAAATACCAGAGTAATTTGGGAATTCTAAAACATTAGAGTGAGTAATTAGGAAATTCCAAAACACCAGAGTAGTTTCACCCAAACAAAGAGTAATTGGTATAGTCGAATCTTTATTTTATAAAGATTCGACTATACCAATTACTCGTATAACATATAAATCAATATAACTTATACCTTATTCAGCCAACTTTTTGAAAACATTTACTAGAACTTTTTTACATACTATTAAATTTTATGGTTTGTCTAGTAGTCTACTTATTTTTAATTTTTATTTTAAAACAATAATTAAAACCTCGACAAAATGTGCTGCTTTATATTATATTATAAAAAAAGGCATTTTAAAATACAAGTTATAAATATTTTAAAAATTTGGTCTATATTAATTACTTGTTTTTAAAACATCAGAGTAATCGGAAAATACAAAAACACCAGAGCAATGGTGTTCTAAAACACCAGAGCAGTTTAATTTAAACAAAGAGTAATTGGTATAGTCGAATCTTTATAAAATATCGTATAACATATACATTAATATAACTTTTCAATTGTTTTATTCAGTAACATTTTTAAAAACTATTAAAATTCTCTTTGTCAACCTGGTTATTTTCAAAGTTCAGTGCTAAATTTAATTTGTAGTAATCTTGGTGTTACTTATTTTTAATGTAACACCGCGTTTATTCTTATGACAGCTCACGATTAACTCTAAATTGCATCATGCTTCAAAATTTCTATTCCAGATCTTCCTAGAACTGTCGTATCCGGTATTTCATTTGAATACTGATCACAAACACAAAGCCCCACAACCCTAATTCAATTAAAATCCCATTTCATGCCATCGTACTTTAAGCAAACACAAAACAGACAGCAAATACAATTATCTCGCAGAAAATGCACACTCTGATTATGAATTCTGTGTCTGCACAACATATCAAAGAGACTCACCATCCCAGAGTAATCAACATCCAATTCCGAAGCATCAACTGTCTGCATTTTATAGCACGAGCGGGTTTCATTACAGCTTGGAAATAAGAGAAGCTCGGAATACGCCTAAAAACGTTTTTGGGAGTGCAAACAGAATATTCTCGACGAAAAGTTGTTTCTGATGCACCTATTGTTCTCGGCGTCCGTCCCCGCACGAAGATGACATAATTTTAACTCGGCCCGAAAAGATAGCATTTCTGGAAATCCAGAAACGCAATTAGAAGCAAAGCAGGGTTTTGAAAAGCTATTGAGTGCTCTTTGAACGTGTGGTCACGATATAATGGGAGAATGGTCTATGTATATTATAACGGTGAAATTTCTCTTCGTGGAAAAGACCGAATTGATTGCTATTTTATCTTGCGATTTGGAAATTGCGTCTTTCTTATGAATGATGTAAAATTAGTTTACATTATTTATTCGTATCAGTAAATTCATATAGTGTAGCTTTAGTAACAATAAAATTAGTATAATATGGAATTTATAGATATTTGTATTTACAGTTGATTTGTAGTTATCTACACTATAAAAGCGTACTTAAAATGAGTACCTAAACATACTCGCTTTTCCTTGAGTACAATTGCATCGTAAATGAGCGATGACGTACTGAAATGTCAGTAATCGTACTTTCTCAAAAATGATCAGTGTTATTTAATATTGCTCATATCAGCTTCTGTTCAAGCCACCTTAACAGAACGACCTGTCAAAAGATGGTTTTCCACATTATTTGATGTCAATTGCTTAAATGGAAACTGAGTTATTAAAACTCAATTATCTTACTTGCCGTTCTTTAGACACACCTTTTTAACATGTTTTCAGTTTATAACGTCTTCACGTTGACCTGGTAGTATAACGGATAAGGCACTGGGTTGCGGTGCCTGAGGATCTGCTTTCCATTCGTGGTGTCTTGGTTGTAATTGATGATATTTATTGAAAGCGATTTATAAAGGCTGCCTATGTAAAGATGCAACTGCTCTTTTTGTTCATTTTACTCATTTTTGAGTACATCTATTTTTTAAACGAAATTTATGTATTCGGAGCTATTATAAGCATCGAACGTATTCAAAAATAAGTATATTTTCTTATTTTTGAGTACCTATTTTTAGCAGTGTAGTTGTAGCACTGGATCGACGATATATAAAAATTTGCAAAAAAATTCTGTAAGGGTTTCTTATTATTTTGTAATTTTAGATTTTATAATAGTAGAGGATTAATATTAGATGAACTCTAAATATTTCAATACATTAAACAAGTATAATAGTTATTTATAATTAATTATTATTTTTATAACGTATATCCTAAAAAAATAAATACAGAAAATTAAAATGATGATATTCTACGTGTAACACGGCTTGAAGACTCCTACAAAAAATAAAAGTCATTTTGAAATTTGCAAGAATAGCTTTTTTTAAAAGTCTTTTGAAAATTATATCAGTTTATAATTTGAAATGAACAAACGTTATCCAAATAATTTATCTTGAATTTCCAATCTTAGTTAATTTCTTGTAACATAAAAATATGTTTTGAAAATTCACAAAAATGTTAAAATTAATTTAAAATAACTATTAAATTGCTTAAAATATTTACATTTTGACGTAAATAAATTACATTGCTAGTCTAAACGAATCATAAATTGCATTTTAATGAAACCCGTTTCTAGCTATAAATTATATTTTGAGCAAACGATTCTGAATCCCTGCGCGGGAAATTATACCATTGATATTCTATTACAAAAAGTGAATGAATCACAAGGGTCCCCCAAACTTAAAATTAAACACTACAATAAAATAATTATATATAAATAATCGAAAACTGGGAATATTCCCTAAATATACATTAATCAATCTTAACGGATAGGAAAATTTATTCTAAGTAATTAAGACATCGCTGCGAAACTTATTAAAAGTCGAATCAGTTAATGGAATCACAAAATAATTCGAAACTATTCTGAATAGAGAAATGAGAATTTAACAACTACTGAAGACGTATCGTTAAGAACAGAAAATAATTATCAAGTTGCATAATCGTGCAGATTCAAATTACTGGAGATTTTAAGCTCTTTTCGATCATCTTTCAACGGGAACGTCACAAACACTCACTGAGAAATACAAAGCTTCTATAATTAGCTCATAAGACGAATATATGCATTATATAGAAGGGATATCTTATTATTATTATCTCTCCAGAACTTGGTTAGTTAATGGACTAATGCAAATGATAAGAAATGGTTTCGGAGTGGAACGTTGACGAAATGTTTGCTGATGAAAGTTTTATTTCAGGCTGTTTGGATTTCAAGTGTAAAGAGTAATTATAAAAGGCTGAAATATTAGTAGCTTGTGGTTTTATGTTTCAATTGCGGATAAGAAACTTTTAATGGAAAAGATATTTGAAAAGGAAAATTATTTTAAATTGAAGAGTAATGTGTTTTGTACGCTGTTAAATATAGGTACTCAAAAATAAATAAAATTTACTCATTTTTGATTACATTCTATTGATTTTTTTGATTGCATTCTTTTGATACATTTTGATTGCATTCTATGCAATGCTCTGAATACATAAGTTTCATTTTTGAAAAAGACATGTACTCAAAAAAAGTACAATGAATAAAAATTAATTAAAAGAGTAGTAGCTTGCTTCCATAGGCTGCCTTCATAAATCCCTTTCAATAAATATCGACCATTACAACCAAGACTTAGCGGTAATCAATACCCATATCCTCAGGCACCGCAGTCCAGTATTTTATCAGTTGTACTACCAGGGTGACGTGAAGAACTTTTAAACAGACGTAATATTAAAAAGGTGTGCCATAAGAATGGGAAGTAAGATAATTGAATTGTAATAACTCAGTTTCCATTTAAGCAATCGACATCACATAATGTGGAAAACCATCTTCTGAACAACTATTTGAAGTTTCTCAGGTCGCTTTGTTAAGATGGTTTTAACAGGAGTCGAAATTAACAATATTAAATCACACTGCTCATTTTTAAGAAAGTACGGATGCTTCAATTTGAGTACGTCATCGTTCAATTACGATGCAATTGTACTCAATGTACTGTCGCTCAATTACGATGCAAGTATCTTCATGTACTCATTTTTAAGTACCTTTTCTTACAGTGTACGTGAGTGGCAGACAGAAAATCTGGTATGTTTTAAAAACGTTCTAATTTAAATCGTTTTGTTTAGGTTTTATTTCATAAATTAATATAATTTAAACTTTAACAAAACATTTATAGAAATCTTCACAAAAAAAAGTAATTTTCAATCAATTTCAATTTTTATCTATCGGGAGTAAATATCTTCAAAATTGTCTGTAATATTACACTTATAATTATTATTAAAAAAAACTTTTATATAGACAAGGTGGTCACAAATTGTTGGCTGATAATCATTGTTTGACTGTATCACGTTTAGCTGTATAGACATAGTAAAACATTATTTTTGTTAACTACTTCGGCAATATTTTAAATAACATTATATAAACATGATTTTAGAAGCAATAACAAACTATTTTAAGCTTAACAAAAAGAATGGTTTGCTATGCGTAGTTAAATTTCCAAACAATCACCATCGCCCAACAATTTGTTAACATTCTGCATTTTATGGTTATACCATTTTTTGATAATATTAATATAATTATAACCTCTACAAAATAGAATTGCGTATTTAAGAAAACAAAACTTCGTATTTTCTGTACTGAAATTTCGATGCCTATTTCGGAATTACATAAATACTATACGAAAACATATAATGTAGAATTATATATAAACTGAGTGGCCAAAATATTATGACCATCTGACGGTTTTACCAAAATGATCTATGACGTCACATTGTTTCCACCAGAGGCCACGAGAGCATGTCCATGAATTTTGAAAGAGTAAAATGGGAGTCGGAACCATCATGTCAATGCATTTGTATTGGACATATTAAATGAGTTACAATTTCAATCAAGTAAAATACGGGGACATAACAAAACAAGGACGGATTAGTAGTGAAGCTACCTGAACACAATTATTTAAAGATATTTACATTATTTTGCTAATTAAAAATTAAATCACCAGTTGTTACCCAACCGGGGATCAAACCTAAGTAGCAATGCTTGAAACACGCAGCCAATGAGAATGATCAAAAACCGATAATAAGGCGGAGCAAAAATGACGTCAAAAATGTGCTTTTCTTGCCCACTTTCAAAAAGCGAAAAACGAGCACACCTTCTATATATAGTCTTCACTATCCTTGATTTATTACAACGTTAGTAGAAGCATTTTGTTCGAACGGGTATGGTTAAAAAACGCGATTTTAATGACTTTGCGGGTGGAATGATTCTGGATACTCGTGTTCATGGAGTGATAATCAGCAAAACCGCTGCATTTTTAAAATGTTCAATAGTGAAAATGTCAAAAGACTCGACGATTAGCAAAAAATGGGTCTCAAATTACCTCTCATGCTCGTCAGCATCTACTGAATGCTCGAGAAGAAAAAATAGTTTCCAGGTCTTTAAGAGGAAAACTGGAGAAAATGACAGCATAGTTTAATCAAGATTCATCTTAAAGAATCTCTTCTATGTATAGAATATGGAAGTGCATGGGGTATAGATATGGTCATAATATTTTGGCCACTCAATGGATCAGACGTATTCTATTGACCTTACAAGCAAACGTCTTAAGGAAAATATTTGTAATATTATAAAAACGTAATAAACAATTAACAAACAAAAATTGTAAGAGTATTATTATATATTATTATCACGACCATGATCGTACGTAATTATATTCAGTAAAAAGTATTCCAGAATACTCAAATACGCTGGGATATAAATGTGAAAAAAGCCAAGTTCACAAATAATAACAAACAAAAAAACGATTGTATTCTTCGGTTTTCCCGAATCCACCCAAAACTTCTTCAGAAGAATTCACTTCCGATAACTTTTTTTTTCGTCAGAAAACACCAGTCACAAAAAAAGACGATGGTACGCTCCAAAAAACACTATTCACATAAAATAAGCTTCCCTAAACTTTCTCCGGGTCCTCGGGGAAGGGTCCCTTGAACTTTCTGTCCATCCCGAAACAAACTTAGAATGCCGAGAAGGGAATCCCGCGCTTACCCAACGGAGAGAAATGCGAGTCGCGTGGCGCGTACACACATAAATCCAGATTTAGATGCTGCAACAATGGGGGGAATAATATTATGTTTTCCGAGCGAAGAGATCTCGGTGTCATTATGAATGAATGAGGACGACACTGAATGAAGCGGCGTGGAAGTTCAAACAGGAGTACGGTTGGGCAGGGTACGTGACGACCATTTGCATGCTGCGAAATGGATGGACGTTGTATTTTGTCTCTTTATTAACGGGAGCACGGCGTATTCGGGTGGACAATAGTCAATGAAACTTGGATTGTTGGCATGGGTCCAGATGTACGGAAAGTAGTTTATTTTTAAATAAATTGTAAACTAGATGTAGGACCCCGCCTTGTTGTGATCAATTTGGAATATATATATATATATATATATATATATATATATATATATATATATATATATATATATATATATATATATATATATATATATATATATATTATCATACCCATGTGTGCTTCCAAATCTCGTACGCCGAATAATGCGATCGGTTATTCTTTGGGAGAATCCTTGATTAAAATCTCTTTTTATGTTGTCCTTCGGTTGTCCCTTACTCTTTCTTTCCTCTGGAGCATTCAGTACCAGCTTACGAGCACAGAAGGCACGTTGAGACTAATTTTTGAGGAAAACTTTCCAGTTTTTAAACGCTTTAATACAGTTTCTATATTGAACCATTTCACATTCAACGGTTTTGTTTATGCTCATTCCAATACTCTAAGCACTCACAATCATTCCACACTAAAAGTCAGTCAAATCGTGTTTTTGTTTTATCTATACGTGTTCGAACCAAACACCTGCTAACGTTGTAAGAAAGCACATTTTCTGTTTTTATACCTTTCTCACCCTCTGGCAGAAACAGTGTGATGTCATTGCCTATTTCCTAAAAATCGTCAGGTTGTTATATTTTTTTGGCCACTTAATGCGTATAAAGAAACCTGATCACTTTTAAAAAAACAGAATATCTCAATAAATTAGAGTGACATTTAAATTTACTTTTGTTGTTCCGTTAAAGTTTATTAAATGAGAGAAAAATCTCCATTTACTAGCAGCATTAATACACAAATTATATTAACGAGAATTTTAAAAAATTATACTATCGCGAATTAATTACAAAGATCAAGATTCAATATATTTCTTTCTATTCCGTACATGCAGTTTAAATAATAAAGACATTCCATTAACAAAATTTTAACAAGGTATCTAAAAACAGACAAGTTGTCTGGCCAAAACGTGATCAAAAACTGCAATATGCAGAAAATCGCCATTTTGAAAACATGTTGTACATTCACTCGTATGAATAATCTGCAACAACCAAGTTATTATAGGTCATTAACAGCACCTGTGAATTATATTAATGGTCGCAGGATAAATTATACCACACTTCTGCACCACAAGCTTCCGAAGCATCTTCTAAATGATGCTCGTAAAGGATTCTTGAACGTTGGGGAACCAATCAGGGGTAAAAAAACAAGACTGCGAGTCCATAAACTGCAGAAGCTAATGAATAATGTAAAAGTGGGCTCAGGTTAGATGCGTTTTGTCTTCAAAGTATATGACATTCGCGTTCTTTCGTAGAGAGCAGTTGCTGTTTCTGTACTAAGATATATTTTTTTGTTTCAGAAAACTAAATTTTCTTAAACGAAAAGGGACATTGTAAGCTATAAATGAAACTAAAAATGTTAAGGGATTTTTAAATATTGATGTGGATTTATTATGATTAATTTTAATTGCTTTCTATTTATGGAAATGGATATTTATATAAGTGAATGTCAATGGGATAAACAGTGAGAGTTCAATTTTTAAATAGAGATCTTAACGCCTTATTTTAGGTATAGGGCTACACTTTAATTTTATCACGTTATGAATCGCTAAGTACGATGATAGTATCTGAAAGACGTTAAAAGAACAGAATTATGTGCATGTAGTCAATAAATGATGTAAAACTATAAATATTATGAGACATTGAAACTTTTTGGGGGGTTTTATCTAAACTCACTTTAAATGGATTGTGATCGTTCTTCCCTTGGACCCCTCAAATAATATTATCAATTTAAAAAAAGGTCTATTATACTTATCATAAAGGTTCAAGACAAATTATTGTCATTAAAAGTTTACATCGAATAGAATGGTATTATGCTTTCAAATTTCTTTGACAAAGATAATTTATAAAATAAGCTTAACAAAGAAATATGATAGTGCAATGGTTACCTTTGATAAAAGACGCGCTTTGTCAAAGATTCTTTTGTAAAAGTTAGCTTCCTCATCTAATGTTTTATGAAAGATTCGTGTTGATGTATTCTGCGCTGTGGCCTGGACCGCTGGAAACCGCTAACCTTCGTTATTTTTTCCGTGTCAGATTTGATCTCGCTGTGGTTCGTGGTTGTTGTGGCAAATAAACTTAGATTTCCATATTTGAAGAACGTCGTTTGCTTTGAACATTTAAAAAAAATGAGTGATAGGTGGTCAATGGGAACTACAAAGATGTTAATATACGAATATCAGAAATTCAAATTTCTCCATATGCTGACTACAAATACAGAAACAAACGATTGGATTTATAAATAAATAGAACATGCTTTGAAAGAAAACGGTTTCCGTTAAGACCACTGGAGATGTAAAAAAAACATAACAGGTTGAGGAACCAATACTTTGCGGAAAAGTTGAAAGAGCAAATACATATTATTAATTGTTACGCTTTTATTAGTAATATGTAATATATAAATTCTTATATGATTGTTAAGCAATAAATTTTAAAATCAAAACTATTACAATAAATGTAACTGTTATATTTAAAGAATTGAGTAAAATACTTCCTATATATAGCTACTTTATTAGCATTCAACTATGTATTTCTGTTTTTGTTGTCAGCATGTCGGGCATCATAGGGAAATTCAAATCTGATACCGGTAACAACACAAATAAACTGACTAAAAATTTTTATAAAATATTTTACCTAATATTTAATATTATCCATTTATAGTCTTAGAAGATATTTTACAAAAGAATTTTAATCAAAGTTTTATAAAAGATCTTTTTCAAAGATCTTTTATATTGTAATTAGTGTAATACAGGCCCTAGTCATATGTGAGGGAAAGAAGTGTCCTTCTTAAGCTTATGCGTTAGTAGCGATTGTATGCCAAGAGTGAGGGAGCGTGGGCTAAAAGTGAAGAGACAGTTGAACACTTACTTATAATTTCCGTGGAAATTTGTTTTAATTAACAAAAGTGGAGTGGCCCTTTCTCTCATTCGCCACCCCTAATCGCTGTCACTGAGGTTATGGGTCTTACGTTTGTTTTGATGTTTGTCTTTATTGTTAATCTGTCTTAAGGTTAGAGGTTGGATCATCCACATAACAAGGTTTGCTTCAAACATAAGATACTGTTCCCGTTTTTTTTTAATAAATAACATATTAAAGTAAAATAAGTTATTTTTGCACATCCCCACTATAAATGAATACGTTAGCCTTAGCTACGTACGCAGTTGGCAGACGATACAACAGGTAAAACAACAAGAGGATTATAACTTCGAAACAATGGATGCGAAAGGGGAGGCAGGAGGTCGCTGATGATGCGGATGAGTTATTAAATATTAAACTTTCGTCTGCAAATACGTAATATTAAGCACTGCACGCAATTCGGGTACTTTGTCTGAGCACTCGTGACATTCGGGTACCATTGAAGCGTATGATGGCCGACCGTGATTTCCCGAGAAAATTGTAAATACTCATAAGGAGAAGGACATTTATTTATTTTTATTATTTTGCTGCTCATTGTTTCGTGTATTTAAGTTTTCCTCGGAAAATCCAATGAATGTCTAGTTTACTTCGAAATTGGAGGGAATCGACATGTTTTTGTTAGGGAATCTTATCTGGGAGACCAGATTACAAGGGTTATGCTGGTTGTTTGAAGTTCTTGAATAATGACATATATTATATACAGGGAAGTTTTTTCGCGGAACATTGGAAATATTCTATTAGACATAATTTCGAAATGGTGTCTCACAACCTGAACAATGTATAAATTGTAAATTAAAGTTTTGGAAGATCAAAATTGTTGACCCATTAATTTTGTTGGGAGTCTACGTTGTATTATAAAATTAATCCTGAATTTTCATAAATTTAAGAACATTCCTGTACTATTCGCATTACCGAAAAATGTTATTTCATAGCAAGTAATATATGTATTTTTTCCAAAAAAAGGATAACAGAAATCCAAAAAAAATCGTAACTTGCTCTACACTTTTACCGAATGTTTCTTTCCGAATTCTAGGTTTTTAAAATTTTAAGTGTTTACTTAAACTAATTTCCATTATTAAAGCAACATTTCTTTAGTTAATTAAAATTAAATAATCGAGTAAATACGCAAAAAATACTATTTTAAGAATTTAATAAGTATATTGCCAATTGAAAAAGTAATTTTTGCAAGGTACTTCATTCCTTTTAAGTATTTTGGATACGTTTAAAAAAATTGTATTAGTATAATTCAGTCAATCTTCAGATTGACTAATCTTCTCACTTTGACGGTAACATATATACCATTAATTATCTGGTTAAACTAATGTTTCATTACTACCCATATGAATAAAGTCCTATGTGTTATACCTTGTATATATATATATATAAATCCAAATGTTTGAATAACAGCTTGCTGCTCAGCGAGTAGTCAGGCTTTTTGTATATTTAATTTTGTATGTAATTAATAATTAAACAAATACAAAAATTTATAAAATTTGAAAAAAATTCTAAATAGTATTGTGTTATATAAACAATTTACTGCTATGAATTGTATTAACTAAATATGTAATTTCCTTTTCAGAATATCTGAATGAGAGCTAATTGTCCAGCCTTCGTTCCCCCTCCCCCACTCCCCCTTACCTTCTCACCTATTTTAATATAAACTTCAATAGCTAAATTTAATATCCCAAAACACTTTCTCATATTATTAGACTAATTTAGTTAGTGCAAGGGCGCTTCGCACTCTTCCAATCAAAACTTTTGCATTAAGAAACCAGAAATTTTCTACACTGCAATTTGAAAATATAAATAAATATATATAATAATTAGAAAATATAGATTATAAAAGGATACATTTTTAGATACGTGTTCATGCATTAATGGAGACCGTCCGGATTGCATAAACTCCCTACTTTTCTTACTAAATTATTAATTATAAACAACTAGAAAAACTGTAAATTTCTAAAGTTGTCTGGCATAAACACAACTCTTCGTTATTGATATAGAGATATTTCTATGTGCTTCAAAAGGCTCTTAATAAAGTTGGGCCACGTATTCAGTAAGAAATACAGTTTCCAAACATGATAGCCTAATATTTCTTTTCTAAAACTATATTCAAGAATCTTTTGAATAGGAATAAATTTTATGCAACACTATATGCAACACATTTCGATACTCTAAAAAAAAATAACAGTATACTTCTTTTATGCATTTATCATGTTCTCTTTTGACCGAGCATATTCCTCTTAAACAGGGTTTACATTCCAATCCATGAGATTTTGCGAAGGAAAAAATCGCGTTCGATAGCAAAGAAATGAAAATATATATATTTATTCCCCAGTTCACTTGTAAAAACTGGGCAACAAAAGGAAATTCAACGAATTTGGCAGAAGAAATGGCGGATTCTGCGCCTTCAAGAAGCAGGAAAGAAAAATCAGTATGCATTTATTTAAGTACATAGGGACCGGAGTTCCGATGAAATCCAGAAACATCTTATAAATTCGAATTCTACATATTACTATATTTTTTAAAGTCGGGGAAAGATGGGGAGAACTAGTGATTGTTTGCTTAGATTTTCTCTAACAGAATGCTGCAATACCAATAACAGATTTCAGAGTTGGAAATATTACAATAATGGATTTTTTTTAAGGTAGAGTAAAATGTATTGCGGGGTTGAATTTTTCGAAGCATCGCATTAGAGGAACACAAAAATATACTTCACAACGATAAAATTGTTGTATCAAAGTCCTAACGATTTCTAATTACGTCTGTTTAAATTGTCTTAAGTTTTATTTCATTGAATGCTTTTCATAAATGATCAATAAATATTTTAAAAAGGCTTTTTATTGTATATATAATTTCAATAGTATTTATGTATATAAATCAAATCGAAGTTATCATTTGCGAAGTTCAACTAATTTAATCCTGTTTTGTTAACTGTTAAAAAATCAAATGTATGACTTTTATAATATTACATGAAATAAACGTTTTCAAAAGAAGAAGAATATTTCTACAGATTTAAAATTTCAAATTAGTATAATTTATAATTTATCGTCCACAATTAAATAAAATTTCATACTTACAAATAATCCAATTTTCATAATTGTTATTTTGTTATACAAATTGAAAATAATATACTAATATTACAAACAATAAAATCTATTTAAATATTTTATTTTTACTTAAATGTACGCTTTATAAAAATGAATGATTTTTCGATTCTCTTAAATACTTTTCAAAAGAATAAAAATATTTCAAAATAATTTCATGGAACAAGACTGTATATTTATCTGCAAAACAAATCTCACATTAATACAATTTCAGTCGATATTTTTATAATAGAATATGTTTATTAACTTATCTGTACTGTTTGCGACACATTTTCTAATCGTCAACGACGGTTAAAAGACAATTTTATTTATTTTACATAAAATTTCGAAATAAACAATCAAATAACTAAATTATTATGTTTTTAATCTATATCCTGCGAACTCTTAAAAATTATGCGAATAGAATATCGCTATAACAAGCTAAAAACTATTTCACTTTTGATTTAAATCACAGATATATAGTTTAGAATATATTTTTTTAAGCTCTTAACAATTATGAATGATTTTTGTTAGAAAAACTACGTTGGCATAGCAACGCGCCATTTTATTTTCAATTACTAAAATTTACCTATATTCTATTTACTATAATGTATTGCTTGAAGTGTTTATACAATGATAAGAATATAAATTTCTCAAATGTATTCGATTCAGTTAAAAAATAAATTACAAACGTTCATTGGCAATACTTTTACATAACTTTTTTTAATTGGAATCGTACTAGAAGCACTAATTTTTAACATGCAAGATTCTTGTTTGAAAAACAACATTTGCATAGCCCAGGGGCATTATATTTTCAATAGACTCTATGCATATACGTCATCAATCGGGAAAACGAAAGCAAGTATTACGGATTTCGTATTAATTAGTGTATAAAAATATCGTCTGTTAAAAAAAACGCTTTATTTTATGCAAAATCGATTGATTATTCTATTACATTTAATCTCGATACCAGGTCGTGCAATAGTGTTCCTTATGATTGTATTAACACATATTTTATAAATAATCTTTAGCATCTTATCAAATGAATTAAAATGCAACTATAATGTACTGTTTGAAATGCGTCCAGTGTTAAGAATATAAATATTTCAGAAGTCTTTTCGATACAGTCAGAAGGAATATTCTAAAGTTCCTTGAGAACGTTTTCATCGCCAAGCCGCCAAGTCAATACCCTCGAAACTCACGGGCAAGTCGTAAAAACATCGCCTCCAGTGTCCACTCTGTTTCGTTCATTAGTAAAACAGATTTATTTCCCAACATTACCTTCATCATTTCACCAAGAACGTCCACGTTGCTCGTTTAAAGAACAGAGCGTTAAAAGGAATAATGGTAATAAGGGGCTTCTTTTTCTGGGGGGTGGCGCCATTACTGCCAACTAATAATTTGCGCTGCTCCGGATACAAATATGTTCTTTTGGGTGTGGCTTTATAAAACCCTTTCGGATCAAATGATAAGCAGTCTAATGGATTATGAGCAGGGAACGCTTAAATATTTGATGATGTTTTGTTTTGAAATTGAATATGCTTTTTTTGTGTGTTCCATCATGTTTTTTTAATTGTGGTTGCTTGGCGTGGAAGATAATTGAGGTTGGGTTTGTTGAGTTGTCTAAAGCACGGTGACTTAATAAATGTTTAACTCTTTCAGTAACGGGCGGTCTCTTTTGGAGTGCATTAATTTGAAAGGTTATAATTATAAATTATGTCAGATAATAATGTGTTTTTTAATATTCGTAATACATCAAGGGGGTGGAGACTTTTTGAATATTAAAAAAGTGTTTTACTGCCATGCAAACGTAAACACACAACTTTTCCATTTTCCAACATGTTCGTTCTTCGATAACCCAGTTTCTTATCATTTCCGAATTTTCCTGCAATTATAATTATAACTTTATATTTGATAATTAATGGATAAGGGTCTATATTGAGCTATATTTATTATAATTGAAAATTACAATGATTTCTATAGCTTCTTCTCAAGCAACCTTACAATGCAAAAAGTTTCAACATAACTTTTTTATATGTTTTATTTGCGTGTATTTGAACATATACTGGCTTACACATATAGTTTATGCCTATCTATGAGCTTAAAATATTGTTGAATGTAATTTCGCAATTCCAAATAAATAGTCAAAATGACACCTATACCTAGAACTGTTAAATTTAAAACAGAAAATATTACTTATTTTTTGGAATATCCCAAACATTATTAAGACATTTATATTTTTTATACATGATCGATCAATGCGCTAATCTATTACATCTAGCATCAACCTAAAACCTGATGCAAAATACTTTTAAAATTGCCTTTGCAGTTTTAAAACTTTAACTTTTATTCTAAAAGCAGCGCTAAGTGCAATAAGGCAACAGCGATCATTATAGCTCGCAATTGTAAAACTTTTAGAACATTTCCTAGTTTACAGCGAGTTGAAACTTTAAATGGGAACTGTTTAAGTATTCCCTCTAATTGCCTTGGAACAAACGGAAAATTGCCATGTTTCGCCTTGTATTTAATGTTCTTAATGATTTTTGAATATCATTTCAATGGAGAGATGCGTGTATCCAAACTTAGGAATTCGATTTGAAATGTAATGTTTGATTCTATTCGAATATTTAAAGAAATGGTTTTTATGATTTAAATAATTTACTAGTATTGCAGAGAGCTAGTACTAGTATTTGAGTTATTATACTTATAGTTAAATAATTTAACTATTTATGTTGGTTGAAGAAGACAAATGAGTTTATATCTGTTGCTGAGAGACAAATTTTTAATTTACTATTATTTATGTATGGTTATTAAATATTATTTCTGTAAATGTATATATATAATTGTGTAATATCATTTTTATACAGAAATATTGTTTTTACATTAATTATTTAATATTAATCAAAAACTTTATCTTATTATAAAGGGTATTTCAATCAATGCCATAAAAGTTTTTGAATCGAATTAGTTTATTTTAAATAATTTTAAACTTATGTAAAAAATCTTTCTAAAAGATATTTAAACATATAATTTCTGCAATAAGACACGTGCAGTAATTTCAAAATAGTGCATAGTTAAAATCGTAAACGCTTTTCACATTTGTTAACTCAAAGTGGAGACAAGAATTTTCTAAATCATAGTAAAATTTAAAAAAGCAATGTATAAAACAAAAATCTTAAATTAATGTATAGTACTAATATAATTTCAAACCATTTAGTATTTCCAGAAAATGATATCACTACATTTTCAAATATTATTTTTTACTAATTAGGTTTTATGTAAGAAACTTTAAAAACTAGAAAAAAATGTGTGTGTTTTTAACTTAAAGCAATGGTTTTTAGTATAAATAAAAGTGATAAGCAATAATACTAAAGAAAATTCCCGCTAAAGTTAATGTAAATTTAATATAATAAATAATAAATTATATTTACTTACTACTACTTAGTATTTTAAATTATTAAAAAAAACGTGCACAAATATTTTTTTCTAAAATTTATTATATATACTATGAGTTAGAACTAGAATGAAATACTGTTTTCTTCTTGAAAATAACGTTTTTAGTTAATAGAAATGATAAGTAATGATTCTAAAGTCAAATATATTTATTCATGATCCACAATTTATGATGATCATTTCTTCTTTTCGATTACAATATTCGATGTCTACCGATGTATCACTCTACTTAAATTACAAAAGAACGATACTATATTCTACAAATCGTAATGCAATCCTTCAACCTTAAAAAAAAACATTGAATAAAGACAATACTTATTTGCAGTGAATGAGTTGCATATTGCTTAAATTTTGTTCCAAAATTTTTGTTCCACCCCTAAAATTAAAGTTTTCAACAACAACAAAAATACAAGAACATCCCATCGGAAAAAAAGACGCATTCCCCAAAACAATTCATTCCATTCAATCCGAAAGGTCGGCACTTTATTTGTCTTCATCTTCAGACAACCCTCATTGTCGAGCTCATCAATAAAAGAGCTCGCCTTCTGCTGGAGACGCTCGCTTAATCTCACCAGAAAACGAGAGGACATGATTTGAGGGGAAATGTGAACGAAAATCGAAGAAGAAGAAACAAATTTGGGTCAATGCCTAACGGGAAATGGGTCGATGGACAACAGTGGGGAGTTAAAAGGGTGACCTTGAGGGCGTACTACGGTGTGTCCTTCCGTATCCCTTTCTTTCTAAGGAACACACTTCTGGTCGGATCACTTTCTGGGCATTATTCGGTTTCGGAATGAGAGGTTTCGTTCCAGAAATGCCTTCAATTAGAACGGGTCATTCAAAAACTCGAAAACGGAAGAAAGTTATCTTTTGTTGTTGTTGTTGTTGTTTATGTGGCTGCTAAAAGGCTTTTGTTTGGGGATTGATGAGGTCGTGATTGTTGAGATTCAAGTATATTCGAAGAAACAAAAATATCGGCAGGTAACGTGAACTGTGTTGCTGGATTTTTGGATTCATGCTGGCCGCGCACTGGCAACTATCGGAGATGCAACTGAACTATTTAGTTGCATGCAATTGAAAAACTCAAATTCCATCCGCAGCAATTATCGGACATGCAACTTTCGGACAAAATATCCTTTCGTTAGATACCGAGCTAACAACTTTGGCGAATAATCGACAATTTGGCGATTTTGAATGGTTTGCGATAATACGAAATTGGGGATTTTTCATCTTTACTTTGGCGATTCGAAATCTGAAATGTGGCAGCCTTTAGTCGAATGCAGTTAAAATAATCGCCGGGCAGTTGCTAAGTGATTTTTAGTCATTCAGTTGATTATCGCCGAGTGATAGTTGTAGTGAAATTATTGCTCGTGCGCGGCCAGCTTCAAAAAGGAGAGGGCATAGTAATTGAACAGGAAGTTATCCCGAAAATATTGCATTTATAAAATCTCATTTGAGGAGTGCAATTCAGAATGTTGTGTTATCATACAAAATAATGATAACATGAGTAAAAAATATTTTTACTTTCAGATAAAAACTAAACGAAGACCATTTTTTTACTCAAGGTATAAGGTGAATTCAGTAAAATAAAGTTTTATTTTCCAAAACTTAATGTATCTCAAAATGAATTAAAAATATTAGAGGTTCTCTATAATCAGTATTTACCTATAAATATGTTTGTGGAATTTCCAACAAGAAACAGCTGACGTAGATAAGGCAAGTTTTGAAACTGTAATTCTCCTTTTTAAATTCTTTTATAAGTAATTTTTCATTTTAAATGGACATGCATTTTCTATTGAAATCGTTCAACTTAAAAAGTTTCACGCATTAAACGTTTAGGGTATAAATTTACTTTAAATTTGTATATAGGTATAGTATCATTTGATTTCTAGATATTTGTATTAACTGAGGAAGTCTTGAGTAATATCCTACTTTCACACGTACCCCACAAAGCAGGAGATGAAAACATTTGCATATATTTACGATATTTACAGCTTGCAACGACACTGCGATTCATTCACCTTTATTTCTGTCTCAAAAAATTCACAGAAAACATTTCCATTTTCCCAGTGTTTATACTCCAGAACCAATGGGAGATCTGCTACATTATGGACCTCTGAAAGGAGCAGCCGATTCCGATAAACACTAATTCAACAGAAAAGATTCCTATCCCAAAACCTCAGCAGAGAGAGACGTCTCTCTCTATGCTCAATTTCTTTAGAATTTTTAATAGCACTGTGCCACTTAAAGTAAATATTTAACTGTTTATACTTTCATCATTAAATTTTTTTTTTTCTAAATTCTATAGCACTCATCAATTTAGTTATTATTTTAAACCTAACCTTCTGAATCTAAACTAAATGGACACATCACAAGCAGAAACAACGATATATTAAATGTGTCCACGCATTGTATGGAAAAATAACGATTATTAGTTAATAACATAATAATCAGATCAATCAATCAACAACAAATATTACGGCATAAATAAATTTTAAAATAGAAAGACCAACTATAGTTCCAAAAGCAAGGCTTCTCTTCGTCAGGGTAAATGACATAAATGTGTGGTATGGCATGGTTAACGATACCTCGCCAGTAAATCTTTTAAATAAAAAAATCAATAACTTTATTCAAATTTAAATATGAAATAATCTAATTTTCAAGTAATAACGTTAGTAATTTAATTTATTTTAAACTTATTAATAAAATACATATAGAAAATCCTTTGAACTTTATTTGTTGATGCCCGAAGAAGTTTTCACCTCCAAGCAATTGAGCCATCCATCAAAGCAAGGTAAACCTTTAGAGCCTTTAATCCTTCAATTTATGACCTCTTTATAGGAACATTGTCTCCAAAGATTGTGCGAGCTGGCCGTCCCTATGACGTGTAAATTACGTTTTGGGGAGAGTCACTGAGTCCACAGTCTTTGAGTGAAAATTTATATGCCTCAATATGTGGAAATTGCCCGACGTTCGCTTGAAAAGTGCCATCGTCAAACCTTGATGTGTGTGAATTATGCAGCTAGATTTTTATGAGATAGAGTAATGAAGTGTTTACCGTAATCTGGCTGTATAACAATGTTTGTAACATTGTTATACAAACTCAAAGGAAAAGTGTAAAAAAAATTCATGCTGCTGTATACGAGTATTTTTGTTGACGTGTTTACTATGGCCTTGCTGTGTATAACAATGTCAAACATAACAAACTCAAAGAAAAATGTCAGAAACTTAATGATGAATATAAATATTTTTGAATGAAAAAGGTTTGTGAGTTACGCAAACCTAATTAATGTTTGTTGATAGTTAAGAAATCTCTAATTTTCAATATAATACAATATTGTATTAACTATATTGCATTAATGAATAAATTTACACAAGGAAGCATTTCCCTCGCTTTTGATATCAGAGCCGCAATCTTTCATTTCAACTTCGCTTTAACTATTTAAACCTTCGTATATTTGACCCAAATTTTATATTGTCTTATTAGACGCTACTATAATTATGGTAATGATATCGAATTTATTACCAGTTCAAAAAAGCTACTTTTGTAGAAAAATAATTTAAAATTCTGAATAAAATCTATTTCAGCAACTTCTACACCTTTTCACTAACCTTAAAAGCATACAAAAAATTTCACATATATATTTAAACACAACCCCTAAATAGTTAAAGAAAATAACATCAACTCTCATTTCAGGTATTAAGATTAAAAATACACGGTGCAGTCAACCAGAAAAAAAATTATTGGACGATGGTATATTTTTTGGCTGTTTAATTACATATTTTGCTATGTCTTAATTACTTTGTTTGTTGATACTAGAACTAACCGAATATCATGATTATTCTGTGAGCGCAAATTGCTTTTTTATAAATAGAAATCCTACAAAATTTTCCTTAGTGTTGAGTAATACCTTTCAAAGATAAATATTCAACTATGCGCAGGTTTTTAAATATTCTGCCTCAATTTATCTCAAACTTAAAAGTTATATGTAAATTAAGATATTGTATATGATATAAGATACTCAACATCTAATTGTTAACAGGAAAACAATTATTTTATGACTTTATATTTCCTTATAGGATAATGAAAGATAAAAATTACTTTTTATGGCTCGCATAATTCGCGTTTAAAAATTAAGTAAAGATATGATGATCACTAAACAGCTGCAGATAATGTAATTCGACGGAATCGTATACTGCAGTAATATTGCTTTTTTTTATTTTTCTCGATATAACGAAAAATTCGCTAAAACAGCATTAATCTGTTTCTAACTAAGTACATTTCCTTGAGTAGTACTTCAAACTGAAAAGAATAAGAGTACTTACACGTCTTTTCCATCGATCGTTCAATCGAAAAGCTTAAGTCGTTTTCTTTTCTTATTTTTCTTCTAGAAAAAGGGAATCGTTAAGATCTAAGTGTTGTCGTCACTACATTCCTCTTTTTTTTTATTGAATAAAACATTTCATTTGATTTATATTTCAAATAAATGTTGAAAGATCAAATTGAATATGTGAATTTCAAAAATAGAATACATATAATTGTTAAATATTTATGCAGTAATCATTAAAAAAAAAGTGTATACCCACCATATTTATAAAATATCCGAGTGAAATATTTGAAAAATGTCAAGAATATATGTTAATGTAAAAAAAAATTACTTTAAAATATTTAGTTTATACTAGACAAATATCGATCTGACATTCAATACTAACCATTAAAATAATTTTAAGATGCAATTGTCTTTTTTTAAAAAAAGACTTTCCTTTTAAGAGCTACTTAAACAAAGATTGGCATAATTATGAGATATTATTATATACGTATGTGTATAGTTTTAAGCAAATAATATTTGATTTATGATAGATAAAAATGGACCTGATATTGAACACTAATCATTAAAGAAATTTTAAAATGAAAGAATCTTTTTTAAAAAACCCTTACCTTTAAAAGATACTCAAAGATTTGTATGTGTGTGTGTCTCTATGCTTGTGTGTATGCGTGAGTGTCTATGCTTGTGTGTATGCGTGAGTGTCTATGCTTGTGTGTATGCGTGAGTGTCTATGCTTATGTGTATGCGTGTCTCTATAAAGATGCTTGTGTGTATGCGTGTCTCTATGCGCGTGTGTGTGTATGCGTGTCTCTATGCTTGTGTGTATGCGTGTCTTTATGCGCGTGTGTATGCGTGTCTCTATGAGCGTGTGTGTATGCGTGTCTCTATGCGCGTGTGTATGTGTGTCTCTATGTGCGTGTGTATGCGTGTCTATATGCGTGTGTCTATGTGCGTGTGGGTGTAAGTGTGCGTATGTGCGGGTGTGATTAAGCAACACATGATAATTTAAGGCAAAAAACAAACCTTAAGGTACAATGTCTCAAAATAGATTTGACCCATTTCGACACAACGAAACAATCTTAGGCACATTTTGAAGATTGAAAAGATTTATATAAAAAGTTTTTGGCAAGAAAAACGGGGAACAGTATAAAGAAAGTAATGGTGATAATACTAGATATTGGAATTTTCCCGTTGTGTGATCGTTTCTCTCCTGTCTGTTATGAGTGATTGCACAAAACAAAAATCCCTCTTCTGTACGAATCCGTGTCCACACCACATGGCAGTTGGTTTCATCGATTTAGCGATGACGACAACCACAGCCGAAGTCTTAGTACGAGTAAAAAAAAAGACGACCACTTCTATCATTTATCTAGAAAAAACCAAAAGTAAAGTGATAAAGTCATTTAAAACATTTTTGTATGAGCTGGGAAGTTCTCCAAAAAAAAGTATACGATTCGCCAAGGAGTAATGCATTTTATTTTGCCTAAATTTATGACCAACTCAGATAAGTATAATGAAATATTTTCTTACTTATTTTTATTAAATAGAATTTATACATCAGACCACAAATTTTTCAAGTTAAACTAGATGTATACTATGTATTAAAAAAAATATTTTTTTTTTACTTCACTTTGACATAATTTTAATTATCTTGTAAACTATTTATATTTGTTATTAGATTAAAAATACGATAAATAATAGAATAATTTGCGTTGTAACAAAATGAGATAAAAATGTATATAATTTTAGATGTATAAGTTAGTTTTTTTTAATTATGAACATTTTTTAAAAAGTTTGTGCTGCAAAGTTATTGCTATGAATAGGTAACTAACAGCCAGGACTTTTCCCACGGCATAAAATGTTGACATAATTGAATTTTAAAGTATAATACCGAATTTTATGTTTTTAATTTCTGATGCTCGGTGATTTCACGTCCAGGAAACTCTAGTTTTTCAGCAATACACACAAGTTTTAAACTCAGAAAAATACTTATTTTACAATATTTTTTTTATTTAAAGGTTTGAGGTATTATCTTATCTATTTACGACTAATTAACAATTATAAAATAATATAAAAAGTGTGTGCACAGGAAAAATTAATTAAAATTTCAAACAGGGAAAATAACTTTGCAGCAGTAAAAATCGCTTGTGCGTCAATGGGTTAATTCCTAGGTATGTTTATCGAACATCCATACATTTTCTTAACTTTAAAAACATCACCCTCAAATAATTAAGTTCTATACACCAAAAATAATTAAATGAAAATATGGAATTTATAATGAATGTAGCTGCAAAATTAAAGTTAACTCTCTAATCGATTTGGATATCGATAGACGTCAATGGTCAGTTTCTCCAGCAATGCGGATTAAATTCATAAAAATATCATATATATTATTTCTGTAGTAAAAATCCCTTTTACGCACCTTAGACGCAACGGATCTTAACATATGAGGGATCGAAAGAAAAAGAATTCCATGAATTTTTTAATACTCCTAATCGTTCAGAGTATTAAAAAACATTATTTATTTTCATAAATAATAAACATAAAAGTTATCTGCATAATAAACGATATACTTATATAATCGCTAACACTCTTAAATAATAACATCTCATGTCCGCTAAATACATGAACTTACACACAAACCCCACAATAAAAAAAAATCTATAAACGAGAGTCTACAACAGCCATCAAAAACAAGTTTCTACGATTATCTCCCAGAAGACCAGCCGAACAGAATTTTAAGTGTTTTAAGAACCGCTGTCCAATTAATTGGCCAAACCCAGCCCTTCTACACCGGTAATTTATGTCCGCTCGTTCCCAACGCACCCCCATGCAATTGGCCGGAGTAAAAAGCTAGGTTAACGTTCCGAAGAAAGTGTTCTCTCTCTCCTCAGAGAAGGGCGTGGATCTGATGACCTTACCTTCCTCAAAGGTCACTAATCCAGTCAGTGACCTGTCGTGGCCGCCTATTCCACATATCGTGTGTGAGGCCCGAATCATGACCATTGTCTTCGAGTGTGCTAAACGCTGCTAAAACACATGGGAGAGTCTGGCTGGAGTCCACTGTGATCGAAGCGTTCAATCAATTGTTATTGATTAAGTAAGGGTATTTTGATAGGTTAATTGAACATTGATAAGATATTTTGATGTTTTTTTTAATTGTTTTGGAATAAAATGGCACAGTTTGTGAATGGATAAATAGAGGTCTGATGGTATGTCCGATCGGAATTTCAAATAGGGAATTGGCTGTTGAAAATATAGTGAAAGGGTGGAAATAGTGACCACGCTAAGGGAAAATATTTGGAATAAAATGGCACAGTTTGTGATTGAATAAATAAAGGTCTGATGTTAAATCCGATCGAAATTTCAAGTAGAGAAGTGGCTGTTTAAAATATAGGGGAAGGGCTGTTTAAAATATAGGGCATAGTGACCACGCTAAGGAAAAATATTATTTTTTTTTCAATAAATAAAAATTGAAAGAAAACAAATTGAAATTTCTCATAAAATAATTTCATTATTTAGGTATATTCTAACAATATACTGTGACTCTATTTTGATTACTTAAAGACAAAAAAAATGCCTCAACCCTACAAAATTGCCTGACAGGACATTGAAAAAGGGCCACCCACTATGCCCGATATAAAAAAGAACTGATTGACGATATTTTAAAGAACATGGATATGTATATTTTTAACATGAAATCAATATTATCATTCAATACAAAGAGTGTAGTAACATTTTAGTGCATTTGAAACTTATTTTCTAAGCTTTCTAGGCGTTTAAAAAATGCCTTTTAATTTTTGTCTTTTCGTAAAATTATTTATACACATCACAGATGGAATCATTATCTTCTTCGTAGATAGCTTCAGCACCTGATCTACCCTTCATTTTCTCTGGAAATAGCGGCCGTGGCCACTTTTCTCAGTTTGATGCCATTACGTAAATACGACACTAACTCACTCTAACACACTTAGTTCAACACATACGTTTGAAGCTGAAATCATAATAGCTTTAAAGGGTTACTGACAATCGCACGTATTATGAACGAACTTGTATTTAATTATAATAATTATTGCGATACGCTGACCTTACATCAGCACGTTCAAAACCATAAAAATATTGAATAATTTCTATAACAAGTAATCAGAACAACCCCAACTTTACGATAACAACTAGTATATGAACGAACTGAAGGAGTAATTTAGGAATTGTCCGCTTCTTGACAGCACCGCAAGGGAAGCAATGGCCACTTTGCGTACCATGCTCCCCTACATTGGAACTGTAGGTCATTACTTTTTCAGATGTTATTATACCTAAAATGTTCTAGGAGTTATCTATCAAATGTCAAAAAATATCTAAATAGTAATGTTTTTAAATAAATTGTATTTTTCTATAGTTACATACCTCAGGCCTATATATAGGTAAGGGCCAAAGTACGCTCTTCTAGAACATTAAAAAACATTTTTTTTAAATCTTATTCAATACAAAAATAAAGGTGATGGGAAAAAATATTTGTTAATCTAGTATGAAACATCGCCTTTTCTTTTACCACATTCGAAATACTCAATTCTAGTTGTGTTTCTCGATTTAACTTGCTAAACAAAATAAGAAAAACCAAAAGGTAACTATTGTTTATACCGAGTAGATAAATCAAAGCCCCAGTTTCTTGCATGCTATTGAAAAGTGTTTAAAGGTTATATATTTCATTTAGATATCGCCTTTAAGCATTATATTGCATACAAAAGTATCAATCTTATTTCGCCAATCGGTTTCCCAGTTGTAAACATTTTGTTGCGGCCAGGCTAAAAAATGCAGTTTTTTTATAGTTTTAGGTCAGTGGGTTAAGGATGTTTTAAAAATGTCATCAAGGGGGTACACATTTTCCCACACACAGTTCGATATATACAAACGGGAGAGACAAACAATCTCACATTGACATATATTCTTAAATTTCACTAATAAGAACTTAATTTTCGCTAAAAAACCGCAATGTTTCAGAGCAGTGATGGAATTGCAAGTAAGAATGTAACAACGCAAAAATCAATCAGGCTTTCAAAATATTTTGGTTTCTAAACTGAGCCAAGCTGCAACCGCAATGATAATGATATTTTATTTAAAATTTAATGTACATTTAATTTATTATAGTTAAAAATTAATGTACATTTAATTTATTAGTTAAAAATTAATGTACATTTTATCTATTATTTAAAATTTAATTTACATTTAATTCATTATTAAAATGTAATGTACATTTAATTTATTATTAAAATTTAATGTACATTTAATTCATTATTAAAATTTAATGTACATTTAATTTATTATTTAAAATTAAATGTACATTTAGTTTTGTATTAAAATTTAATGTACATTTAATTTATCATTGAAATTTATATTTAAGTGATTATAACGAAAGAATTTAAATTATTCTCCGTGTCATTGGAAAATTATTACTAAAATATTTTAGGAAAAAGTTATAAATTTTAAAGCCAAATACTGCTTTACAAATTTATCAAAAATGTATTATGAAATTTGATTTTAGTTTATTTTAAATCTCTTTCTTCAATTTAAGTCTTAACTTCGAATTGTATCTACGAATCACAAAAATCCCCATATAAAGTAAGGAATGTAGAAACTTTATAATATACTTTCGCTTCTTCAAAGGTCATTTTTATTATCATAAAAAAATAACTCACATTACACATGCTAAAGTGCATTTAATGAATTGAATGGTAGGCTGTGATTGGTTGGAATAAAATAGAAGACCGGATATTTCACTGCATTCATTTGAAATATTACGAGTTAAACTATTTATTTTTAAGCATACACTCCCTAAAAAGTGCATAAAATGCCAAGCACTTCATCAAAACCGAATTAAGTGTTTTCGTTTGAAGCACCCCTGATCCCAATTCCCGCCAAGACAAAGGGACACCACTGCGCAGCTGATTTAATAAATTCCAGGAAGCGTCCAATTCGAACAATTCCAAACGATCGAGTTAAAACGGAACGGAATTGCGGTTGATTCGGTGGACAATTGGACCGTCCTCTGTCCCCTTAAAAGGACATTCGAAAATAAGGTTCTGGACTGAAAGTTCCTGGACATCCGGGTGAGTCTTCTGAAGCTCGTAATATGGATGCGAGTGGAAGCCTTGGAACTTTTCCGTTGCGCAACTTGAGGATTCAGTGGTGGGTTCTTTAAGGACGACACTGCTGCAATCAGAAGGGAGATTTTCTACTCTTGATTGTTATCATAGGAGAAGAATTTCCTTGAAGGGGTTTGGATGGAGTGAATTTGATCCGAACCAGTTTAATCTGGTTCTGTTTCCCATTCGAAGAAAGAGGCGGTGGGGTTTGAGGCTTGAGGGTAATTTGGGGAATGGAGTTGTTCGGTTTGGGTTGCTTGTTCCTTAAAAATGGCGATCATTCGAAATTTCCTATGATTCGAAAATGTAGCACATATTACAGGTTTGTGTTATAAGCTAATGTCTAATTTGAAAACGTTGATAGAAATAAAAAAGCAAACTTTCGAAACGCGCTTGTCCAAAATATCCAAATTATTACATCACTAAATTCTGCTCCGAATTTTCTATAGAAATAATCTATTTTATTCGACCAAATCACATTCGGTCCCGTTTAAATTCACTTTCAAAGTTAGGAATTTCTACACGAGTCAATGCATTTAGGAAAATTTATTTGCGTTATCCTAAGAATTACTTAATGGAACAAAACACGATTTGAATCTTTGCCCCTCATATGTAATTAAATAAACGTTTGTTTAAAAATAATTAATTTACACAATACCATACATCCATATTATTTAGTTTGTAGTATGTCTTAATATCGCGAGAAGGAGAAAAACAAACTGCTATTTTCTAGCTTTAATAAATTTTAAATGATTTTAATTCCTCGCGCAAAAAATTTACCAGTGTTTAAAAAAGCTTCAGCTTTATTTGGTAAAAGCAAAATTGCATTGGGATTATGTGTGTGTTAGCTTAATTACATTATATAATTAATAAATATTCTTTGACTTAAAAATATGGTTAACCAGTCTGCTCAATTCGTTGGATTATAAATTAACTAAATTTAGGTCAAACATGATTCCATCAGCTACATGAACTTTTGATTTGTATTAGTCCTGCATGAATGAAAATAACTCATTTACGTCCGGGGTTTAAAAATAAATGTAAGCAACACATGATTCACTTAAAGGAAAAATATTATTGTTGTTGGTAACAAACTCCTAAAATATCGAAAATTGACAAATAAAGAAACAGTTAACGTCAAAGACTAATTTAAAAAACTGAAATACTAATTTATTAATTTTTTAATGAAACATCATGAAATGTAACATTTGCAAAATATTTTACAGGTTGATTGGATTTTGGTTTAGAATATGAATGTTTCAGAGTATTTACACAGAAAATTTCTACGTTCAATGCAAAATACTACAAGATCTACAGCGAAATATATTTGTTACATATATAACTCACACATCTTTAATATCCAAATCTAAATATTATTTATTAAATAATATTCAACTTTCATTTAACAAAAAAACATTTATTACAAACAACCGAAAACTTACTTTGGAGGAAAAACAGACTTCTTTCCCAAGGCGCTAAAATTGTTCAGAATAAAATTTAACATTTTTATCCCCTTTCCCTATATACACGGAACCTTAACCATAACAACGTTTCTCTCCCTTAACAATGTTTTCACTTACTTATCCTAACAGTGCCTAAAAGACGTTGCTAAAGAAGTGGAGAGGGGATGGGGGCTATTTCCACGTTGCCGCAATGGGAAACAATATATCTTTCCACGAATGCCTTCTCCACAGAAAAACGTGACAGTTCTACATTACGGAACGGGCTTGTTCCTCGCTTACTCCCCAACTTTGCTCTAACTAGGCTTATGGGAAAAAATAACAACCCATTCTTTTTCATTTCTTCCTTCAATTTAACTATCACAGTCTGTTCTTCTATTTAAAAAGAACTGTTGGTTTGTAATGTGTTCTTTCCTCACCTGTTCTTTCCCGACCTGAGGGAGAGCTGGATATTCAGTCGCCTAGATACAAGATTTGGCTGTTCCAAAAGCTTTCTCATATGGATATCCCTTCTTTTTACATTGCAACATTTAGACTGCGTCTCCTAGGTCCCATAGGTTTGGTTTAATCGGTGGTAAAAGTCCCATTGGTTACCAAAGAGACTTTTGTTAACGCTTTGGGACGCTTTGTTAACGTGTTTATCTTTTTTTACGCCATTCCATCGTCTACCCCGATGAAGTTGGCGGTTTTTTTATTTATTCGCGCCAAATGTACGTTGTTATCCAGATCTTAAACACGGTCTCACAAAACAAAACAAACAAGTTTTTAAAAAGAAACTGTTCTTTATCAAACAACTGTTTTGCAAAAAGAACGCAAAGATCGCACAACAATACTGAAAAATACACACATTCTCGGAACGGAATTCTGTTTTTAGACACCGTTCCAGAGGTCAGCCATCACCTTGGCGCCGAATGCGATGGGGTTGCGTACATGGAAAAGTTATGCCACGGCGGACCGTGTAATTAGAAACGACGCTAATGGACAACCTCAAAACAACCTAGAGCCCTCTAATTATATGCTAGCATTACATTGTGCTACTGGTACGTAACTACGATGCAGTCCCCAAGACTTGGAGAACTCGAGGGAAATATTATCAACTCGTCCTTTTAATTTGATTTAGAAGTATTTGGTGTCTGGCATTTACGGTCAATCGATCATCATAAAACAGGTATGAGGAACAATCTGAAGAAATGCGTGTTTTTTATAGGTGGTGGATATTGTCTTATCTCTGTCGTATCACTTTATTTGTGAAAGAAGTAACGTTTAGCCTGTCACTGGGAATGCCATTTTGGTAATATTTCAAATCAATAAACTGTGTTGTATTCAAACTTGTTTTTTACCTATTTGTTAATATACACTGTGAAAAAAAAATATACTTAAAAATGAGTAGCTGAACATACTCGTTTTTCTTTGAGTACAACTGCATCGTAAATAAGCGATTACGTACTCAAATTTAAATTATCGTACTTTCTCAAAATGAGCAGTCTGATTTAATATTACTGATCTCAACTTCTGTTCAAGCCGTCTTAACAAAGCGACCTGACAAACTTAAAACAGTAGTTTAGAAGATGGTTTTTTACATCCTTTGATGTTATTGCTTAAATGGAAACCGAGTTATTACAACTCAATTATCTTACTTCCCATTCATTTGGCACACCTTTTTAACATTTCTTCCGTTTATAACTTCTTTACTTCGCCTTGATAGTACAACGGATAAGGCACTGGACTGCAGTGCCTAAGGATCTGGGTACGATTCCCGGTAAGTCTTGCTTGTAATTATTGGTATGTATTTAAAGTGATTTATGAAGTCAGCCTATGTAGGCAAGCAACTACTATTTTTATTCATTGTACTCATTTTTGAGTACATGTCTTTTACAAAAATGAAACTTATGTATTCGGAGCTATGATAAGCATCGACCATAAGTAATGAAAAATTAGTACATTTTTTATTTTTGAGTACCTATTTTATACAGTTTATGCACAGAGTGATTACAAAAGAATATCCCAGCATTGAAAGACCATATCTTCGCAACCTAATATTTTAGAGCGTTCTTCTATGCTTCGTTATTCCACGCGATATTTTAAATGCTGGACAAAGTAACAATAGAGGATTTAATTTTTTCGGGATTTATGCTTGTATATGATTTATCTGGATATGACTATGACAATGTAGTATAAATATTAATTAGCAATGCTCTCTATGATGCCGCTTTCTCAGAAGACTTTTTCCTATAGAGCAAGTGGTTAGAACATTGTACTGATAACGGGATTCGAAATTTATCACTGTTCTATATTTCAATATAAAAGGAAACTTATTATCAAAGTTATGTATAAGTTATTAATTAGCAATTGTTATGGCTGAATACCGTTGTAACCGTGATGACATGAGTATGTCGAATTTCATGACGATATAACATTTGTAAGAAGTTTACAATTGAGTTGTAAAGCGAGTTTGTAAAACCGTATAAAAATAAAAATTAGTTGGTTTTTTTTAGCTACAGAACACCCATCAGGTTATACTAAGAAAAACAAATTAACAATTACAGAAATCAGTTACAACTTCGTGTAAATGGGAGGGGGGGGGGAGGAGGCAAGGGTTCTAATTGTATCTTATCTCAGAAACACGCAAGTATATTTAAGTAAAATATGTAGAGTTAAACGTACACAAAAAATATTTTATTGAGGTTTGGAAAACTTTAAACACAAGAAAATGCGTGAATTGTATAAACACATCGATTTCATAAAACTTTTTTTTTTAAATATTTCTCTTTGTTTATTAAAAGTATTAAAAGGAATAAATAATATTTCATTTAATAACTTAAACACGTCATTTAAAAGTTTTTATATTATCAATACATTAAATATGATAAATAAAAAAACATTTTTTATTACATTTATTTTAATCATTTTGTGAACCTATCAAAGTTAGTTACAAAAAACAACATTTCAAGGTTGATACGAACAATTTATTTACCGGAATATTTTGAGAATTCCGTAAAAATCAATTCAACCAGCATCATTAACCTATTTATGAGAAAATTATTCATCTCCCAAATTCAGATCCGATTTGCATTCGGTTGTTTTAAACTTTCCCACTTAATCATCTGATTTTGACAGATCTCCGGATTTAAATACTAAATATGTTTTAATAATTCGGTTGCTATATGTTATCAAAAACGCTATTAATTTTTAAAATGTGGTAGAAATCGAAATAAATACAATAGGTGGACGAAAATTAAAACTTCAGTATTTATTTTTAATTTTTGTAAATGTATCTAAAAGCTATCATTTCTACTTTAGAATTATAATTTTTTCAATAATATATTTGTCTTATTGAAACCGAAACGAACGAATTTATTTAGATTTTATTGCAAATTCTTAGCTATAATGTGAGTTTATTTACTACGGGATTGTAACTGTATGAAAGAAAATATTTATTATTCATAAGAATTTTAATCATGCAATATTTTTAGAAATTGTTATCGATTTGTTGTTGTCCGGATTCTTTTATTGGCTTCTTAATTAAATTTCTATCTAGTTTGACATATGTAATAATAAAGTATAAAACAATTCAAGTAAAAATCTAATCCAGTAAAACTCTTCAAAAGGCAGCAACTGTATCTGTAACTGACATTCGAAATTCTTCTTTATGTCGTCTATGAGGCATAACTAACCTCCTAATCAAATACGCGATCCTAACAAGTCACAGCGCCATCTGTTGTTGACGAAAAAGATCATAAAAAAAAACCTTGAATCCACAGATTCCTGTTTTGAGTTTAGATAACAACCGGTGATGTTGGCTTAAAATGTAGTTTCCCGTTCAAGATCGATTTCTTTTTGAAGAAAGGATTTCAAAAATATAGTTACGTCAAGGACTAACATTTTTTTAGAAAGAATAAAAACATGAAGACCATATTTAAAATATTTTTGAGGGAAAATTATATTTTTTGCTAACACAATAACTATTTTATTTATTTAAATGTTTGGCTTGGAACAAAAAGGACCCATGTCTAATGGTAATCCAATACAACTTTGGTTCTTCGTGTTCCAAGCCACAAAAATATTTCACATGTTTTCAGCACAAGTAGGAATTACTTAGAAAATTACTTAAAAAATAAGCAACGTATACGGTTAAAGGGTTTATTTTAATAGTAGTATATATAATCAAATGCTTGGTGGAAAAACTGACTAAATAATTTTCGTTTTTTTTTTAAATATTATATTCAGACGTAACCGTTGAAGAACTAGCATACACGGGCGATAATTATGAACATCCCTCCGTTCAAAGAATTCTACCCTTAGATGGCAGCACTACCAGCGGCTCGTTTAAAAACTGCTTGGAAACTATTTATTTTTAAACGCATTTCTTTAAAAAAAAAAACAATAATACTCATGAGACAAAAGTACAATTCGTCACTATTCTTGGAAATTCCCTTTCTTTTTTTATACCTCGCATGTTAAGATCCGTTGTGTGCGATACCCGTAAAAGGGATCTTTACTACTAAAATAATATATTTGATATTAACTACGTTTCATTTTTGCACCACGCTTAGTATTTATTGGCTTGAGAATTTTTTCCTGAAAACATAACGTTAGCACTATACAAACACATTAAAAACAAATAATTGAGAGAAAAATGACTTGTAGTGAGTTTTTCCAAAGTTCACGATATTTTCTATTCCAAAACTGAAAATACAGATACAAATAACGTCGACCAACTACAGTATCTACGCCCAGCAATGTTGTTCCTTCTATCTAGCACATCCTCAAAGCACATGTTCCTGTCTATCTAGCACATCATCACACCAAAGCCGATCTAATTGATTTTTAAAACCATCCCCTCCTGAAGAATTAACAACATACACAGGCAAAACTATTCTATTTGTCTATTACGCTATTAAAAAAATAATGCTTTCTTACGTTTTTATTACGCTGTGAATTGTATAATATGAATCCATGACCTCTAGTCACATTGGCAATATTAAATTCCAATCCCGCCACATCACCCAATTTAATCAATTTAAATAACTGAATAAGGTCCCCTCTAATCCTTCCCTCCTCGAGTGTATACATATTTAAAGTTCTAAGCCTATCTCCATAATTCACTCCCGAAGTACCCTGAATTGTTTTCGTAGCCTTATGTTGAGGCCGTTCTAACAAATCAATATCCTTTTTAAAATAAGGTGACCAGAATTGCACTGCATATCCCATAGAGTAATGATACAAATAGAGGAATAAAAATGCTGATTTCCGTGTGTCCATCATTGAAACCACGTGATATGTGGAAATACCAATTCATTCATGCGCCAATATTACTTGGCAGGCCTTGGCGACTTTAAGATCTAAACGAGATCGAAGTATTGTAATATGGTCTTGTGTCAAATTTTGTATTTAAATATCGTTTTTTTTTTAACGAGTGGCACAATTCAAGGGAGTTTAACAGATATATTAAGGAGATTTTTCTTACTTTGTAGTTTTGAAATAATTGCATTACGTTTTTATGTAAAAAAAAATTACCATAAGCGAAGTTCTTTCAATTGTTATTTTGTATACTTCAATAAGAAAATATGAACAATAAAACCTGAGAAATATAAAGAGTTTCGCTTCTTCGAGTATTAAACACAAATAAAATATTTTCGTTTCGTTAATGAAGCGGAAATATTTAGCGCATATTGTTTAAAAATAAGTAAATACGTACATATATGTTAAGAAGTTGAATACTGACAGAACTCGTTATCACCAAAAAAGAAGAAAGTGCGCCAAATTTGAAACTCCTGCAGATGTCTGTACGTCAAACGTGGCAGCGCTATAACCACGTGATGTTGGTTTTTCTTTTCAATGTTGACACCGCGGCCTTACGAGAGTTTGGTATTGAAGGCGCTCTCTATTTAATATTACAACTCTCTGGCACATCCGAAATGAGGCCAACCAAACTCCTTATGCAGTGGTAAAATTACCTTTTAAGATTTAGATGGTATATTTCTTTTAATAAATCCCAACATTCTATTCGCATTTTTAATAACGGTCCCACATTGATGTCCCCATTTAAAAGCCTCATTTACCAAAATGATCAGATCACTAACAACATCGCTGGCTCTAATTTCAGAACTTCGCAGATAATAAGACGCCTTAGTATTTTAGAGTTCCATGTGTAAGACTTAACATTTTAATATTAAATGCAGAGACTAATTTACGGCAGGGCATTCGGGGCACTTGCCCAGGGCCCCCATTTTAAAGGGCCCCCAAAAAATTATTATAAAGCTAACAAAATGTGAAAAAGTTAAAAATAAATTTAAAAACTAATTATTTTTTAAAAATTTAATTTAATTTAATCAAATTTTTTTTATATAATTTCTTTTAAATCAATTGTTAATTTTTTAAAAAAAAAACTTCTACTATACTTTCACTTTTCCTGCACGTTCATGATGTCCTGGATCACTTGCAAAGTTCAATTCATGGCCAGGACCGTAAACAAACTGGGTTTACGAATTGCACATAGATTTGTCGTTTACTGATACTTTCAACCTATTCTAAATTTTCTGATATTATAATCGTTAGGGATTTAGCTATAAATGGGCAGAACATACGAATCTGGCTGAACTAAAATAAATCTAAAAGGGGAGAACAGAACCAGAAACTGTTGAAATACTGCGAAACCATTAAAGTTAATTCGAATTCTCAGGATTTTAAATAAATAAGTTTTTTGCAGTATTTACACTTCTATTAAAGCTGATTATGCTATTTTGCCATGTGTACTTATACATAAATTTAGCAATTTTATTTTGAGGTACGTCAAGGGGTCCCCCTAATGTTCTTTCGCCCTGGGCCCCTAAGATTGTAAGTCGGTCCCTGATTAAATGCTCTATTTCTGTTGAAATAAAACCGCAACAATGACTAGACAAGGACTGCTAAATCTCAACCAACCGAGTACTGTAATCGATTTGCTTCAACGAATTCCAAGAAACGCAGGGCCACACAACAACAGCACCATATGGTATTCCGCTATTTCCATTTATTTACATAAGACATTCTCACATTAGCATAAGCGAATGTTAAACTATGGGCTCAATTTCTGACGCAGAAGCAGTTTCAGACACAAATTAACGAGGGACTGGAAATCTTCGATTTTAATTGCAAATCTGTATCGCATTAACCGAAGAATGTCGGAAGATGTAATGGGCAGACATCTGAAATATCATTTAATGGGAAGAAATCGTTAAACGATGCTCGCGTTGCCAGGCTAGGGAATGACACTCGGATGCATAATGAATAACTGTTAGAAGCTGGGAAGAGATCAATTCATTAGGAAGGATTCTGAAATGGCTATTTTCCTATTGGACCTTTTAATAAACGTCAAAGCCTGCCACAATTAAACTGTTTTAACATCGATTGGAAATATTTACGTCGCAAAAGTAAATGTATATAAAAATCCATTTTCAGATATTAATTTTCGTTTGAATTCATACTGCAATTAAAAGAATATGTATTCAATTAAGTGAAGTGTATGTTCTCGAAATAACCTAACGATTGAAAATAATGACATCGTAAAAAAGACTTATATATTTTCCAAAAATTAAAATAGTAAATAAATTATGCTTTGTATGACTATAGCAATTCAATTGGAATATATTTAATGAAATTCGTATAAAGGAAATAGTAAATCGCTACGAACAATAACTGTCCAGCAAAAAAAGTCAGCATCAAACCTTCATCAAAATTGTCAAATTGAAGATTTTTTGAAGGTTTTATAATGGATATTGAAACAAAAAACTGTAGTTTTTTTGAAGTTTTTAATTTTCCTGCATAAAACCTTTAAAATATCTGCATTTTCCCTTCATGATTAAAAATTGAAGGTTTTTTGCAAGTTTTTATGAAGGTGTTTTACAGTTTTTATAAAGGATATTGAAACAAAAACCTTTAATTTTATACATCTTCAAAAAAACTGTAGTTTTCCTGTATAAAACCTTCAATTTCAAAATTTTGATGAAAGTTTTATGCTGACTTTTTTTTCTGGGTGTCAATTTCCTTTTTTAATCAATCGCACATTAGCTTTTTAAATATTATTTTAATTGTAACTTTTACAATAATTACAAGCGATTATCAAATATTGAGAATAAGTGTTTTTTCATCATCTCATATTAAAACTTTATACTACAATCTGGAGATTAAAAATTCATTTAAATCGTACAAATTCAAATAATCAAGTAATTTTTCAAGAACATTACTTTAACACATCATGCTTTCAACCATAGAACACAAACAATAAATATTATAACCTGATTTAATCGAAACTCTTCTTTCTAAAAGGCTTGAATAATATCCTTGAAAACAACCCTTTGTGTCTTTTTAAGAGTTCATCATTCAATCCCGTATCTAAATATAATAATGCCTAAGCGCTTGTTTAATGTGAGGGTGAATTGAAACAGGTGTTCACGAAATTGCGTATTACGTGCAACACAAAAATGACGCATAACACCCAAGAATGACTTCATCAAGATAAATACGGATATTTGCGTATAAGTCAACTTTTAACATTGCGGTTTAGTTCTAAATTGGTAAGTAAGTTTTTAAATATTGTATAATAAATAGAAAAAATATGCGTTCTTTAAATGTGGTTAATAAATAGCGATAAAATGTATACATATCCTTAAACAGACTTAGTAATACTGACTTTCCAGTTATTATTTTTAACTCTAAATTTTCATAAACAATACATGGGATGATGATGCAACAATTGGATCGTTCAACTGAACTATAACTGAAACTTCTGGACGGCTCAAATCTGTTTCCCCATATGGTGCGGATGAAGGCAATTGAAAGCAGCCATAGTGTACCCCAAATAATTTTCAAAAGTGATTTAGTAGTGTTTTTTTAATGCCATAGAGTTGTAGCAATATTGAATGTATATAGATATATATTTTCTTCCTACAGAATTAATTTTTATATTGTCAAAAATATAGTTTTTTCTCTTGCTTTTTATCGAATTTAACTGCAGATTAACTTTTTATTTTAATAGCAGGTTACATTTAAAATAAGTGTCAAAAGAAAATTTAAAAAAATTAGCCAAAAGCAATACATGTTGGCTTATTTTAACATGAAAAATATACGAAATACTGCGGTAGCGATGAAAGTGGGGTTCAGTTTCAATCCTTCAATTGGTTACAAGTCAACAAAATATCTTGCCCAATTCAGAAATTACAGTTAGAGATCAGTGGATCGCCCTCTATCATTAAAATATATACATCAAAATAGGAGCAAGAAGTAAAAATTTGTGTATGGACAAACACATAAAAAAGTGCATTGAAGAATGATGAATAAACTATTTAAGTAGTAATAACTCAGTTCCTTTTAAGCATATCTACACAAAATAATAACGTTACTGTGTACTAGTTTTTAAGCAATTCCAATATCATCAACATCAGTAGTACAAATTCTAATATTTGCACGAATACAAGTAACTTTTATGTCATTTAGAAGTATACATAAGGAAATTAATTTCATAATTAAAACTCATTTTCTAATTAAAACATCTCAAAACACATGACGTAAAAACTTATATTTAACAGAAACCATGAATTCCGAGTTTTAAATTTTTAGTTACCGAGATATGTTCTCCTCTTTCCTCTATAATTTGATTAGTAGAGATAAATAGTTTCAACATCAACTCACAAAAAAGTAAACCATAGTCTACATTCCTAATTGAATTATCATAATTTTCTTTGAATCACTTGCCACCTTTGAGCGTTCTGAATGAATTGCCTTGTTGCTATTTCAGCAAATTTATATTCGTATAATTATAAGAGATAACTTTGAGAGTTTTTTTTTTCTTTTCCAAAGAAAAAAGAAAGATACACTAAATAGATAAGAATTATATATATATCTTTAAACGGCAAACCTTATGTAAGAATTACTTAACTTATTACATAATAAATGGAATAAAACAGAATTATGGTACCGTTCAGTGTATTAAACCAGTTCTTTACTTTAAAAAAAATCGCTTTTATAATGAATATTTCAAGGAGTTTGCGTATATAACATTTTGTTAAGTTCGGTTTAATTTACCATTGCATTTTTTGTCAAAGGTATCACATCTCAAAATTAATTAAAACTCTTCTGGTATCTTCTTTACCACTTTTTATATCTTATCTAACTCTTTTCGTATCTTATATATTAAGTAACGAACTAGTGTTTGACAACTAAAAAACATTGAAAATAATAAAGGTTCATGTGCACAATGAAATTTTGACAAGTGACTTGGAAATTACTTAAAATAAATGCTTTTAACAATAGAAAATAGAGTACGAATAACCTTAATTTCATAAAAACTTCCATAAAAAGTTATATATTTTAAGATTTGTTAAGATATAATTACAGAATTGTTGATGGTTTTACACCTTTTTAACTTTAACTCTTCATTTTGTAATTTTCTGTGCTAAATGTAAATAAATTTGCAATTATCTGTAAATTATCCTATCACTTTAATTTATTAAATTAAAATAAACTCAGAAGTTTATATTAATATTGGTATGAATATTCTAGTAGACATGAATATAGATATTGATAGAAATAACAATATGGAATATTATTATTTGTATTCCATACCTGTATTCCACATATATACATAAAGAAAATATCGACATATCTATGCAAGTCCAATTTTTTAAGAAATCAGATGGGAAACTTGCAAGATTTCAAACTCAGTGAAAAACATTCAAATTCACATGGACAAAAACACTAATTTTATTCCTATGACAGAGAAATGTCCTGCTTTGAATAACAAAACGCAAACCCAAATATATTCAACGGACATTTCCCTATTCCATGACGACGGCGAATGGGTTAAGGTTGCAGTGAAGGCCCGCGAACACATCTAATTTAAATTCTCAAAAAGTAACCCCAATTAAGCCTCAACTCTTCTTCTTCATTTTCCCTTTAGAAAGAAGGAGAGGATAAGACCTTTGTTCTTTTGCTATAAGTGGTACCGCGAACTCTTAGGGCAAAATTAATTTCAAATTTTCTAAGGGGATAATTACACTTTGCATTCCTCAGTGGATAATCGCATGAAGGTTCGAAGATACAGATACTTCAAACGATAGAATAATTAGGTTCCTGGGGCGAGCCTTGGGAATACTGAGAGGTAAATAGCTTCATTAAAAAAACGATAGAGTGCCTCTCTATATCGAGTTTTTGACACTGGAAGGCTGTTTTCATTATCCCATTACTTTCAAACTCAATATGTTTATCCGGAATTTCAATATGGGAGAATAAGACATTGGAAAGAGGCGATGTCAATGCTTTCAATTTTAATAAGCAACATTGGTGTTTTTAATTAGATTTTGCGGTTGCAAATAGAAAAAAGTATAACTTTTGAGTTTGTTTAATGTATCATATATATTCCATTATGTCTTATCTTTAAATAATTGGGTAGTTTCACCTCAGAAGATAAGTTTTAGCATATTTAATACATGTTATTAATACTATTAACGTTATACGAGAATATATTTATTAATAAGTTTAATAGAATAATTACTTTTGCTCATATAAATTTATGGACATATTCCAAAATAAATAAAGCGTATATACTAATGTAAGCTTTATTTCCTCTTCTTTTCCAAGGATCTTTGTAAGCATTTGACATTACAGCGTATTACTCCTGTTATTCTAATTGCCATATATTTAGACTTGTGGACATATATAATATTTGTATAGTTAGAAGGTAATCGTCCTGATTTTTGGAGGGGTCAGACGAAATATTAAAGCAGTAAGGGATGATGAGTTAGGTTCAAAAGTTTTATTCCCTCCAGAGCACGACATGTTACAAGATCAGGGTTACATATTGAATAATAGATTGTCCTCTCGTAGGGACTTTTCATTTATATATTCAGGGACTTTTAGGGATTATTATCAATAAGATTGAGTTAGGGAAATCAGCTAATTGGTCAAAAATGGTTTGTCAGAGGGATTTTTAATGTGGACGGACTAAAAACAACCTAAAATGCTCTTGTGTGAAACTTATTTCCAAGTATGCGCGTAGGAGGTTGTTATGACTAAATTAAGCTTGGGATTAAAGTCGTCAGCGAAATATTGACAGGAACTCTATTGCATTAAAGAGAGAAACACGAATCTGATACAGAAGTTATGTAGAATGGTAAAAAGAGTTTTTAGTTATGAGAAAAGATTATTATGGCGGAATTAACCCTCTAAGTGGTTAGAAAAAGAGCAAACTTGTAAAGTTGTTTTCACTGCAAAAAAGTTTATTTTATATTTCCAATGCATCTATATTATATATATTTTAGAATTTAGATTAAAAAAATATTTCCACATAAAATATTATTGAGAATTTAAAGTTTATGTGCATTACTAGACAAACTGAAAATCCTTGGACCACTTAAGTCGTTCGGCTCCACGTCAGACGATTAAATTATAAGGACTAAAAAGGGGTTAAATAATTTTAAATATGGTAATTTAAGGAAAATATATTACATAGACGTTTTTTTAAAGTCTTTTTTTACAATTTGTTACTTAATATTATTCACCAAAAATTTGAAATATTTGAATTTGTTAATTAAGCCACTTGATAAAGTGAAATATCAAATAAAAATATATAAGAAACTACATTATTTTACAGACATTTAACCGATACTGGAAAAATATTTCACATGTAAGAAGATCATACCATAGTGTTTCGAAATGGAATAAAACATTTTCTGGCAATTGTGATTTTTTTTACTACCCAGCTTTAATACAAATATGAGTTTCCCTCAAAAATTATAAAATATTAAAAAAAAATTATTAGTAACGATTTCTTCCTATATTACACGCTGATTTTAATCGAATACAGAAGCCTGTAATAATTTCTACAAAGTAACTATAAAAACTTTCTATAAAATTGCATCGATAGAAATTCATTTCAGTCCAGGGTATCCTACATACAAAAAATGACTAATCTTAAGAAACTATAAAACTATGCGCAGTTTCGATAGTAAAATTAGTGTGTGATTATTTTTTTTCATGCAATTTTATTCATTTTTAGTTACTATATGCCGAATATGCGTTAAAAATAAAAGAAAAGGTTTGTCTTAGAAATTATCGAAATGTATTTCTAAACACTTTTCCGGTTGGTTTACGTAAAATCTCGATTATCCCATGATTATAATTTTATTGTGATTTTATGTATGTATCGTCGTGAGCAAAAACAGAGCTGCCTATAAAATTGATTTTAAAATTTGCTGTTTTTCCAATGCAGAATATTCAATGCTGAATATCTAAGGCTGTAGTTCAGGGATTTCAAAGAAGACGTAAAAATGTCCGAGTGTTCCACTAAATAAAGGCACATTTGGTAATATTCTCAAGACCGAAAACTCATTTTCGTTTTTTTATTTAGGTGTCTTACTGTTACTCTGAGGCGACGATATTTTCCTATGCGTCTTAACATGCAAATGTTCGAAAACTTATAAATATCGGAAAAAAAACTTTGGAACCATGATTTCGACCTTTAGACGTTGATAATGAAATTATCCTTTATTCTCATAAAATTTCATCGCCTGTTTTTGCAGATCTAATTCGACTTGTACTACAAACTCAAACAAAAATGCAAATCAGTAGGTGATATGGACCTTATACACAATCTGGTTTTGAGATTAAAATGTTTGGTTAAATACAAGCTAATTGGTGAATAAATAAACACGTTATCTCCACCAATCAATAACTTTAGCGTATGACGTCATTTACATACAAAAATGACACATTCCGTAATTTTAGCAAGACCGAAAACTCATTTCCGGGTTTTTTTTTTTTTTTTTTTTTTTTTTTTTTTTTTTTTTTTTAAGTGTCCTATCTAAGATATTGTAGATATTTTAGCCTATATAAGATATTTTAAGGATTAGATAAGATATAAGATAAGATATTTTAGAACATTTTTTTAGATGCTGCTCTGAGACGACGGTATATGTATAATATGCACAAAACGCATATATATATATATATATATATATATATATATATATATATAAAACTTCATTTTGGAAATGAGCAATATTCAACCTCAAAACTCCACCAGCCCCTTCACACACACTGCAACCGCCACGCTAACAACCCCGATCACGAAAACCCAGAATTACCGAATAAACAACAGCAAAATAAGGCTTCCCGTAGAAAAAAAAACTCACTCTTCTTTATTTCCGCACCAATTTCTGCACAGCAAGGGGTTGATGAACAGATAGTTGTTCAGGGAAGCGTTCGCTGTTCATCAAATGAGAGAGAAAGACAGAAGTGCTCCTGTCGTTCTATCTCATGGGCAGGATGCTCGGAGCAGCGAGCTGTGACAAATGCCCGACTCGTAGCTGCTGCAGATATAACATTGGATGGATTGGGTGAATCCAGGAAGCGAAAAGAGAGATCCAGTCGTTAAAGTAGGGAAGGAGTTGAATTGGGCATCATTTGGACCAATGAAAACAAGAAAAATGGTATCAATGCACGCACGGTGAAAGTAAACGTAATGAAGTCTTTTATGGAGGGTTTCATTTTCCTGATGTAATAAATTTATTCAAATGAGAACATGAACCATTTCGTTTAAGTACAGTCGCATAGTAAACGAATACGTAACCACACTGTAAAAAAAGGTATTTAAAAATGAGTATCTAAACCTACTCGTTTTCCTTGCAATTGCAAAGTAAATCAACGATGACGTACTCAAATGCAAGAAACCGTATTTTATCAAAAACTGGCAATGTTATTAAATATTGCTAATATCAGCTTCTGTTCAAACGATCTTGATGAAACTTGAAAAACTTAAAATAGAAATTCATAAAAATGTTTTCCTTATCCATTGGATAAATAGAAACTGAGTTTTTACAACTCAATTATCTTACTTCCAAACCTAGACCAGAATTTTACTTAAATAACCACGACATTACACTAAAAACTAGTCAAAGTAACATATATTTCATACAGAACCTATGTATGCATAGACCTATTAATATGAATATCTAAACTGGTAAAATAAATATGTGTTTTTACTACGATTCATTTACTAGGAATTGTTTAATAGAAAATGTTTTACTCTAAAAAATGAAAATGTGTTTTCATTAAAATGAAACATGAAGAGTCGAATTTTGTTCAAGGATTCTTTACATATAGACAGACTTGAAAGTAAGTATAGTTTTACAGATAGTAATTGTTGGTAGTAATGTACAGATAGTAATTGTTGGTAGTATGTTGGTAGTAATTTTAGAAAGTTATTAAGTATTAATGTTTTTTTTTAAAGTTAGTAATTTTGAAATTGTCCACTTAAAATAAAATAATTTTCTAGTTCCAGTTTTCTGCAAAATTAATGCAATTTAAATTTTTTTAATTCAAATTTTATTATTGTTTGACAATTTTTATTAGCAAATTTGTGTTTTAAAAAAATATAGAATATTGTAATAGTATTTTTTAAATGTAAAGTAAAGAAATAAATAAAATTTTAAATACTTGTTTGAAATATAAAAATTTTAACGATTGCATTATTTTAATTAATGTTGCAAAGATCAATTAAAATTACATAAATTAACATTAAACAACGCTTAAAAATACATTTTATATTATTGAAACAATAATTAAATTACTTACTTAAAATATGTATTGTCTCTAAATTATTTCACTGATGTTACTGCACTGCACAGTTAACAAACTATAACTCGCATATTGGCTTGCATATTAATTACTTCATACTTTTCATTAAAGCTTGACAAGAGTTTTTGTTTTCAATAATCCAAAAAAGTTTCAAAAGTACATCACCAAAATTACCTGAAAATAAAGAAAATAAATTTTAATTATAAACTGTAATCTAACTTTTAAATAAGTCAAATAAATTCCAAACACACATGCTATCTATCATTTGAAAAACATTAACTAATGTCAAAATTAATGAAATCGTAATCATAAATTATCAAAAATGAAGAGAAATGTCAAGAGAAGATATTTTTTTTTTACTTTATAGAATAATTTCAAAACGTATCTTTAATAAATATGTTTTCAAAGGAATGTGAATCTGAAAACAAACAAAGCTTTACAAGTAAGATTATGAAAAAAATATAGTCTTTAAAAATATATTACACTATCGATATAACGAAACTAATAAACCGATTTGGAAGTTAAGAGGCGGTCGTTATAAGGAGAGTCTACTGTAATGCTAATTTTTTTATTTATGATTATAATTTACTCAATTGTATTAAAAAAATACTTTTTAATTTATAAAATCTTAAGAAATCTCATTTTAATCATACACTGTATAAAAAGGTACTTAAAATGAGAACCAGAACCTACTCGTTTTTCTTTGAGTACAATTGCATCATAAATGAGCGATGATGTACTTAAATTTAAGTAACCGTTTTCCATATTATTAGGGGGACCGGAAAATAATGTCGTTTTTTTATATTAAATTCAACAAATAATTTTTTAGCAAGTTTTTTTTAATCAATAATATAATCACCCTCGTTATCAACAAGCTATTGTGTACAAATTTTCTATGACGGATTGATAAAAATCAATTGTTTTTTTAGCAAAATAACTGTATGACATTTTTTTTATATCATCCAAATTTTCAAACTTTTGGTCACTTAGAAAGTGTTGTAGCGATTGGAATAACTGGAAATTCGATGGTGAAATATTGGTCGAATTGAGGTGTCCCACCCTAATTAATTAATTTTTTCCAGGGTTCGTCTGGAGCAGTGCGGTCTTGCATTATCGTGTTGCAGAATAACGCCTTTTCTGATGACAATCGCTGGACACTTTTCAATTAAAGATTGATTTACTCGATCCAATTGTTCACAGTAAAGGTCTGCATTCACAGTTTGCCCAGGTTCCAGCACTTCAAAATGAACTAATCCGCGAATATTCCACGAAACAGGCAAAACCCCTTTTTTGGGGATGTAAATCTGGCTTAGCAGTACTTCGTGGTAATTCATTCGAGGAGAGCCACTGCTTTTTGCGTTTCGGCGTTTAATACTCTATAAAATTGAGAAATTGGATTTTCTTTGTTATAAATTCTTAACAGAATATATCAAAAATCAGAAAATATCAAATAAAAGTAATTTACTAGAAATGCAAATATTTCCTTAAAAAACATCCCTAATAAAACAGCTATTTTTAAAATTAATTGTTTCACAAGTTCTTTTATGAATAATATACTAAATATTTGTAAAATACAATTTTTTAAAAACATTTACTATATTAGTAATTCAAAAGAGAGGGAGAGAGACAGAGAGAGAGACAGACAGAGACAGAGAGAGACAGACATACCAAGACCTAGACACAGAAACAGACAGAGACACAGACATAGAGACTGAGAGACAGAGACAGACAGTCAGACACAGACAAAGACAGGCAGACACAGACAAAGGCAGGCAGACACAGACAAAGACAGGCAGACAGACACAGCAGACAGACAGACACAGGCAGAGACAGACAGACACAGACAGACAGACACATACAGACAAACACAGACAGACACACGGACACAGACACACAGGCAGACAGAGAGATAGAAAGAGAGACGCGTGAGTATACGAATTCAACGTAAAAGTTACATAAATCATATATGTATTACATCATGTCTCAATTTTAAAATATATTTATATATTGTTGCTACCTAAATTGCTAGTCTTAAAAAATATATTAACATACTTCTGCATACCGCTTAAAATTTAATTTTGAATAATTTACAAGGAAATAACCAATTTAACAAATTAATTTTCAAAAAGAAAGATAATATATTCCAACACAAAAGGACCTAGGTTCATATTCTTTTTGCTCTTCAATATTCAAGAATAGAATTCGTATTTTCGAAAGTTCTTTCATAAAATTACCATAATTTGCTCAGAATTCCATTAATAAATAAATGCCATTTCAGTGAAGTGAAATAATGAATGCAATATGAAGAGTTTCTGTAAATGCGTTCTCAAAGCTTTTAAGGGATTAGATAAAACGAATTACTCCTGGAAAAATAACTCTGCATAGATTTCAACATTTCAAAAAGGAACGGTTTGAAAACTTGTAAAATTACATTATGAAGTAGATCTAGATACATATGGATATATAATTGCGAAATCGTATGTTTCTTTTTTACAAATTCTTTATTAAAAATTAACATTTTTATTGTAAAATTAAAAGGTAAAACTTTAAATATATTGTTCTTAAACCACCACGGTTCAATATGGGGAAACAATATTTTACTCCTGGTGCGAAGTGGATCATAACGGCGGACTGTAGCGAAAACATGAAATTTAGTCATTCGCTCATAGGTTTATAACAAATAATGATACTTTAAGGTGCCCGTGTCGTTGTTGACCTCATGATCACCGTTACAAAAATACTAATAACTTGCGACATGCGGTCATGCGTGGAGGGAGGAGGACGCGCAAAAGAAAAAGAAAATGTCGATTTTTTTTTTATAAAACCCGTAAGTCATAGTACTGCATTATTCAGGTGAGACCTTCGAGCATGGATCCCTCATAGTAGGGAAATCATAAGGTTATAATCTCGCTAACATCAAAGTGAGGTCAACATGCATGGCCTCAGACAAGTGGTTTATACGTCATCCATTCATAAAAATTTTCTCGTTCATTCATAAAAATATCCTGTACTTCATGAAGTAACACATTTACTATTATTTCCAAATCAAAAGTCAATCGCGAACGTTTTTTCCTTCATACATTTTGAAAGAAAGTCACGTGTCTTGTGCCATCAGGTCTAAGATGTTTGCATCACGATGAAGACGTCATATTCGCTCTACTACAGTCCATTCATGCTCGAAGGGTGAGACACGGTTTTTTATGCATTAAAATTTTAATTTGCATTTATATCTCACAGTTATTTATAAATTTAATTTACACACCAACCCACTGGACATTATACGCCTTAAAACACGTCCTGCAGCCGTTTCAATATACAGTCGAGCTTTTTTATTTTTTAATGTATAATTTTATTAGTATTAAGAACTATTCCTTTTCATATATTTTTTTCTTAGCTATTCCACAAGTAACGCACCCCTTAACGAAGGCTATTCCCATTTCCCTCTGCGTCACCTTAATCACTGCAAACCTTTTTATCTTCCCTTTTTATTTTCCCTTTTCCCCCACAGAATGAAGAAACAGGGAGAGAAGCAGGGGACGTCCTCCCATTACTGCGGGACACAAAGGGGAGGGACGAGAGTCCGATTGGGTTTCTTTATGTGAGAATTGCTACAGACGACTCTTTTCCGGATGGCAGGTGAAATTACTCTCGTGAAGATAAAAAGCAAAAGATGGAGAAGAAGAAGAGGAGGAGGACTCGTGCATCCGATGGGAGAGACGGACCCACGACCTTAATGCAGAAGGACTTTGATTCGTCGCGAGAAGTAAGGACACGAGACGGAATTGAAACATTAATGCGTCTTGGGAATGAAAAACACGGAATGGCGAATGAAAAAGCCTCGGGTGGATTGGTCACCCTTTGAAAATTTTAGTAACTTTGAATGAATTCTTGCTTGGGAAGAGTTTATGCATTATTCTCGGTTAGATCTGTTCTTTCTGCAGTTACTGTGTTCTGTTGTTCTTACTGTGACATAAAATAATAGACTGTAGGTTGCACTTTATGGTTTATATTATATTCCGCCCCACAATACCACCATAGCCGATTATTATACAATACAGATGGTGTATGTGTTGGAGCACGGTTATAAGGGTTTTACGTGTGAAATTTCATTTCAGTAGGTTGTAGAAGTAGGGGTGGATTGATCGCCCACAAATACCTCGCAAACAGAAAAAAGATAAACTGTTCCGTATGACGCCATTTGTCCCTTTCTCTGTGTTACTCGCATTAGCGGCGAATTTTCTATTAAACAAAGCCAAATACATAAAATCCCAGCCGGAGTTATAGTGTCGGAATGTATCACCCAAAAAACGTGAAATAGTGTAAAATTTATATAATATCCCATGCAGTTGATTTTCAAGACACTTCATGTAAGAAAAAAATTTGTTTACAATGCCGAGTTCAATTTATCTCTCTGCAGTCATATACTGCGACTAATAAAAAGTAGACTTTGCACTTTGTATCAGATTCTAAACCACAATCCTACAACAGCCGTGGTAGCAAAAGTTAAGCATAAACTAAGCATATCTTTAAAAATTGGGTATTCTCGTAACATTATTATAGAATGAAATTGCAGTAATGGTCACTCAAAAGTTTTAAAAATCCTACTAGCGTGCCCGTGCGATATGTATCGTATAACCCCCCCCCCCCCCCCCATTCATTACAGCCAAAAAAAAATTAACAGTCTGTCCATAGATCCATAGATGGCATCATTATCAACGGCTTGCTTAAATAAACCTGTTAAAATTCATTATTTTCAACACATTAAAAAAGTCGATATTTTTTAGATGACCGTACGATTCGTCACTGGTCCATGAAATTCTCTTTCTTTTGAGACCTCATTTGTTAAGATGCGTTACTTCTAAGGGATCTTTCCTACGAAAATAATGTATACGATTTTTACAACCACCAGTAATTTATTAGACTTTTTAATCCATTACAGTTAATCTAATCCATTAAACTAGAAAAGTTAATTTAATTCATTTAATCCATAACAGAATAAGAGAACATGGCTTTGTTGAATTGAAGGTTATTGTGAAGCCCAAAGTCGGATATCAAAGGATTTAATGCGGTTCATGTGTAAGTAACATTATACATGTAATGTGCAATCGATATCCTATAAATCTCATCTATAATTGTGGTCATGCAAATGTATTCATTGTCATTTCAGGTATTGTGGAACCAAACATTCATATCTACTTGATATTCAAGCATATTAGAATGAGCGGTCAGATCGCTAACCAATCTCTAAGCTCTGTGACATGAGCTTTAAGAACATAATAAAATTACTTTTTATCTTTAATGTGTACATGGTCCTAGGAAAATATTAGAAATACAAAACAATAAATTTTTTATCTTTTACAAATGATTTTCAATTTATTTATTTTTATATTTGTGGCATTTTGAATTAGCGATCAAATTAAGATTGAAATCATTTTAATTTGAAAATTATTTTAAAAAATAAAAAAAATACAATTAAAAATATTTCTTAGAAGGTTACTGTTCTAAGAAATATTGTTGATTGTACTTTCTAATTAGTTAAAATAATTTTCAAATTTAGAAGCTGCATAATTAGTTATTACCCAAAACGATCTCAAACTGTGATTGTGACTGACCTGGTGATGATAATATATTTAAAGATTTTTTTTTACATACTCCATTTTTATAAAGTAAGTATTTCAACTTATCTTATTATCACTAGTATATCACTAAAAAACTTCTAGTGCTAACGTTCATGGGAGATATTTTTTTTTAAACAGCGATAAATCTAAAGATCACCGCATGAAATAACACAAATAAATAAAACATACAAGAAAATATTTATAACAAAAGGAATTTGTCTTGGAGTTGGAAATTCTTTATCCAGAGATAGACAAACGAAACAACTTGAGAATAGTTACCTATATTTCAAAGTACAAACAGCGAAACTTCCATACTGTTTCATCTAGTATTTATGGAATGAAGAAAAGGTAATTTAGAATGAATGAAAAAACAAGGATAGTTACTCCAAGAAAGCACCTGATTCGTCTGTTTTTAAAGTATAAGCTCTAGTATAAAAAATTTTGCTCTGGCTTGAAGAAAATAATGAGAATGCATATGAATAAGAAGAGCACTTTAAAAAAAAAAGGACAGAGAAAATGTTTCTTTCCTTAAATTCAAACACCAAATCTATGGGGATTTCGGAGTTTGGTAAGAAAAACGACAAGCTCGTTGTCGGAAGTTATGAGTTTGATTCTTGTCATTCAACCGAACGCACCGTTGCCTGATATACTGCAAAAACAGGTACTTAAAAATCAGTACCTGAAAGTCGTTTTTCTTTCAGTACAATTTCATCGTAAATGAGCGATGACATACTCAAATTTAAGTAACCGTTCTTTCTCAAAAATGAGCAGTGTGTTTTAATATTGCTAATTTAAGTTTCTGTTCAAGCTATCTTAACAAAGCGACCTGCCAAACTTAAAATAGTTGTTCAGAAGAGGGTCTTCCACATAATTTGATGTCAATTGCTTAAATGGAAACTGGGATATTACAATTCAATTATCTTACTTCCCAATCTTTTGGCACACCTTTTTAAGATTTATTCGGTTTATAACTTTTTCACGTCGCCCTGGTAATACAACGTATAAGACACTGGACTGTGGTACCTACAAGTGTGGGTTCGAGTCCTGGTAAGTTTTTATTGTAATTGTCGATATTTATTGAAAGTGATTTATAAAGGCAGCCTATGTAGGCAAGCTACTGCCATTTTTATACATTTTTACTCATTGTACTTATTTTTGAGTACATGTCTTTTTCAAAAATTAAACTGATGTATTCGGAGCCATGATAAGCATCGAATGTAATCAAAAATTAGTACATTTTAGTTATTTTTGAGTACGTAAACTTCATTTTACTGACAGTTTTCTTACAGTTGAAAAATGAAAGGTTCTTATTAAATGTGAAAAAAAACTTTATACTTGTAAACTTCTAAAATTTACGAATTATTTCTGTAATTTATATAACATGAAATAAAAAAAAACTTTTCCTTAAAACAAAAAATCCCAAATGCTAGAAACTCCATCAACAATCGATAAAATATGAAAGAAAAAAAATATATTTTAATCTTTAACACTCACTTTCAAATGTTACAAATTCCTCCTACAAAACTGAGTACGTAAACTTCATTTTACTGACAGTTTTCTTACAGTTGAAAAATGAAAGGTTCTTATTAAATGTGAAAAAAAACTTTATACTTGTAAACTTCTAAAATTTACGAATTATTTCTGTAATTTATATAACATGAAATAAAAAAAAACTTTTCCTTAAAACAAAAAATCCCAAATGCTAGAAACTCCATCAACAATCGATAAAATATGAAAGAAAAAAAATATATTTTAATCTTTAACACTCACTTTCAAATGTTACAAATTCCTCCTACAAAACTTACAATTCGAATGTCGGAAATATATTTCCGACATTCGAATTATAAGTGTCGCATCTGTCACCGTGCTAATGCGAATGGAATTGTCTGCTTTTGTAAGGCTTTGAAGCCGTATCAGGATCCGAACAAAACACTCATATCTAAAGGTATAAATAAGGCATTCTTTTTTCCAAATATCGTTTAAGGACGGCGAACTTTTAAATGAAATGCAAAAGGTGTACTCGCAGAACATTAATTATCGGAAACTATCATATTCAATCGATTTGAAATTACAAACTGGTGTTTCAAACTTTCATTTTTAAGGATACATACATAATGAAATGCCATGTTTTAACTCAATGTGACATTTGAAATGGGTTTTATAATAACAATGAATATTAGCTAATTTGTTTCTCCGTGAGCTCGTAATTATGCACAATTAAGATTACAAAGTAGCCAAACTATTATAGGCATCTGGAGTTTTTAAATATATAAGAGCTATGACGTCATATTATTAAGGCCAGAAGTGCGAAATAAGTATTTAAATAAAGGAAAAGTGCTTGATTACAACGTTAGTAGAAGCGTTTCGCTCGAACAGATATGGGTAACAAACCCGATTGTACGAATTTTGAATATCCGATAATTGTGGGTGTTACGAGTCATGGAGTAAGCATCAGCAAAAGCGCTATATCTATGAAGTTTTCAAGAGCAGATGTAGTGAAAGTGTTTCGAGACTGTACAAAGTGTACACGATATCCGAAAAACTAAGTTTCAACGTGCTTCTTATAGTCGTCAGCGTCATGCACGAGGGGAAAGAAGAGTGTACATTGAGAAACAACCGATAAGAGACATAAAATATTATAATATCAATGTATTATTATATTAACAATTTACAACTAGATAATTTGTTACTCCGTGAGCCTTGGAATTATATTCAGGGTGATTGCAGAAATATATTTCAATTTTGAAAAGGCTACATCTCCGCAACCATTAATTTAGAGCACTATTTTATATATGATTGTGAAGAGGACATTCCGAAATTTCATTCAATTATAAAGAAATGTTTCTAGGAGCGGTTTTTTTTATACTACAATACAGAATGTTGATGATTGTCTTGAGATGGCAACCGCGCAACAGAAAGGGGAGCATCGTAGATTAGTTTCGTTGAAAAAGGATACATTTACAAAGATAAAAGTTATTATCAAAAGTGTAATAAAGAAAGCTTTTAGCGACATTTCTTACCAACTAATTAAAACTTCAAAATGTCTTCTTCACAAAGATATGTAAAATAAAGTTCTACGTTCTCTGATTGGTATATTTTTTAAAAGTTGTGATATTCTTTTATAAGCAGTTTATATTTTAATTACTTAGGCAATAGAGGTGTTAGTATAATTAAAACATTGCGCAATGCGTAAAAGATGTTTACTTTTTCAATATGGCCCCAGCAATATCCTATGAGTACTTATTTTCATAAATGAAGTATTCTTATAGGTAAAAACTCATTTAAAACATTGAAAATCAGATAACTTTAGCGAGCATAAAAAAAATTTCAGTAATTTACAAATAGTTTGTTAAATGAAAGTATAAGCATTATTTAAACTAGTTTAGCGTTTATAATTATAATAAACTTCAATTAACCGACATATTTACTACGTTCATTTAAGCACTAATTTCAGGCATAACAAAAGCATGTATGTTAAGTCATCACCTATCGTACGTTATATATTTAAACATAATCTTCATTCTAAATACAAAATATCAGAATAATTTATCTTAATTATCATTGAAACACTCAAGAGGGAAAATAATATTCTTTTAAATAAAAGAGGATTGTACAAAAATAAATTTATTTTAAGTGAAGTAAATATCTTTATAATTAAAACTATCATTGACAAAAACTTGTTGAAGTTATAAACCGAAAGTATTACATGAACATCTCTTTTTTTTTCTTTCGAGGCGGCGAATGTTTCTCATTAGCTCTTAATTGATCCGAGATGTTTAGTGAAGAATTCATTATCGTAATTAGTTTTGCTAGAATATTTTAAAAGATAATCTTTAATTTAAAGTACTTTAGAAAAAGTTTTTATTTGAGATTGGACGTGTTATTTTTTTTAAAAATGGACAAAATATTTTCTAAAGATAGTGGAATAAATTTAAAATTGTATATAATCACATCTTGTTAGTTAAACCTTTATAAATATAAACTATTTAACATATGAAGCATTTTCTTAAAAGAAGACCAAATTCAACGAAGGCACAGAAAATTGGTTTGACAATATCAACTTAAGGGGATCGGACCGACATTGAACAGAAAACATGTTTGTGACAATAATTGAATCGGTCATTTTGAAAAGGGCTCAAATCCTTTTTTTTTTCCAAAATCAATTTTTTAGTTGTTTCACATCCCTATAACTTCCATACTTCGGTTCTATGCAAGAACAGATCAAAATAATAAAAGAACGGTTTTTTCTTAGTAAACAAATAATTCGGAGATATGCCATTATTCATCCCAAACCCAACACGCAATCCGGTTTACCAAGAAAAAAATTTAATAAACGAAAAAACAAGTATTGGTATAAAAAAAATACTATAATACATTCCAGATCTTCACCAGAATTTTTATCAGGTGACTTACGACTGGCCCACCACGTCTACTCAATAAAAGTTCCTTAAAAAATTCCAAAATGAGATTTTTCTCTTATCAACAAAAAAAAAGAATTTTCGAAATAGAACATTTTTATCAAACGGTCCGGTTAATTGAGAATTCCGGTTAGTTAATTACATTGTTGAGAAAAATTATAGCTTAACTAGCATGCCCATGGGATTATCATCGCTTCTTCACTTCAAACTTTCTCAAAAATGCTCTAAGCAAAAACTTTTAACTTTAAGGAATAAAAATACCAACTTGCAACGGTTATTTTGTAGAAATCACTATTTTAAACATTAAATTCAAAAAATATCCCACAAAATAAAAAATACATTGAAGAATTTCCATTCAAAAACTTTTCTATTTCAGTTCAAATCGGGCAACTCAAACAACAACAAGAGAAAACTTAAAATGGTCAAGAGTTACTTTAAAAAACCAAACCATTTTTTTTAATGAACACTTATTTAAAGCTACAGGATATAAAAATTGAATAAAAATATTCATCACACAATCTCATTAGAAGTGACTCATTTTTTTTTTGTCTTGGATTGAATTTTATTGTTGCAGATAAGTTTTAAGGTAATAATGCAAGTATTATGCTTAGTGAAATTGCTTGCTTGATCAATGCTTATTTTCTTAGACTAAGAGGTACAGTTTATTTAGACTTGGGCTTCATTAAAACTTTCGGTCCCTCATCCATCTCTTTGTTGGACGTATTCCAGCTTGCTGGGAAAGAGAATATTATTATGCTTTCTTATATGCCTATTGAGATGAAGACATATCATCTCATAATTTCAAAACACTTTGAAGTGCATTCTGTAAGAATTTAATAAAAACTTTCGTTTCTGTACAAAAAAAAGGTATATTAGTAATAACTATTGTAATTAAATGTAATGTTCATATAGTTGTGAACCTTTGATAATAAGTAAAATGAATTAAAAATATAACTTTAACTTTTACAAATTAAAAAAATATATTTATATATTTTTGTATCTGTTAGTGAATGTATTTAGTTGTCCAAAAACTACAATTGTTTTCTTTCAAAGGACATACATCTTTTGAAGTTTAGTATTTTTTAAATATAATTCTTTTTTACTTGTGTATTGCACCAAGTTGCTTAATTATATAATACACTGGCATGCCCGTGCGATACTTATCGCATGAACAACCCCCTCCCCTACTATTCTACCCATAGATGGCAGCACTATACCAACGGCTCGTTTAAAAACTGCTTGAAAACTATTTTTAAACCTATTAAAAAAAAAAAAAACGTTAATATTCATGACACAAAAGTACGATTCGTCACTGATCCGGGAGATTTCTTTATTTTTTTTTATACCCCACATATTAAAATCCGTCGTTTGAGAAAACCCCAATAGGCATATTTACTACTGAAATAATAAACATGATATTGAATTATCCATTTAGTTAGTAGCGATAAAATCCTTAGAGAATTAAGCCTACATCTTTAATTAAGGTCTCCCGGATTATCATTAAGAAATCTCCCGGATCATCTTATTTATAAGTTTATATCTGCGAGAAATAATTCCTAATTATTGATCAACCTTTGGTCAGAGAAACAGACATCTATTTGGAACATTGTTGTATAGAAATTGTACAAATATTTTATTGTTAACTTTTAAAACATTACCACTTCTTGTACACGTATGTATTAGTGAAAATATATGTTAAGGCATAGATATTGAAGTTGAAAACTATTCTAGATGCATTTTAACCATACAAAAAATCTATTTCGAAAACAAATTCTTAAATAAAATAATTTTTAAAATTCGTTACATTTAATACTTTAACTTCCTCAAATGCGAAATTTGAGTCTCTTTACTTGTTTACGAGCACACTTTCTTCAATAGACATTTTATTGTGTTGATATCTTACCCGAATAAACCATTTTCTTTTATACCAAACATATAAAATTATCTTCACACCTCAGGTAATACCTATACAAACAAAAGTTTCTTCTCTCCCCAATAAAGTAAAAAAAATACAAGTTCCTAAATGGTACATTTGCGGAATGTTCCATCTAAGCACACAATGTAAAATAAAAGAAAAAGTGAAAACACACCCATTCCTGTACTGGGGAGGCGCCATTTTGTTTTCTTTTCTACTTGGAGAAGGTGGTTAGTGAATAAAAAAAATTCCAATATAACGAGAAAGACGATGCTTTGGTAAACAACTTCACCTTTCCGAAAATACTCTTAACTTTCCAAATGAATAGAAAGTAAGTCAACTAGAATATTTGAGATAAAAGTGTAGGTTTTTTTTTTCGATCTATTCGTAAGGAAAAAATAACAATAAAAGATTTGTAATAAAGGAAGTTACTAAGTTTAGATTTACAGTAAATAAAATAAAATATCTAGGCTAACTTATAATATTAAATGATACTTTTCATATTTTTTAATCGACTTCCATGTATGCATACAACTACAACTAACATTAAACAAGTTTATATATTTTGGTTGGTTGGTTGGTTGGTTGGTTGGTTGGTTGGTTGGTAAATTAACGTCGCACTAGAGCTGCATAGTGGGCTATTGGCGACGGTTCGGGGCCTATCTCAAAGGAAAGAACTCGTATTTTTGAACCATGGTCAGATGACGAGGACAACACCTGAGCTGGCATCCAACGCCTTCAATAGACGTCGGGACTTTGGACCCCGATCAGATTTATCGTGCACCAGTCCCGTATACACGCCGATAGTTTTTGTGGATGCTCTGGACGACATTCTAGTATTTTGGTAGCAAAGTTGGCAACCCTCCGATTGCAATATCACTACTTTTTTTACTATTCTTTAGTCTAGTCCTCGCACAGGTTCGAACCGTGAATCCTTTGATTCGCCTTTATCCATTGGGCTATCCGGCCCCCTTATATATTTTCGCTGATTTTAATAGACCTCATGCACGACCTGGTATCGAGATTATACAATGTGTCATTTTTGTATGTAAATGACGTCATACGCTAATGTTATTGATTGGTGGAGATAACGTGTTTCTTTATTCGCCAATTAGCTTGAATTTAACCAAACATTTTAATTTCAAAACCAGATTGTGTATAAGGTCCATATCACCTACTCATTTTTGTTTGAGTTTGCAGATCTTTGATCTGTATTAGATCTGAAAAAACAAGCGATGAAATCTGATAAGAATAATTGATAATTTCATTATCAAGATTTAAAGGTCGAAATGATGGTTTTAAAGTTTTTTTTCTGATATTTATAAGTTTTCGAACATTTGCATGTTAAGACGCATAAGAAAATATATTCTGCATAAAAATTAAACTTGTTGACGACTAAAGCAAAGTTTCACGCGTTCAATACTCCAAAAATATTTTTAAACATTATTTTCTGGGTATTTGAAAGGGAAAATATTATTATATCCTTTTTCCGTAAATAATTACGGGCGACATGAGTATTGGATACTTTATTTTCACTTTACGGTAACTTAAAATCTATGTAATGCTCGCAACGATTGAATTAAATCAAAAAATGTAAATAATCAATAATCGAATTTAGATAATGACATAAATCTGATCGAGCTTCAATGTCCTGACGTCTATTGAGGTTGATTCGGGTGCTTGCTCTGATGTTGTCCTCGCATCTGACCAGGGTTAAAAAAATACGAGGCATTGTTTCCGGGTCTTTCCTTCGAGATAGGGGCCTCCGTGGCCGAGCGGTTAAACGCGTCAGCTGGGAATCCGAGGATTCCTGATTCAATCCTAGGCGATAGTCTTGACAAAGAAAAGTAAAAGAGTAGTGATCTTGTGATCGGAGGAGTGCCAACTTCGCTACAAATTACTACAAAAGTCGTCCAGAACATCCGCAAAAATTAACGGCGTGTATACGGGACTGGTGCACGATAAATCTGATCGGGGTCCAAAGTCCCGACGTCTATTGAAGGCGTTGGGTGCCAGTTTAAGGTGTTTCCTCGTCATCTGAACATGGTTCAAAAATACGAGACATTGTTCCCGGGTTTTTCCTTCAGGATAGGCGCCGAACCATCGCCAATAGCCCACTGTACAGTTCTAGTGCACCGATAATTAATAAAAAAATGGTTTTCGTTAATTAACGTAGTACTAGAGCTAAACATTGGCCTATTGGCGATGGTTCGGCGCCTATCTAAAAGGAAAGACCCAGGAACAATGCCTCGTATTTTTTGAACCATGGTCAGATGACAAAGACCACACCTAAGCTGGTACCCAACGCAACCTTAATTGACGTGGGGACATTGGACACCGTTCAGATTTATCGTGCACCAGTCCCATATACACGCCAGTTTTATTTGTTGGATGTTCTGGATGACTTTCTAGTATTTTTGTAGCGATGCTGGCAACCCTCCGATCGCAAGATAGGGCCTCCGTGGCCCAGAGGATAAAGGCGTCAGCTGGGAATCAGAGGGGTTTCTGATTCGATCCTGTGCGACGGAAGACTACTAAGAAAAGTAAAAAAGCAGTGATTTTGGGATCGGAGGGTTGCCAGCTTCACTAAAAAATACTAGGAATGTCGTCCAGAACACCCATAAAAATTATCGGCGTTTATACGGGACTGGTGCACTATAAATCTGATCGGGGTCCAAAGTCCTGACTTCTATTGAAGGCATTGGACGCCAGTTCAGGTGTTGTCCTCGTCATTTGACCATGGTTCAAAAATATGAGTCATCGTTCCCGAATCTTCCCTTCGAGATAGGCCCCGAACCATCGACAATAGCCCACTGTGCAGCTCTAGTGATACGTTAATTAACAAAACAAAACCTAACCAAAAACGAGTCTATCGCACGGATTCGAAAGCAATCTTCTGATTACTAATCAAACGCCTTTATCCACTGGGTAACAGGGGCCCTTTAGTTCTAGTGCGACGTCTTTTCAACCAACCAATAAATCAGACTTAACACTTTTTCACAACTCAGCACTATTCTCCTCTTGTCTTATCTTACAACTTGTACTACTACTTCGTTTTCTCTTGTCACAAACTAGAAGGCAATTATTGTTGAAAATGACTTGTGTCGATTCCCTGCATGAGTTTTTGAAGGTAAATGACTGGAACTTAGAGAATTTGAATTTTTTTTTAGAACGAGACCATTCATCGATTAATGAGCTGGATTGTGACCAGTGCACTCCTTTATTCTGTGTGCTGGAAAGTACAAAATGTTCGATTGATATTGTCAGGCTGTTGCTCCAGTATGGGGCCATAATTAATTGGACAGACAATTTTGACGACACTCCTCTACTTGTAGCGCTTTACAACGTTGATGACAACAGATATGCTGTCATCAATGAATTATTAGAAAAAGGGGCTGATGTAAATGTGTGTAATAGCGATGGAAAATCTCCGCTTTGCCTTGCTTTACTGTACTGCCTTTCGAAAGATGTCATCGAACGTTTGTTAAAAGCGGGTGGTTCAATTCACACATGCAAGTTGCACGAGACTGTTTGGCAGTGTTTTGTAAATGGCTCTACACATTCAAAGCCTGGTTTTTCAGAGGAAATTATGAAACTGATGATCGAAACGGGTGCAGACGTGAACAAATTCGACAATGAGGGACGATCTCCCCTATGCATAGCTCTCTCTTATGGCGCTAGGATAGGCAATATCAAACTGCTGCTGAGCAAAGGTGCCTTGTTTAATGACTGTAGAATACACGCCTCTCCAATTCTATGTCTTACGGATAATGACGGGAGTATACTCTTAACAGCAGATGTTATCCAATTTCTTGTCGACGAAGGTGCTTCAGGGGACGAAGTTCATGAATTTGGGTATACGCCGTTACAATGCGCTCTCCGTTTCAGTAAATGTGAAACTGCGGCGATAAGAATCTTGCTCAATCTCTCGAGTGTGGATATTGCAAACATCAGGCACAAAACATTTGGGAATCTTCTACATTTTGCGGTGACCAAAAATGGTACGCTGTGCATCGTAAAGTTTTTATTGGAGAAAGGTGTCCGCTCGGATGAAGTAAACCAATTTGGAAAAACTCCTTTACACGAAGCTATAATAGACAGAGGAGGCTTTCGTATCATTGAGCATTTAGTTAAGAACGGTTCTCCAGTTAACATAAAGTGCAAAGATGGCCAAACCCCTCTAAGATTAGCCGTGAAAAAAGATTTGCCGTATTGTATTCTGAATCTATTGTTAACAGCTGGTGCCGAGATCAAAGTGTCAGATGATGGCAATGCTGTTTCTTTATTAGAATTGGCTTTGAAAAGACGGGGCTGTGTTAGGAAAAAACTTGAATGTTGTAAATTATTATTAAAATGGTATCTTATAGAAAACACTAATTTCAATATTCAAGGTTTAATTCAGGGGCACCCCAATTTTGTAGAACTGTCTGAACTTGCCTACGAATGTGTACTTGATTTACAAAAAATGAAGTTTGTGTATATAGGTTATGGTATTACCTTAAGTGAGTTTCTAAAGGAATATTTCCCGCAAAACGACGTCGCAGAAGACTGCGAGCCAAATTTGAATTTTGACCTCGATAACTTATTGTTTGCAATTTCAAAATATCAATTTCTTAACTTTTTCGATGTCATAGCGGCCAAAATCGGCAAGTTATTGATGAAGAAGTTGCAGCAAATGTGCGTCTACACAGTAAAGCATTGTCTTAATTATCCAAGTATGGAGTCAACAGCTGTGTGCAATTATGACTGCCTGTGCGAGATCGCAAAATATTTATGCGAGAAGGATATATTGTGCTTGATTCTTGCATTTTACAATACCCTTTACTATTCTCGAAGTGCTTCGAGACACTTTCAATGCCTCCCTATACCTCTAAGAAGAAGAAACTTGGATTGTAAAAAAAGGCTAAACAAGTTCAAAAGGTCCAGAAGTGTATGACTCGTCATCAAATCCTTAATACGCTATTATGTTAGCGTTTATACCTCAATTTATCCTTGCATATAAAATGAAAATATTTCAATATTTTAAAATTTGTGTTTGTAATATTTTCCATTTTGCTAAAATTTTTATGAATTTGTAATACTTTCCTAATAGCTTTGTGATGCCTTTTTACCATTTCATTTTGCAACTTTTTATTGTTCAATAATTTGAAAACATTAATATTGAAATTTTAATACATTGTTATAAAAAGTATTTATTCCGAAATCTTTTTTTATGTAATAAAAAGAATTTTTGCAGCTATGTGTAATTAGCCTATATATTATATAATTAAAAGTCAATTTTTTTTAGCGTATCGCATATGCTTTAAGGTATCCTACATGGAGGATATATCCAAAAGATTTTCTACTTTAAATATTGGTTTTGAATTTATATTGATTTCTAATGAAACAATTTCTGCATTGCACATAACAAGTTATCGAAATCCGAGACAAATTGAGGCCTTCGTGGCCGAGCGGTTAAGGCGTTCAGCTACTAATCCGAGGAATGGTGGTATGAACCCGCGCGATGGACTTGACAACGAAAAGTAAAATTCTGTCGAAAGAAAATAATTGAGTTTGTGTACTTACTGGTAGCTGTTTATCTGGCGACAAGAGAATGCTCGCAGTAAAACAATGCCTATACAGCTGCGAGACATTTTCAACTTAAACTTGAATTATACATTTCTATGCGAATATATATGTAAATTTAGGTAAGGAACGAATATAGATACAATATATTAATATAAACTTCGGTATGAAACGTCTTCAAATTAAGATACACGGGGTATCGGAATAAAAACTAGTCGTGGCTTTTAAGGTGACTTGTTTTAATTTCGTAATAAATAGCACGATTGACATAAATTTGGGCTCGTTTAATTAAGGATTTAATGCCTATGACTTTAAAATATTGAAATACAGCAAAGTACGGTAAATTATTAGTTTGCGTGCAGAATCGTGCCCGTTAGCACGATGCTGGAATATTGGCGACGAAGCCAAAATGACGTCGAATTAGAGCTGCAAAGAGGGCTATTGGCGACAGTTCGGGATCTATCTCGTAGGTAAGACCCGGGAACGACGCCTCGTATTTTTGAACCATGGTCAGATGACGAGGTCAACACCCGAGATGGAACCCGACGCAACGTCAATAGGCGTCAGATCATTGGACCCCCGATCAGATTTATCGTGCACCAGTCCCTTATACACGCCAGTATAATGTGTAGGATATTTTTTAGACGATATCCTAGTATTTTAGTAGGGAAGCTGGCAACCCTCCGATCGCAAGGAGGGTTGCCAGCTTCAAACCGCCAAAATCGAACAGTCGGTCTCAAACTCGCAATCCTCTGATTACTAGCCGAACTCCTTTATCCACTGGAAAACTGGGGGCCCCATAATGACTAGTTGATAAAATGGTTGATTGGTTGATGACACCGCACTAGAGCTAGGTAATGGGCTATTGGCGACGGTTCGGGTTCGACAACGCTGGTTGACTAAATAACGTCGCACTAAAGCTGTACAATAGGCTATTGGCGACGGTTCAGATTCGACAAAACTGGTTGATTTGTTAAATAATGTCTCACTAAGCTGCACGATGGGCCATTAGCAAAGGTTCGGATTTGATAAGGCTGGTTGGTTAAATAACATCGCCCTAGGGCTGTACAATGTGCTATTGGCTACAGTTCGTATTCGACAAAACTGTTTGATTAAATAACGTCACACTAGAGGTACACAATGGGCTATTGGTGACCGTTCAGATTCCATAATTATACAATTAATCAATAAACATTTAACAAAATCACAAGTATCACGTACCGTGCGCTAATGTCACAGACTCGTACCTCGATTATGGCTCCGGACAATATTGATCTCCGACTACTCAGGATCAAAGCTGGATTCCCTTCGAGCAGTCGATTATGGTGTTACGGGGCATCCTTCGAGCAGTTGATAATAGTGAATACAATTATACAATTAATCAATATAAAGTAAATTCCTAGTACACGGTACGTACCCGCAATCCAGTTGGTGTGCGTGCCGGTGACCTTTAAGTTAACACTGGTTCACAGTGAAGGGGCCGAATTCCTAACACGTCAAGCAGTTATAAACTACCAGTAATCCGAAACTATAACAATTCTGGTCAAAACGAAATACTTCAGCAAGTTCAGCGATGTGTGCTTCGTGCCTCCAAATATTTACTATTGAAATAGACATCTGCAGCAAACAGATCCATAGTTCAATGAAAAACACAACAACGACACTCAAACGCCGAGCGGGCATTAATTGACCGAATATTAGATTCCAAACACTGAGAGGCCTCCGTGGCCGAGTGGATTGGGCGGTCAGCTGGGAATCCAAGGGGTCCCCGGTTCGAGCCTTTGCGCGGACTAGACTAAAGAATAGTAAAAAGTAGTGATATTGCGATCGGAGGGTTGCCAACTTCGCTACCAAAATACTAGAATGTCGTCCAGAACATACACAAAAAATAACGGCGTGTATACGGGACTGGTACACGATAAATCTGATCGGGGTCCAAAGTCCCGACGTCTATTGAAGGCGTTGGGTGCCTGCTCAGGTGTTTTCCTCGTCATCTGACCATGGTTCAAAAACACGACGCATAGTTCCGGGGTCTTTCCCTCGAGATAGGCCCTGAACCGTCGCCAATAGCCCACTGTGCAGCTCTAGTGCGACGTTAATTAACCAAACCAAACACTGAGAATAAAATTTAGTGCGACCAAAATATAATCTTTATTGTTCATGTATCCGAACTGTCGCCAGTAGACGTCGCACTGTCTCTAGTGCGACGTCGCTCAACTAACCAGCCTTGTCGAATCTGAACCGGGGCCAATAGCCCATTGTGCAGCCCTGGCGCAACGTTACTTAAACAACCAAGCTTATCAAATCCGAACTGGGGATCAATAGCCAATTTTTGTGGCTTTCGTGCGACGCTACTTAAACAATTAGCCTTTATTGTCCACCATTTTGACTTGACCAAAAAGTAAACTTTATCGCTCAGCAATTGTCGCCAGATATTTCGATTGGGTGGGGGGGGGGGGGGGGCACCGCGGATTAGGAATAGACCTTAAGCGCGTACGATGAGTGGATGGAGGCTGCGGCGTTGTAAGTAACTACTTGTATATCTTACTTCTCTACAGTACCGTCGCCATTAACCCACCATGCAGCTCTAGTGCCACGTTATTTCAGCCAATCAATCTTCTCTACAATAAATGTCCAAGGGGCCCCCAGTTACCCAGTGGATAAAGGCGTTCGGCTAGTAATCAGAGGACTGCAAGTTCAAGCCCGACTAATGGACTTAAAAAAGAAAAGTAAAAATGTAGTTATCTTGTGATCGGAGTGTTGCCAAATTCCCTGCTAAAACACTAGGAAGTTGTCTAAAAAATATACAACAAATTATACTGGCGTGTATACGGGACTGGTGCATGATAAATCTGATCGGGGTCCAATGTCCTGACGCCTATTGAGGTTGCGTCGGGTGCCAGCTCAGGTGTTGTCCTCGTAATCTGACCATGGTTCAAAAATACGAGGCATTGTTTCCGGGTCTTTCCTTCGAGATATTGGGACTGGTGCACGATAAATCTGATCGGGGTCCAAAGTCCCGAAGTCTATTGAAGGCGTTGGGTGCCAGTTCAGGTGTTTCCTCGTCATCTGACCATGGTTCTAAAATAACGAGGTGCATGTATGAATGTGTGTGTGAATGTGTATGTGTTCCCGGGTCTTTCCTTCGAGATTGACCCCGAACCGTCGCCAATAGCCCACTGTGCAGCTCTAGTGCGACGTTAATTAACAAACCAACCAACCTTCGAGATAGGGGCCTCAGTGGCCCGAGCGGTTAAACGCGTCAGCTGGGAATCCGAGGATTCCTGGTTCAATCCTAAGCGATAGACTTGACAAAGAAAAGTAAAAAAGTAGTGATCTTGTGATCGGAGGGTTGCCAACTTCGCTACAAAATACTAGAAAAGTCGTCCAGAATATCCGCAAAAATTAACGGCGTGTATACGGGACTGGTGCACGATAAATTTGATCGGGGTTCAAAGTCCCAACGTCTATTGAAGACGTTGGGTGCCAGTTCAGGTGTTTCCTCGTCATCTGACCATGGTTCTAAAATAACGAAGTGCATGTATGAGTGTGTGTATGAATGTGTGTGTGAATGTGTATGTGTTCCAGGGTCTTTCCTTCGAGATAGGCCCCGAACCGTCGCCAATAGCCCACTGTGCAGCTCTAGTGCGAAGTTATTTAACAAAACAAAACAAAACCAAACATGACAATGATACAAAAATACGAGGCAGAGTTCCACGGACTTTCCTTCGAGAAAGACCCCGAACCGTTACTAATATAATTCAGGTCTCGCTTGACTTTAATTATTTAACTTACTCTGTTCTTTTCTTGTTTTACTTGTTTTTTAATACCATAGCATTGTATAAATATTAAATGTATGTAAATATTATATGTTCTTTTTATAGAATTAATTGTTAGAATGCCAAACAAATAGTTTTGCTCTTGCTTTTTAACCACTTCGACTTTGACTTGCAAATGACGTTCTATTTTAATAACAGATTGCATTTAAAATGGGTTTCAAAAGAAAATTGAAAAAAACTCAGCCAAAAGCAATACATCCAGGCTTATTTTAGCATGAAAAATATACGAAATATTGCGGTATCTGGTACAGTTGTTACCACTGATCTCTAACTGTAACTTCTGGATAGGGCAAGACATTTTCTTGACTTTGTTGGCATCAGACAGTATCTGGTTATATGCAAATATTTTACTTGTGATTTCTGTGTCCAGATGGCGCTGTTTATTTCTTATATATACTTGTTGATTTACAAATAAAGTTCTTGTTCAGCTAATGTCTGCGTTATTAATCGATCCACATACAACATTATGGTAGCAGAGCGTGGTTTTTGCATATAGAAAGAATTAAAAATGTTTAACGCAGATAGTAAAATATCACCGATAGTTCCTGCACTTATTGGAAACAATTATTTCATTTGGTCTGTGAAATTAGAAGCCGCTTTATCGATAAAAGGACTTTCCAACGTACTGCACGTGGCTGAACCTGCAGCAGACGATAAAAGTTATGCAGAATGGAACTCGAAGAACGCTGACGCCGTTTCTTATATCAAGCTGTCTTTATCTGACGAATACCTACTTCAGTATGCTCCAGAGCGGAATGCAAAAGAATTGTGGACAAAAATTAAAGACAATTGTACCGGTGGTATTGAAGATAGAAAAATTGACTCTAGTCAAGAATTAAAGAATTTGCAAATGGGTGAAACAGAATCCGCCAACGACTACATAGCTAGAGCAAGAGGATTAGCTACGAAGTGCGCTAGTTTTGGACTGCAAATTACCAGTCGTGAACTAGTATTCCATGCTGTTCGTGGACTTAATGGAAAATATTCTAATATTAGAGAAATTCTCAAGACCCAAAGAGAAAAGTCCATGGAAGATGTTTTAGAAGTAATGCGAGAAGAAGAACAACAGTTCCAGCGAAATTCCAACCCAAGCCAGAAAAGAACGGAAAATGCATTCGCCGTTAAGAATTTCGAAAAGACTTGCCATTTTTGTAAAAGAAAAGGACACTTGTGGAAAAGTTGTTACGCAAGAAAGAACCAACAGAAAAACCAACCTAAGAACTTGCGCCGGGATTCGAGAGGAGGTTCGAGTGAGCACACCGACCGGAGAAGTTCCAGTGGGGGAAACCGCCGCTCCAATTTCGCTCTGACGGCATCTAACGACCATGAAGAAACGGACAAAACTGAAGAGATATGGCTCATAGATAGTGGTTGTAGCTGTCATATGGTAAATAATTTAAAATGGTTTAATGAATTTAATAGTTCTAATAGTGAAATACAGTTAGCTGGTATAGGTTCTACTATAAAATCGGAAGGTAGTGGTACTGTAAAAGCTAAGTTTAATAACAATGATTTAGATATACATGATGTGTTATATGTTCCTGAACTAAGATGTAATTTATTATCCTTAACTACTTTATTAGAAAAGGGTTACAAGATTGCTTCTGAGCATAATTGTATGTTAGTTATTGATAATCAAGGTAGACAAGCTTTAAAAGCAAATAAAGTTAATAAGCGTTTAGAAATAATTTTGGAACCTAATGTTGAAAAATATATTAAAGATGAATGTAATTATGTTAATGATAATTTAAGTAAATTGTGGCATGAAAGACTATGTCATTTGAATTATGATTATATGTGTAAAATGCTAATTGATGATAATCTTGCTATTAATACTTCTAATCTTAATGAAGTTGCTAAGTTTGATTGTGAAGTGTGTGATGTGAGTAAAATTACTTCCAAACCTCATAAATCTATTCAATATGAACAAAGTAAATGTGTTTTAGAATTAATTCATGTAGATTTGTGTGGTCCAATGCCTGAAAATTCGTTAAATGATTCTAAGTATTTTCTTGTTATAGTAGATGATTATTCTGGAATGTATTTTACATATTTCTTAAAACGTAAAAGTGAAGCTATTGATAAGATTAAATTATTCAAAGCAAAATACGAGAATTTGTTAAATAAACGTATCAAACGTTTCCGATCTGACAATGGAGGTGAATTCATTAATAATGAACTAAAATCTTATTTTGATGAATGTGGAATAACTCACGAAAAAACAGTTCCTTATAATCCTCCCAGCAATGGTAAAAGTGAAAGAGCTGTAAGAGTTCTTTTGGATCGTGCTAGAACATTAATTTACGGAAGTAAACTTTCTTTAACTTTCTGGGCTGAAGCCATTGCTTGTAGTACACATGTTACAAATTTAACCCCTAGAAAATCTAAACTTAAAACTCCGTATGAATTGTTTTTCAAAAGAAAGCCCAATATTTCATATTTGAAAGTGTTCGGTTGTGTAGCTTATTACCACACACCAAAAGTATACCGCAACAAATTGCAAATCCCTGGTAAAACTGGTATTATGGTGGGATATTCTCGAGAAAGAAAAGCTTATCGAATTTTTAATGTTGAGGAAAATTGTGTGATAGAAGAACGCTCAGTAAAATTTAATGAAAACTTGAAAGGTTCGAATTTGTTGAAACGATCGTTTGATAATAATTGGGATATTGGGACGTATTTTAACGATGGGTTAATTCAATCCGAAGCCGAAAATTCGAAAAGTGATATTCAAAATCAACCACTTTTAGATTTAGATCTGGGTGAATATTCGACAGAAGCAAATATCCAAACACAGAAACGTGGTAGACCTATTGGTATGACTAAGCTTAAAAGTCAGGAATTGAATCGCGAACGTGTTTTAGAAGAAGAACGACAAATGTTAGAACAAGGTGTAAGGAGATCAGAAAGATTAAAAACGAACTTAACGTGCGTAGTTACTCATGATATACCGAATAATTACGATGAAGCTATGTCCAATAAAAACTCAAATGATTGGCTTAAAGCAATGCAAGACGAGTTGAAATCATTAGAACAACATAACGTATGGGAAATAGTGGATAAACCGAATGACGTAAAAACTATTAAAAGTAAATGGGTTTATAACTTTAAACAAGATCAAAATTGTGCTAAGTATAAAGCGCGTCTTGTTGCAGCAGGATTTAATCAAATCAAAAATCTAGACTATGACGAATCGTATTCTCCCGTAGTAAATATAGAATCTTTTAGATTATTAGTCGCTTTAGCTGCAAAGCTTGATTTAGATATTCGATTTTTTGACGTTAAAACAGCTTATCTGTATAGTGATTTGAAGGAAACCGTGTATATGACTATTCCGCCAGGTTATGAAAATAATTTCGGAGAAAACAAAGTTTGTAAACTTAAACGCAGTATTTACGGTTTACCGCAATCTGGTAGAAATTGGAATTTAAAACTCAAAACTGTATTATTAGAAATCGGACTTAAACAACTCGCTTCTGATAATTGTATCTTTATTTTAGATGATCCGAACAATTTCTTTGCAATGTGTATATATGTAGACGATTTGGGTATTTTTAGCAGTAATCCAAAACTTGCAGATGAAATTATTCATAAATTAAGAGAACATTTTGATCTTAATGAAACAACTGAAAAGGGTAAATTCTTGGGATTAGAAATGCAAAAATTCAAAAATGGAATAGGAATATCTCAAAAAGAGTATATAGAAATTATTCTTGAAAAACATGGTATGAGTGAATGTAAACCTGTAAAACTCCCAATCTCTAAAAATGAGGACAAATGTTTAGACACTACGAACGAGCAGATTGATCAAACCAAGTATTTAGAATTAATAGGTGAACTTTCTTATCTTGCGAATCGCACACGTCCCGATCTAAGTTTTGTTGTAAGTTTTCTATCTCAGTATAATCAAAGACCAGAAAAGCGTCATTTTTTGTTACTTAAAAGGGTTTTAAGATATTTAAAAGGTACCAAAGATCGTATTTTATTTTACGACGACAATCTTGGGGATCTGAAAGTTAGTGCTGATTCAAGTTGGGGAAACGCCGAAGGAGGAAAGTCATTCTCTGGATCGGTTATTATGCTTGGTAATTCTTTATTAGTTTGGAAAGCAAACAAGCAAAAGTGTGTAGGTTTGTCAACATGTGAAGTTGAACTTTTTGCTATTGCAGATGTTACTAAGAATTTAATTTGGATATGTAATCTATTTGAAGAGTTAAAATGCTCTAAATATATTAATTTTCCAGTTATTGTTTATTGTGATAATAAAGCCGCCATAGATTGGTGCAAAGCTGCTAAATCTTCTGTAAGAACGAGACATGTATGTTTAAAAATTTCATTTTATTAGAGATTTAATTGAAAGTAATAAGATTAAACTAAAACACTGCAAAACTAATGAAATGTTAGCAGATTTTTGTACGAAAGCTGTGTCGGAAGATAAATTGTTGTGGACTTTAAATGAAGTAAGTCTGTTAGAGAAAGGTTATCAATCAAGATGATTGTTTATGTTAAATTTTGCATCTACCCAAGGGGAGTTTGTTGGCATCAGACAGTATCTGGTTATATGCAAATATTTTACTTATGATTTCTGTGTCCAGATGGCGCTGTTTATTTCTTATATATACTTGTTGATTTACAAATAAAGTTCTTGTTCAGCTAATGTCTGCGTTATTAATCGATCCACATACAACAGACTTGAACCCGATATGGAGGCCGCCATGATGGGGCACACTTTTCTTGATACCGCAATATTTCGTATATTTTTCATGTTAAAATACGCCGACATATATTATTTTTGGGTAAGTTTTTTTTATTTTATTTTTAAACCCATTTTAAATGTAATCTGCTATTAAAATAGGAAGTCATTTGCAAGTCAAAGTAGAAGTAGTTAAAAAGCAAGAGCAAAAACTATCTGTTTGGCCAAGGATAGTGAAGACTATATATAGAAGGTGCGCCCGTTTTTCGCTTTTTGAAAGTGGGCAAGGAACGGCAACTAAATGACGTCATTTTAGTACCGCCTTACTATTGACGTCATGTTAGCTCCGCCTTACTATCGGTTTTTGATCATTCTCATTGGCTGTGTGTTTCGATGTAAGATTGCGTATTTCAGTAATTTTTTTTTTCGATAGCGCCATAACGGTAATCTTATTTTTGATTTAAAAATTAAACTTAATTGTTGGCGTTGAAACCACTTTTTTATTATTCAGAATTAGGTTTTTAGCACTCGGCTAAATTTTTGCTTCATTCGGAGCATTTTTAGTGAGCTTTTTCAGTGATTTTGTTACCTTTTGGTGCTTTGTTTACATCCGGTGTTGCGTTTACAGCCACCTTTAAACCACTGTTTTTGAGGTTTTTTCTTTATAAATATTAATAATTGACCGGAACCTAGGTTTATATTGTTACATATAAATTTTTAATGCTTTTAGCACTCTTTTAGTGCTTATTCCGCAAATTTGTTACTAGGTTCATTTAACATTGGGCGCATTACGATTAGTGCTCCCATAGGATTAACATAGGGAAATTTTGGAATGTGACTTTTATTTAAATTTAATTTCTCGGGGACCAAACCTGGTTTTTATTGTTTATCAACTTGTTCTCAGTCACACCCTATCTTTTTGCTTCATTTGAAGCACTTTTACCTGTTTTATAAGAGTTTTCGTAAAGTTTTGGTTCTTTGTTGATATTTTGCGGAAGTCTTGTAACTCTCAGTTAACTACTTTTAATGGGTCTAGTTCAGCCTTGCCATTGGTTCAAACGAGAGCATTAGACACGCCCACAGTAGGCGAAGGAAGGCGTCACTATGACGTCAAATAGTTGCTCTCTCCGCCTACCGTCAGGCAGCTCGAGTACGAGCACACCTTATATATATATATATGGTCTTCACTATCCTTGCTGTTTGGCAATATAAAAATTAATTCTATAAGAAGAAAATATAATATTTATATATATTTAATACTTCTGCAATGCTTTGGTAATAAAAAACACCACTAAATCATTTTTAAAAAAATGTTGGGACACAGAATGGCAGCTTTCAATTGGTTTCAACGCTCCCGTAGAGGAATCAAAGTTTGAGCCTTCCAGCAGTTACAGTTAGAGTTCAGTGGTTGTTACCCCTTCAATTGGCTTCAAGCCAACAAGATGTCTTGCCCTATCCAGAAGTCACAGTTAGAGATCAGAACATAATAACACAGTCTTCTTTAAATCCCAACTAAGATCCAATTACTTTCTCAACTATTCCTTGCAATCCTCAGTCCCGTTCCCTTCTCTCTCTTATTCTGTAATCTTACTCCACAAGTGTAATCTTTCCGAGCCCAGCCATCTCCCCCCCAGACCATCCCACGCTTTTTAAATTATTCAGAGCTCTTACACGACATAAATCTTAGATAAATGGCCACGCTTCTCCCACAAGATGTAAATCTGATTCGCTGGTCCTCGGCTCCAGCTGAGTGGATACTATTCCTTTCGAAACAAGGCAGCCCTGGTTGCTGGGGGTTCCGCTTTATCTGCTTGTGACAGAACGCCGTTTTGTTGTTTTACTATTGGGCGTTGTCTTGGGGAATTCTTCTTTGGCTTGGCGTATCTGACTCTCGTTTATCAAGATAAGTTGGAGGGCGAATCGCAATTTTGTTGGGACTGCCGCAGCTGTTCGGACCACTTAATTAAATTTATTATTTCTTGTTTTGCATGGATGCGTGTTATTTTTTAACTCTGCAGAGCCTCGCACTGTGCTTGAGAAGCACAAACCAAGGCGAATCGAATTGACGGTGGGACGAAATTGATAAAATAAGGACTGAGATAGCGTGTCCTTGTTAGGGGCCGTCCCCTGTTATGCCACGTATCGCGATTTTTTCCGCTTATTTCATTAAACGCTGCCAACACTGTTAAGTACACAATACTAAATACAGTACTACACAGTTCTAAATAAGTACACAAAAGTAAGTTAAATGTACTCATTTCTGAGTATATTCGATGCTTATCATGGTACCGAATACATAAGTTTCAATTTTGAAAAGACATACACTTAAAAATGAGTACAATGAATAAAAAGAGCAGATGCCAACCTACATAGGCTGAATTCATAAATCTCTTACAATAAATATCGACAATTACTACCAGGACTTACCGGGGAATCGAATCCAGATCCTCAGGCACCGCAGCCCAGAGCCTTATACGTTAAACTACCAGGGCGATTTGAAGAAGTTATAAAACTAAGAAATTTTAAAATAATGTGCCAAAAAAATGGGAAGTAAAATAATTGAGTTGTAATAACTCAGTTTCCATTTAAGCAAAGTACGGTTACTTAAATTTGAGTACGTTATCGTTCATTTACGATAAAATTATACTTAAATAAAAATGAGTAGGTTCAGGTACTCATTTTTAAGTACAATTTTTTTACAGTGAAGAAGCAGCCCAGATTCGATTTTATTATAATAAGAAACGATCATCACAACATATAACTTATATTTACTTGAATATTGCGCAGCAGAAGCTATTATCTAATTTTCTTAAATCTGTTAAATCCTTTCTATCCTAAGCGGTACATTAACTTCCCGAGCAGTATAAAATAAACAACAACCACTCGAACCAGTGGTCATCCTTTTCTCCCTATCTGCAAAATCATCTAGACGAATAGATCATTTGTTAGTTCTTGCGATCCGATCTTTCCAATTCGTCCCTCCTCAAACTCGATTCGCCTTGCTTTGCTTGTTTGCTGCAGTGTTAAACAAACAAATGTGTATAGTTTTCGTTCACTCTCTTTATACAGCATTGCTTTTTAAATTTTCGAGATATATATATATATATATACGATTATTTTATAGAGAAAAATGTGTGACTTTATAGTATGGTTCTATAAAGTAGGCGCTTTAAGGTCGCTATACTTTTTGTAACCTTTTTTCTTGAATGTAAGATGTTTCCATAGAAACGTGTCTTAAAAAGAGGAGAAATCGGTGACTTTAAAGAAGAGGTTGGCATGGTTTTATCTAGTTATGTAAATTATGGTGTACATCGAAATGTTCTATTCTTTAAACCCCATGTAGATTTTTTTATAAATATTTTTTTAAGAAATACATAAATTGCTAAAAAAAAAGGTTTTCTTTTCATAAAAATCGTGATCTTTATTTTGGTTAAAATGTTTTCATCTTTGTAAATTACCAAAAAAAATATATTTTCCGCTTATTAAGATGAGCGTTTAAAATATCCGACTGTTTATTTACGACCCTATCTTAAAATTACATAATAAACTTTTTTATTTAAAATGTTTATTTCTTCATGTTATAGTTTGGGAAAGGAAAAGTTCGCAAAGACACTTTTAAATACAATTAAAAAACAAAAGTCAAATTCATAAACTTGAAAGTATCACGCCAAAGTTTTTTACACACTCACAGTTAGCGTTTTACAACAACAGCTTTCTATTCACATATTAAATTATTTTTTTAATTCCTGTAAACCTTTTTGTGCACTCCAGTTATATGAGACCCATTTTCTTAACCATGTAAATAAAAGCCCAAAAGGTTCTGTCACCGACACAAACAATTCGTGAGTGTAGACATTCAATTCTTCTTTTCTAAACTAAAATGTGTTATTTTCGCCTATATTTTACTGACATTCCTCACCACACGTGATTGCGTGCATTGAATTTCTGCTTGTTCTCGTCCCTTGCGCCAATAAAACCCAAGAAACAAACAAACAAACTGCTTGTTCTCGTAAGGCAGCGGTGTCAACATTGAAAAGAAAAACCCACATCACGTGGTTATAGCGCTGCCACATTTGGCGTTCAGACATCTGCAGGAGTTTCAAATTTGGCGCACTTTCTTCTTTTTTGGTGATAAGGAGTTCTGTCCGTATTCAACTTCTTAACATATATGTACGTATTTACTTACTTTCAAACAATATGCGCTAAATATTTCCTCTTCATTAACGAAACGAAAATATTTTACTTGTGTTCAATACTCGAAGAAGCGAAACTCTTTATATTTCTCAGGTTTTATTGTTCATATTTTCTTATTGAAGTTTACAAAATAACAATTGAAAGAACTTCGCTTATGGTAAATTTTTTACATAAAAATGTAATGCAATTATTTCAAAACTACAAAGTAAGAAAAATCTCCTTAATATATCTGTTAAACTCCCTTAAATTGTGCCACTCGTTCAAAAAAAAACTATATTTAAATACAAAATTAAACACAAAACCATATTACAATACTTCGATCTCGTTTAATTCTTAAAGTCGCCAAGGCCTGCCAAGTAATATTGACGCATGAATGAATTGGCATTTTCACATATCGCGTGGTTTCAATGATGGACACACGGAAATCAGCATTTTTATTCCTCTATTTGTATCATTACTCTATGCTTGTTACCCTCTAATTGTAAGCTTAGAGGCATAGTGTTAGAAAGCTGTAAACACTTTCCATAGACTTAAACGACTGGAGTGGAGCTCAACCTTGAATTTCCCACGATAACATAAGCTTAACAAAGTAAGAATTTTAGAGAAGTATGACAAAAAACAAATTGTTCCCACACTGGAATTCGGAAGAAGTTTGGCAGCTTTTTTAAAGTCATTTTTAAAAAAATTTATCGTAAAAATAATTAAGCAATGTTTTCACACTGTTGTTGTAAAGTTATAAAAATGCATTAAAAAGATTTAAACTCAACGCTTAATAGTTGTGTCTTGTGAAAAGTAGGTATTATACTACGCCAGCCAATATAAATGATTCATATATAAATACACTTTAAATAACAAGGTCAATAGGTACTCTTGTTGGAAAAATATTCGTTTCGAATGCGTTTCGGAGATTCCCGAAATTGACCCTTGGGCGTTTCGGATACTTTACAGTTGAGCTAAAGCAATTGCTCGACCCCGAGAGAAAGTATCGGTATTGGAAGTGACCACGACAGTACCACCCTCTCTGTTCGTCATAAGAGGAACCATTAAAGAGCACCCGTGAAACGTATCACTTGGGTAAAATGTAAGCATGTCGTTTCCTGCGAAGATTGTACTGGTAGAAGTTGTGTTCAGGCCAAGTCACTAATGAAGGGTTATACGTTTTGGTAAGAAACAAGGAATCGAATTTTAAGCGTTTTATATGCTACGCCTGTACTTTAAACGTCGAGATAAAACAATTGCCCAGGCCAGAGAAAGTATAAGAAATTTGAAGTAGCCACATATATTCGAAACTACAATCGATGGGGAACATATATATAGGGAAAAATCCTAGACTTCACACTCAGAGAAGTTTTGTTAGATGAACTTGTATATTAAATTTTGTGTGTAGTGAATTTATACTACTGCAATCAAAGGAATAGCTAGCGTTATTGGAATGATATAACAATGCTAAAGAACAGTAAAAAAAATTGTTTCAACAAAAGTACATCCGTGCAGCAACCATCAAAGACAACATGTTATATAAACCCTTTAATATATAATTAATATAATAAATAAATAATGAAAGTCTTCAATGCGTTGTTTGTGATTCCATAAAAAGAGTAAATAAAGAAAAAAATAACTTCAGATTGCCTTTGAAATTCAAATTTATGTAATGTTTTTATAGAGGAAATAGAGGAATAATAATAAATTTATGTTTACAAGAGGTGAACACACAACAATCGGATAATCAATACCTCCTATTTAATTTTTAAAAGCACGCTGACACAAAGGCATTTTCCTCTTCTAAAGAAATTACTTCTAAAAAAAGTACAATAGACTTTATTAACGCAGTTTTTTTAATTCTAATTAGCATTATAAAATAAATTCGTTTTAAGTTAGTTTGCTAAGAACAAAAAATATATAACTACAAAGATTGTGAATATTTTAAATTCTTAAATCGATTTCTTTTTTACTTATTTTGAAAAAATATTTCGAATTTAAACTTTTCTATAAAAAAATTTTATTAGCAACCTAATGTGAATTAATTATCATAATGTGTGAACGTAATCTGTTAAAATTTCCTTATAAATACAAATCAATTAATAGTTAATAGAAAAGGCATTATTATAAAGAGTAGAAAACTTATATCACAGCTATATCCTGACAAGAAATATATGAACAAACTTCTTTCATTTAATTTTTTACAATATTTAATAAAATTAATTTTTATGTGCCCTGAAAAACATAAAATATTTCAAAAATTTACAAATAATACAATTTTTCAAATAAATAACAGCTGTTTTTAAAAATTAAATTATGAAAATACCAAAGCGCGTATTATTGTTCATAATGATTAACTATTAATCATTTAAATACTTTCCAGGCCTGCCCGTAGCTCTATAGCTTTTTAAGCTAAGTTGGGCATGTCTTATGCATTAAAAAAAATCATTTAAATACTATATACAAAGATAACTATAACAATATTCCCGAATAAAGTGCATAACATTTTCAAAACAAAGATAACACATTTCTAAATGTAAACTAAATAAAATATAAATATGCATTAAAACATTAAAACTGTAAATTAATATATTTTAATTTCAAAGTGCAAAATGTCAATATATATTTCTGTCATTTGTATCAACCCAAAATAAATCGGATACTTCAAAAGATGTAGAAAATTGAAGTTTTTTTTTTATCGTTTTCTTTCCTTTCCACCGTACCTTTCCTCTGAAATCCTGACAGGTTCTCTGCAACATATTGACACACTCAAGAATAAATTCTGTGAGGATGAAAAATTAGATTTACAAATGTGCTTTCACGCTGTGATATATTGAAAAGGAACGGCGGGGAGTGAAAAGTCGGAATGCATTCATGAATAACATCACGTAAAAAGTAAATACTTAAAACTTAATAAGATTATATGTGCGAAATTATTTTATGCTTCATTTAACGCTTTCGTTTCAAATTAATAATAAACTTGGGGATATCGTGTATAATGGAATCTATGAGTATAAGAAATGTAAATGAACTGAGTAGAAAAAGCATCATTTCTAAATATGTGTAATTATTATTTGGTATGTGGACTTAGCATCGCCTAAAGCATTGCTGGAAAAATCGTCGAGCGTCCAAAACATCGCCGGGAAAAAGTATATCTTTATGTAGTTGAGATATAGATTTGGTTATTCCTTTTCAATTTTCTACTACACATGTTTCAGAATTTGTTTTTAGTTGCTTTAGAATATTTTTTTAAGTTTAAAACTGAAATTTAAAACGGGTTAAAACGGGCAAAAACAATTTTGGACTAGAAACATAACTTTTTTTCAGTTTCTTTTCATTTTGTCAACATATTGAAATATCTAAAATAAAAAAATTTAGAATTTTTTGTGAATAGTACCCACAAAAGGGGGTGGGGGTTTTTTGCCATAGAATCAGTCTTCTGCAAGGGTAACGTCGACGGGAAGTGTTAAATGTCTTATCCGGTAACAGTATGGAACTGTTTCAACGCAGTTATTGACGGACTGTGAAATGCCATTGAAAATTGACATCGTCATTTTAGCTCTTTGATAAGTGCACACTATCCATCTTTAAGGATCTATATATACTTCTATAATATCTAATATATAATTCTCTAATATCTAATATATAATTCTCAAATATTAATATATAATTATCTAATATATAAATCTCTAATATCTAATATATAATTATCTAATATCTACTATATAATTATCTAATATCTACTATATAATTATCTAATATCTAATATATAATTCTATAATATCTAATATATAATTCTCTAATATCTAATATTTAATTCTCTTACGCGGTGATTGAAAAAGCTGTTTTTCTCTTCGCAGAATGGCAACATCAGTTTACTTACAAAAATATGTTACGTCCGCATTTGTATTTTGCCATTATGTTAGCTATTTTGACAATTAACGTCAGCGGATCAGAGAGCGTAGCCTCCTAGTTTTTCTTGATTCTTTAAGAAAGAATAATCTATTACAGTAAAAATGGAGCAATTAATTGTTGCAAAAGTAGCTCCAAAACAAATAAAGAAGTACAGAGATACAACAAATAGAATACAAATTAATTTTTCATTTTCATGTTTTTTTTTCCTTCATGTTTCCCGTTGTCTTTCCTCTTGCAGAATATTGTTCCTAGTGCAAAATATTATTATTATATATAATACTTAAATATTACAATTATATCCTTATCTATGAATCATTCGAGATTTTAACAGTAACATTACTTCACCTGTCCAAATGTGAAATAATGACGTATTTACTTTAGTTGCAGCTGTTATATACAACATAGAATTATTTGTTGCCGGTGCGATCGTTTTTTATTTGCTGTCTTGGTTTGATGGTCAGTTATTCACAAATTACTATCTACTACTACTCATGAGTTCATGCGGATTTAAATTCATGTATTTAAGAGGTTTCATGTGCTACTAAATAAGCAGTTTCTTTTTAATATACATAGTCTTGTTGTGTCTTTAATCGTTTAGAAACAGTATTATACTTTAGGTAAGTTATATTTTCAGATTTTCAGTTTAAGCTCGATGTTGGTTCAAAACAAACCTTAAATTATAATAATCAAATCCATTTTAATACTTAAAAATTACCAATATTAGAATCGATATCGCAAGTAAGATTTAAAATATTTCATACCACAAATTTTGATTGTTGTTATTTTAATGGTTCAAATAGTTTTTTTTTTTGCTATTTTCAATTTGAGATATTTCGGTTCAGTTATGTTTTTACCACACTGTTAAAAAAAAGTTACTTAAAAATGAGTACCTGAACATACTTGTTATTATTTGAGTGCAATTGCATGGTAAATGGGCGATGACGTACTCAAATTTAAATAATCGTGCTTTATCAAAAATGAGCAGTGCGATTTAATATTGTCAGCTTCCGTTCAAAACATCTTAACAAAGCGACCTGACACACTTAAATTAGTTGTTCAGAAAATGGTGGTTTTCAACGTTATTTTATGTCAATTGCTTAAACAGAAACTGAGTTATTACAACTCAATTATCTTACTTGCCATTCTTTTGGCACACCTTTTTAACATTTCCTATGCTTATAACTTCTTCAAGTCACCCTGGTAGTTTATCGGATACGGCACTTTATTGAGGTGCCTGAGGATCAGGGTTCGATTACTAGTAAGTCTTGGTTGAAATTGTTGATATTTATTGAAAGTGATTTATGAAGACAGCATATGTAGGCAAGAAACTGCTCTTTTTAATTAGTTTTAATCATTTTTGAGTGTATCTTTTTCAAAATTGTGACTTAAGTATTAGGAGCTATGAAAAACGTCGAATGTACTCACAAATGAGTATATTTTACTTATTTTTAAGTACCTTTTTTTAACAATGCAAGTGCTTAATATGCTATTAAAATATTGTACTTTAATATCAATATAATGCTAGTGTTATTTATTAATCATTATACTTAAAGATAATCATATACGAAAACGGAAGCCCTATATTAAAAAAAAACTTTATTATCTGAGATATGTTTCCAGGATTACTGTAGAAAACATAAGTCATACCTTCCTATAACACAAAGATGGAAGTATAATATTTCTGATCGTTTTACACAATAAAATTTGGATTCTACGAATGAAATCAGATTCAACATTATCATATTCATTCTAAGCAATTTTTACATCATCACCATCATTTTTAGAAGACCTCAAAAATGGAGGACACCAAAAAGTGGTCCGATCCATTTTCCATCTCCTTTATTTTCCGGTTGAAAAATTCCACAAACCATTCCTAAAAGAAGTGCTCGCAGTATCGAGATACATAAAAAAAAGAATATCTCCATTCCTATCTTCCCTAGACCAGAGATCCCTGACCGTCCAGTAAATTATTCTGTCCGGAATCATCAAACAGAGCTCACGGCCGTGGAAGGGTTTTAGATTTAAAAATAATGCGAAACAATCGCTTTGTTGGAATGGTTTCCCCAGCAATTCCAATTCTGGTCGTCTGCGCAGAAAGGGATGAATAACTGATCAGTCATGCGAGCAAGCTGCCGCGCATGAAATCTGAAGTTGTAAGTGGTTTGTTTGCTCGTTTCGGAAGAAAATTACTGTTTTGGAATGGTGCGTTATTGTGATTTCCTGCAACTTTACGCCATTAATAATTCAGATATTCTAAAAAACTCATTTTCGTGTGTCCCATACATGTAAGTATGCGCATATTGGGAATATATGCACATATGTCTACCAAGTAGAGTAAGTCACAAAAAAAAATTATGAAACAAAAATAAAAATTATGGAACAAAAACAAAAATTATAAAATAAAAATTTAAATTATAAAATAAAATGTAAAATTTTAGAACAGAAATAAAAAAATTCTACAAAAATTAAAATTATGAAACAAAAATTAAAATTATGAAACAAAAATTTAAATTATAAAACAAAAATTAAATTTATAAAACAAAGACACCCACCTGCTCATAGACGGCAGCATGATCAACGGCTTGTTTAAAAGAAACCGTTAAGATGAATTATTTTAAATCCATTTTTTAAACAGTGGATATTTATGATAGTAAAGTACGAATCATCACTAGTTCTTGAAATTCTCTTTCTCTTGACATTTCATGTATTAAGATATGTTGCGTCTAAGAGGCGCAAAAGACATCTTCACTACAGAAATAATACATATCATACTTTAAGTAGCTTATTTATTTAAATAAATACATGACGTATACCATGCTAAGACTAATTTGATTAGTAAAAATAGCTTTAATTTATTATGAAAATTATATTTTCAAAGAGTCTTATATTAAATAATACTTTTAATTTTAATCAGATTTTATTATCAGTTTTTGAATGCTCCAAACTCAGAAACAAAAATAAATATCTAGCGGGAAACTTTTCCAGCATTGCAGCCATTTACACATTTCCAATCCCATAGACAATCTTTATTTTTGTTAGAACGTAAAATTGTATTTGATTTGAGTTCTTTCAATATTAATTGTCAAACACAAAAATCAGTCTTTTATCTATATAACAAAATGTATTTTCATCTAAAGCAATTTCAATAAGATAAAGCAAAAAAAAAATATTCGATTAAGAATCCGTTTTAGGAAAGATAATTAAACAGGAAATTTTAAAGGCAAAATAAATTCATTACTTTTATAATCCACAAATTGAACAATTGATTTGAACTGTCATAGAATTCCAATAAAATTATAAATCGTTTGGAATAGTATTTTCTTTGTACACGGATATATATTTAATTTGAAGCATAAAATTATGTTTTGTTAATTCCCTACAATTAATCATTCTTTCACAGAAAACAAATACTCTTAATTTATTTTAACTTAATAAAATTAGAAGCCAAACAGGAAGCTCCCCTTTAAAGAACATTGAAGTTTAATGACTATGTATTCAAAACAAGTCTGAAAGCCTTCCATTTTCGTCTTTAATGCTGTCATTGGGATAAGTAATTTAATTATCTCGTTTATATTCTTTTCTTGCTTCGTTAGATGACATAGCTTCGGGTTATATATGAACACAAAATAAACGTTTTCGTTTATTCGCAAAGCTGGGTCATAATTTCCCGTGTTATTAAAAATGCTCTTAATGAAACTCCCTGTGAATCTGAGCGAGCATTCATAATTAAAAGCGTGGTAAGACGTCAGCTACGATTTTCTAGTGTAAGAGTTGATTATGCCTTTCAAGTCCCTAATTAAGAAGGATATTTTGAAGGTAAAACGCTTTGGAATTATATATTCAAAACATAAAAATTCCTTAAATCAAAAAGTTACAAGATATGAAAAAGGATTCACGTGATTGTTGTTCTCAGATTATTCATTTCTATTCAAATAAATCTTTTTTTTTTGAAAAATTAATTTATAATTAGAATATCTTAAAAAGCACTGAGTAAGGTTCAGTCGTGGAATCTTTGTATTCGTAAGAGACGCGTAATATCTCGCGATCGAAATAATCGTTATGACCGTTTATCCGGATCTGCTATTTAAACGACCATTACAGTTTTCTAATCTTTAAGAATTTTAGGATATTGAATCGGTACTCTAAATCTTTAATACGAACTATAAATATTAAAGTTAAATTTCAGAATTGAAATATTATTACCACTCACAACTCGCAAATAACTTTTTTATTGGTTGAAGAGGAAAAAAACCTTTTCCCGTATCGATATCTAAATGGCATGATGGATAGCATACTTCATTGCTACAATACCATTTCAAATACCGATTTAAATATAAATTATTTTTTGCAATGGCGATTTTAGGGATAACAATTTCAACTTATCCATAATATGCCATGTGTAAATGGAAATTAGAACTAAACTCCAATTACCCAGATTAATTGGGACCAGATCCCAACCGGATAATCTAATATCCAATAAATTGGATAATTCACGAAAAAAAATATTTTTTAATAAAAAAAAGTTAACTATGCTCTAGTATGCAATGTAATTTAATTTAAAAACAATATCACTAACTGATAAAAAGCTTTAAAAATGTGGATTTTTCTGATTTTTTTTTATTGTATTTTCTCAAAGCAATACCGGTCGAGATAATTGGTGATCCGGTTTGTTTTTTTATCCGGATATCTGGAGTTCGGATAATTGGAATTATGTTGTATTGTTGAACAATATATAGACAAATGATTAAAAAGAAAACTTCTCGTAGATCTGCTAAAAACTAAACGAACAACTCTAATCGTTTCAAACTCCTTAACTTGAAGAATTACCGAAAGATCAAAAAAATAATTATAAATGTTCTTTTTCAAAATTCAATTTTTTCTTCTTTAGAAAATAGTAATTTCATGACACAACACTTTATTCTTCACATCCTCAAATTCTTTAAAAATTGAAAAAGGAAACATAAATGTAAAATTTATTTTACTATAGTGCATTCACATAAATATAAAAAATTAAATTATTGTAATTTTGTATAAAATTAAAATATAACAAGATTATACTACTTGTAAAAACTTACTGTAAAATGAAAATATTAAAAACGCAACAGACGTTAAATGCCATGTGATCTGAAATCATTGAGAGGCGTCTTTATAATACTAACTCAGACAAATCATTTATTAATACAGCGTCAATGTTTACTTCGAATATAATCTTTAAAGTTAAATTTTTTTAAGCGTCGAATACTCTTTGACCATTTTCCGTAACTATCTATAAGCATGAAATGCAGAATTCCATGACAATATAATATGCAAATGCTTATTACTTCCCCATTCTGTATCATTTTTAAAGCGAAGAGTTTCTAAAAGTTTTTTCTTACAATTTATAAGTTTTAATATATATGTTAATTTCGTCATTTCTATACACGCTTTAACAAATTGATTTTATATGTATTAATTCATGTATACCACCATCCGTAAGAGTATGCTTTTTTACGGTTTTGATTTAAAGAGGTGCAATATGGCGGAAGATTAAAAGTTAAAAACATAATCAAATTATGTATTGAATTGTTTGTAAAACATTCTTAATTTAAAGTATTATTTTTCCAAAATCACGCAAAAGTGTGGTTGTATTATGAAATTTAATTTACACAAAACATGTATTATAACATCATAAAAAACTTAAATTAGCTTTTAAAAAATTTAAGAAGCAACAATTTCTGTAGCTTTGAAGCTGAATAATACGCATTCACATTTCAATTTTATATAAATAATTTCACATAATAATTAAGCTAATAATAATTTGTTCGTAATAAACTTAATTTAAAATTAATTTATCGAGAATTTAAAAAATAAACTCAAAGCCAACCTAATTATATATTTTTTAATATGATCCGGCGACGTAAATAACAGAGTATCAATTAAATTATGAAGCAAAATTAATATGCAAGCCAGATATTGCTGATTTTTCTTTTAGGGTAACTTAAAAGTAATTGGAGTTTTCGCACATTTCTCCGAAAACTAAAAATAGCTTTATTGATCTTAAGTAATGATGCGAACGAAGTGTGAAGTATCATGGTTCTGAACAAGTTAAATAATTAACCCACTTAGTTAATTTTGAGAATATTTTAACTAGTTTTAGAAAAAGGCTTGTGTCCTTTAATAAAAATTAAACGTTAATTAAAAATATCACCGGGTATTAAAATCTTTTGAAGTTTCTCACAGCTCTACTAAGAATAGTTTTTTTTAATTTGATTAATACTAATTATTATTCTCTGATAGTATCGCATTTAAACTGCTGTGTCCGTGAGTAGAAAAACTTTAGATGATTTAGACATTAATTAATTTATTAGGATAACATTCTGAAAAATATAAATAGAAATTCTTATACTATTTCTATATTGTAATAAGACAGAACAAAATGAAAAAAATATATAAAATAAAATTAGTTTAAGAAGTAATACCTTAATTTACTTAACTTTCATTCTATGAATTAAATCAAATCTATTTTTAAAAGTTTCTGTTTGTAGAGTAAAAAGTTATCGTTTGAGGTACGATTATCTTTCATACTTACTCCTTATTTGCTGTTTTATTACTTGCTCATTTATTATTACTCGCATTTATCGGTTCCCCTATATTTGTAACAAAAAATTATTTCAGCGATTTAAATTTTTTCTATTATTATTGCGAGAAATTACTAAATAAAAAAAATATATATAAAAAAAAATGCTGGTATAAAATTATACTTTAATTTAATTGCTTAACTTCCAAAAACATTAATTGCATACGCAGAGTTCGCAACACTTTTTAGATATGTCCCTAGGGAAAAAGGGACTAATCATCTTAAAAAAAAGGGACAAAAAGAGACCTACAAAATTTAAATCGTCAACAAATTTTAAATCATTAATGTGAAAGTGACAAAATTATAGGTAAAACGCAATAGAGCAAAAGGAGTTTTAAATAAAAAAAAAAGTTATATTTTCTATGTAATAATACAGGCTAGCCGCGCAATAGTAACTATCGGACATCCAACTGAAAAATTCAAATTGTATCTGTTCATTTAGCAATTGTCGGACATGTAACTATTGGACAAATTATCCTTTCGCTCTATACCGTGCTAACAACTTTGTCAAATAATAGATCGACGATTTTGTATGGATTGTGAAAATACGAGTTGGGCGATTTTTCATTTTTATATTGGCAAATCTGAAACGTGGTAGCACTGAGTTGAATGCAATTAAAACAATGTATAGGTTATACTTTGATGTATATATAGGTTTAACTTATTTTGTTATTAAAACTCATTTTCATCTATTCTTGACATAATGGTTTGATTCATCCTTGCAGATATAAAAGATACAAAATACTTTTACCAATAAGAAAAATCAATATTTTATATCACTACAATAACTCACAAAAACTGAAACTTTTATTACAACCAAAAGACAATTACCCAAATCATATTACATCAAAAATATAAATATCCTCTTAACTAAACTAAACTTATTGAACTAATGTATCTGAAGGCATTGTATCATCAACACTAATGACATCAACGTCTCTTTGATGATTATTTCTCCGAAAAAAGAAACGTTTTCAATCAATATTGATTTTTCCAGCTCCTATAATTTCATAAAAGCATCCCGAAATCAATGATAACTCGAAATCTGCTTCTGTATCCCATCTCGGCCACTTTTAGTAATTTGATATTTTTCAATACGATATATTTCCAGAGAACCTTTTACTATCTGCCATCACTCATACATATTGACATCCAAAACTTCTCGAACGCGATGTAACAAAATAAATGTATTCAGAGTTTAAATAAAATATTTCATCCCAATTCCCAACGAGACTATTTCTCATGTCTCGAGCTAAATATAAGTATTTTCAAAAGTCGAAGAAAACTCACCAATCGTTGCCTCTCTTTGTCTGAGCTTGAGTACATCGAGAAATTATCAATTCCTTTCATGCTCAACCACATTTCAAAGGTTCGGAAAATAAAATGAAAATAAAACTTATGGTGAGATATTTTATGACCATCTCGTAAAAATCATATTTCTTCAATCTATTATTACCGACATCATTAACATTCTTTTATTCAAATTTTTTTTTTAGTAATCGATATTTATCACCCGTCAACAAATGCAGTCGCAGCAGGATCCGAATCATAAGTAAATCATGCACTCTTTGTGTTTTAAACAAAGTGCTTGTCAGCTCCAATGGCTTTCAAACTTTTGTGACCATATTCTAATTTTGCTTTGGATTTGTACTTTGTTTTTTGGCGTATATAAGGACGCCATTTGTTCGTGCCGACTTACAAAATGACCGATTTTTAAAATCGTCGTCTGCGGCTTTTTCCTTTTCGTGTGAGTTGGAGAGATCGCAATGATGCAAATGCGTGACTAAATTGAGTATTATTAAAATACAAATACAGCGTTAAAATACGCAATAAAAATCCATTCAATCTGGACATGTTTCGGGAGATACATCTCCCTTCATCAGCAGAAAATTAAAAGTCTCTGTTTAATAAAATTTAAATAAACCCAGAAATTGAAAGTGTTGCCAAAGAACAATAAACAAAAAACTATTCCAATCGGTTGGATTTAACTATTGTGTGTCAACAAGCGGGAAATACTGGGACAGCAAATGTTTCATTTACAATCGAATCAATATTGCTAAAAATATGAAACGCCTCCCGGAAGTCAAGTTCAACTGGAGATTTGGGTTTGCAAATTAAATGTGGGTTGAAAAATTAAATATATGACCATGTTCCCAAGAGTGCTTGGCAATGAAGGACTTCTTTATTTCTTGTTTAACAGTATGTGCTTGGTCTCCTTAATACCAAATCTTAATGCTCTCTTTGTTTAACCGATATATGACAAGCCACATTGACATGAAATATTGTATATGCCCCAGTTATTAAGGTCGTCAATAGGGTCTTTAAGTTGTGTGAAGGTGATCTTGTTGATAGGTTTATTTTCTGCTGATGAAGGGAGAGGTATCTCCTGAAACATGTCCAGATTTAATGAATTTTTATTGCGTATTTTAACGTTGTATTTGTATTTTAATATTCTTAAAGCAATGTTCTATAAGACGAGTTTTTATCTTAAATTGAGTATTCTTCAAAGTTTTGATCTTCTTCGTAGTACCTTTCTTTGAAAAAGATATTTTATTTACATTTTGGTAAATATGTGTATATTGTTAAATATTTGTTACGACCTTTCACCAAAATGTGGTACCCAATCAGCTGCAACCTTTATTCGGTGATTAGTTTCACCATTTTATGGTGCTACTACGCATTCCATTTAGTGGTGAAACGTTGCACCAAAATTCATATTTTCGCTTCATCATTTTATTTTAAAACATTGAATCAAAATTCGCATTTTCGTTACCCCATATTATTGTGAAACGCCGGAAACTTTTTTTAACTGTTCGGGACGATTTACTATTATTTTTGCAGCGAAGCTGCCAACCATCCGATCGCCGCAAGATCATTATTTTTTTACTTTTTTTTTGTCAAGTCCACTGCACGGGCTCGAACTAGCAATACTCTTATCACCAGCTAAACGCCTTTACCCACTGGGCAACCGGGGCCTCTTGTACAAGAGGATTAAGGGGATTCTTTGGTTTGTAGATTCAGCGAAGATTTCGGTTGCAGTTTAGGAGATTGCGCCCTTTTTTGGTAAAAGTTGCGCTATTCTCGATCAAGGATTTTCGCTTCAACCTAGATCGCACCATAATATGTTGTCAGTTGCTGTAGAGCACCAAGATATGGTGCAAAGTTGAACTGAATTTTTTAACAGTGTAACCAGAAAATGTTTACAAAACAATACGGAAAAGTGTTGTACATTTGACCGATTTTGGCTTTTTTAATTTTCTACATCTCATTTTTTATTTCTAAGGGTCTAACGTTGCATCTAATAAGTTTATTCTGCAATTTATATTTTTATGAAAACTGAAATTTTATTTCAAATGCCCATTTAAATTTTTTTTAATTAAAAATTGTTATGTTGTTACGTTTTTTAGAATTTCCTATTCTTTAGAATTAATTATTCGATTACCCATTTCACCCCACATTGCAAATCGATGAAATGTAGATAAATAAAATAATTTTTTCTACTGTTTTCATTGTAATGTATTAACAAATTTCTTTTCAATACAAAATACCAGAATATGGGTAAATAATTTGAGTTTTCTTGTTTATATATAAAAGTTTTCAAGCATGACACTATCGCAATTTTTTTTTCTTTCTTTTTTTTGTAAACTAAAACAAATCGACTTCTGGATTTGATTTAAATCACCCAGAAATTAAATTTTTTGATGTAATGTATTCAATTAAACGTAGTATTGTTTTCAAAAAGGAAACGAGATCAAAACGTAAGTTTAACAATGTGTAATTTACATTTCCATTTCAATATAATCCTTTTATCCTACTACCCATTTTACCCCTCCTTACCCTATATAAAATATTAAAACAATTACAAAAAATATTTTTTTGTATTAGTCAAAAACTATCGTAGTTAATATATACTTTAATTATTTTAATATAATTATTAAAATTAATTTAAAATGACAAATAATCTAAAATTATTGACGATATTTTTGTAATTATATGAATAATTAGAGATCGCATTTTTTCGAGATTTCAACAATTCTCATTCAAAATATATTTACGCATGAACTTGGCCACGACTTAAATAAACTTGGCCACAATATAATTAATTAATAATATAATTAACCCAGTGATGGAACAAAACAACTTACGTCGTCCAGGAATTTTCCGTCTTTATAAAAATGCACATAAACATTAAATTCATAAAATTATTCGAAGTTGAAATATTTTTCATAAAATATTTCATTTCAATATAACCCTTTTATCCTACTACCCATTTTACCCCACCTTACCCTATATAAAATATTAAAACAATTACAGAAAATATTATTTTATATTACTCAAAAACTATCGTAGTTAATATATACTTTAATTATTTTAATATAATTATTAAAATTAATTTAAAATGACAAATAATCTAAAATTATTGACGATATTTTTGTAATTATATGAATAATTAGAGATCGCATTTTTTCGAGATTTCAACAATTCTCATTCAAAATATATTTACGCATGAACTTGGCCACGACTTAAATAAACTTGGCCACAATATAATTAATTAATAATATAATTAACCCTGTGATGGAACAAAACGACTTAAATCGTCCAGGAATTTCACGTCTTTATAAAAATGCACATAAACATTAAATTCATAAAATTATTCGAAGTTGAAATATTCTTCGTAATCTAATTTACAGAGAAAAGAAATTTACAAATTTCACATTTTGCTGATCCTTCAGAAGATTAAAGCTATTCAGTCCGCCTGATGCTTTGCATCAATTAAATATATTTTCTTCAAATAATAATGATAAATTATACTTGTTTTGACACTTCAAGGAGCGCAGAAAATCAATGTATTTCTACTTATATTTCTTTACAATTAACTGCTCAGAAATATTTAAATAATGTCCAATCGATGATAAAACAACGCTTTTACTGGAAAATATGAATGTAGAAACACATCATATTTAACACATTCATCTAGAATTTATTCTAAATAAATATTTACTTCAAATGTCATTTTTTGAGTTGAGTGAGGAGGAAAATACGCTTTTGTACAAATAAAGTATAAATGAATATATTATTCTTTTCTAAAGCTTTAGGTTTGAAATTTTGACATAACATTCTTACGTCACCTTATATAAACAAAATCACTGTTCCATTTATTAATACTAGTACGACTTTTATGAATCTAGTTTCCGATAAATATTTGCATGCGCGCTTTTCTGAACCGTTCATTTCATATTTTCGATATGTCACTTGAAGAAAATTCTTTACATATTTATGAGAATATACGTTTTCTTACCGTCGGAAATTGAATCTTCTATTCTAAGCATAACTCTTTTCAATAAATCAGGCATTATGATTTACAGAATGTTCGTGAAGATTTACTTGCATTAAAAGAGGCTCCGAGAGAAATAACATTTTATTAAATTTTGAAATATAAGGATTTTAGCGTTCACTGTCAAGAAAAACATGTTCATTTTAAAATCAAATAAGTTTCTAGTTAGTTTCTCAATTTCATAAAGATTTTTAATGTTTTTAATTTAATTTCGGATTTTCAGAGTTATTAAAGTGTAAAGTTTTATAATTGCGTTTATTTAGTTGTCTTCAATTATAAAAATAAATATTTGTGGTAGTAGTCTTCCGGTAATTTGAAGGATATTGGAAAAAATCGATTGAAGTCCAGTTTTTGTTGAAGTCAAAATTTCGAAAATTCATGTTGGTTAAATGGCTGTACTTTCATTGCACAATATTGCTAAATGTGAAAAATACGTTTAACCCACAGATGCTCAAGCGATTTTTAAATATTTCCTACGCATATTCTTCAATATTATTATTAAAATTTTAATTAATTGTTAAGAAATAGTTTGTAAGTAGTACATTAATTTTTTTAAACTTTTTAAAAGATTCCGAAATGGAGTATTTGTACATATTTAAAAATTGCGATCATTTCTAAAAAACTGGAGTTCCTTAGACTTGATATAACGTCTATGACTGTTTGGCGGTTAATTGTTAGAATGCTATGTATATTTAAGAAACAAGAATATTTTTTTTAGTTTTTAAACACAAACCATCCGGATGCCATTATTCTTTCCATGTATTCCCATCATTTTATATTCTTAACTGTAACACATATTGCTTTTTTGCCAGACATCCCGTTTAAAAAAAATGGTCAATTTATCATACACTGTTTTTTAATTTAATTTGAATAATACAAATAATAAAAATATGTATTTAGTAACAGGTAAACAATTTTAATTGTAAACAACTTAGTTAATATGATAAATTATTCTAATTTAACAGAACTCTCTCCGAACTTGATTAAAATATACCTTCTATCCGCTCCAACATTTTTCTTTTAATTGACTTTACTACCCATCAGCTAGTCACATTTTAAAATCCTAACTCTACATTAAAAACCTAATAAACTCATATTTTAAATTCAGTAAAGTGATTCAGAGTCGTATGCTGTAACGACAGATAATGTTAAAACTTCCTCAACGGTTCGACAGGTAAAAACAGCCGTCAAAACAAGGAAATTCACGCCACGGAATGCACGACACAGCGTTAAGTCAAGGACGAATCGTGCGAGACTTTGTAAATGCACACGAAAAATTATAACTCTCGGTGTTTTCAATGATCCTGTTTTGCAGAAAAGAGTGCCAAGTCTATAATTTAGTAAATCGAAGTCCTTAAGGGAGACCCAAGCCCCAAATCCGAATACTTTTATTAATGACTTCAGAAACACCAATTTTCTTTTGTATTACTAGAACATACCTTTCTGAACAATAATCAAAGAAAAAAAATTAAACATTTATTTTCCGGTTTTTAAACTTAATAGGCTTTTTTTAAAAAAACACCACTCATCCAATTTTCAATATTTTAAAAAAAGGAGGCCTCCGTGGCCGAGTGGATTACGGCATCAGCTGAGAATCCGAGAGTTCCCGGTTCGAACCTGTGCGACGGACTATACTAAGAATAGTAAAAAAGTAGTGATATTGCGATCGGAGGGTTGCCAACTTCGCTACCAAAATACTAGAATGTCGTCCAGAATATTCACCAAAAATTAACGGCGTGTATACGGGACTGGTACACGATACATCTGATCGGGGTTCAAAGTCCCGACGTCTATTGAAGGCGTTAGGTGCCACCTCAGGTATTGTCCTCGTCATCTGACCATGGTTCAAAAATACAAGGCATCGTACCCGGGTCTTTCCCTCGAGATAGGCCCCGAATCGTCGCCAATAGCCCACTGTGCTCTAGTACAACGTTAATTAACCAAACCAATCAATATTTTTTAAAAAATTAAATTACGTCAAAGTATATACTGCAGACGAATGGTTGATTTTGCAGGTTTGTGTTTTAATTGTTTTCAAAAACTAATTTTTAGTTCATAAACCTAAAAAAAAAATTACATTTTTATGTTCATTAATTCGTAAAAAAAGCTATTCATACGTTTACAAAACAAATATTAAAGCTTCAAAACTATTAACAGTTTAGTTTTAAGTATTTTTTTTACAAACACTAGTAGTAATTTAAACAAGGGAGAAAAAATTAAAAAAATTATTTTGAGTATATGATGAATGTTGCTGACGAAAAGTAGGTAGACAAATGATAAATTGTATATAAACATGTAAAAAAACACATGTTCTCTTTTTTGACTGCTTTGAAATTTTATACACACCTTGTTAAATGTATAGCATTGTTTTAAGCAACAAAAAAATAAGTTTGGAATTTGGGGCATATATTGTTATTATGTTATTTTGGCTCTTATATTATTTTGAATGTCAATTTAAAACGTGTTTGTTTTTGTTATAGTTAATGATAATTAAAGGAATATATCGTGGATTCGCTTCTTTTTCCTAAAATTCCTCTTTAAACGACAATGTTTTTTATAATACAAAATGAAATGAAAAACAAAATGCAATGTCTTCAACTAATGAATGTTTAGTTGTTTGCTTTTCAGTTGGTTTTCATTTCATTCAATATATTATTTATTAGTATCATTTTATTTTAGAATGATAAACTTAATTTGGGCTAGCAGCGCATTTGCAACTATCAGACATGCAGCTGAACTATTTAGTTGCATCCAATTGAAAAATTCAAATTCTATCCGCTTACTCAGCAATTATCTCGGACAAATAACCTATCTCTCTATACCGCGCTAACTACTATGGCAAATAATCGACAATTTGGCGATTTTTTTTATGGATTGTGATAATACGAGTTTGGCGATTCTTCATATTTACTTTGGCGATGCAATTTACTTTGGCGAGTCGAATGCAATTAAAATAAACGCCGGACAGTTGATTTTTATTCACTCAGTTGATTATCTCCGAGCGATAGTTGCAGTGCAATCATCGCTCGTGCGCGACTAGCCTTAATAATTGTTTAATATAATTTACCAAGCGTTATCGAGGTCCCTGTTATATCTCGACCTTTCAGCATTTCGTCTGTATGTCTATAAATTTGTTTGTTACGCATTCATAACCAAACGCGTTTTTCGATTTTCTTCAAATTTGGCAGTCATTTGATGTATTGAGTTTAGCTTACACATATACTTACTAACTGAGATATAAAATATACTTACTTGCTAAGATGTAAAATAATTTAGTTGTGATTAAATGTAAAATTAAACATAATACACCATGTACGCAAAGATTTAATTAAAAGTTAATAAATTCTTTACTTAAAATTAAGTGTGTTAAAAGTTTTTGTCTTGTAATGTTATATTCTAAGTGTTGCTACTTGTATAGTGCCTAGTGTTTGTTTCTGGATTCGTTTGAGCTTAATGAAAAAGTATAAAATATACAAACCTGAAATATTTTCCAAAGTAAAATTTATTTATTTTTTCATTTATTTTTTTGTAATTTTTGTAAGATTTCGAGGTGTTAATTTACTTTAATGCATTTGTATTTTTAAAACTTAATTTCGCTGAAAATTTTGCACCTTTTAGGAACAACTTATGTGTGTTAAAAACAATATTTGAGGTAGCTGCCAACGAATTTTGTTATTCGAAACAGAAATTTATTCATATTTGAATAATTATTGACATTTAATGTAGAATTAGGATAAAATAACAAATTGGATTATAAAAAAAAACCTGGTTATTTCTCTTTTGACAAATAAAAACTTTCAGTCTCAAGGTAAACATCCGAGTTAAATCTCCAAACTGTCAAGTAATAATAAACTCAAATCTAATCCCATGTTTCCAGGACCCCATGCAACAGCCCCACACGTCACATTACTTAAACCTTTAATTAAACAACAAGCTTGTTCCCGAGAGGCTTACTCACGCTTGTCATTTCTTACGGTTCTGGACAACCCAGAGACAAAACAAGCGCTGAAATCACTGCTTGTCTATTGTAATAATCCACAGATTGAGCAATATAAGAGAGTTCGTTAAAAGACCCCTGCTTGAAAAGTCTGAAACCAGTTTCCGGTTCAAGTGATTCGATCCTTTCTCAAACCCGAGCAATCGTCAGAAAAAAAAGAAAACAAAACTGTAGTGAAAGGGGAGAAAAACCATTAAAAAAGCTGGAAGCAAGGGGATTAGGAAAAAACATTGCGAAAGATGGCAGACATGCCTTTTTCTTATGCAATGTTTTGTTGGTCTTGAGAGAGCTCTGAGTTAGAATAATCCGCTATAATTGGAGTTGCACAAACTCCTTTTTTTGAAAAAGCAGTTTCTGTAACTTCATACATCGACTGTTAACAGCAGTCTGGAAACATGGGGATTTTGTAAATGTCGTATGCTTCAGAAAATTTATTTAATTGGTTTGGGGTTATGGAACGACATTCATGTTGTTTTAACGGTTTTGTTCGATACTAAGTTAAATGTATTAAAAAAATCAAACTTTACCGCTGTTGATATTTTCAATCGATTGTACTCATGAAAGTACTGAACTGAAGGATATATTCTTCCTTTTATAATGAATAAATTGAACTAATTCTTTTAACCGTTGTTATATTCGCAATATGGCGGCCATTTTTGTGCAGTGATTTTTCTTACTGCTTTGGCGTTGTTTAAAAGAAAAGCAACATTTGATATCGATGGTAAAATATTTCCATTAATAGAGGGGGTAGGTAGGAAAAAAGAAGCGTATTGGACATAAAGTTTTATGAGTATAGTTCAATTTGATGTTGTAATTATAAAACCTGTTACATTTTTTTTATTTCGTTATTAATATACATTAGTGTTTCCATGATTACATTACATTTTTTTTTTCGATTTAGGAGTATAAAATGTTTTATTTCGTGATAAAGTATAGTTTGATTTTAAATACACGATCCTTTGTATGACATGACAGGAAATGACCTACACATTAAGTCTTTCCATTTATAGAGGGATTGAGTTCAGCTAGTTATTATAAATACTATTTATTGATCTGGAGGAATGATATTTTTTTTACTTTCAATCAATAAGACAATTGGAAGCTGTGATGTAAAATAAAGAAGGTATTTCGTCATTTTTTTGTAGTTTTCTAGTACTAGCCTTTTTGTTTTATATGTATCAACTTAAAACTAAATTATCTAAAACAGATTATTTAACATAAATTGAAAGGTTTTAGTTGATTTAATTTTTGTTATTCATTTAATGATAAAAATTAAATCAAATAAAAACTGCGACATATTCTTTAGGAAATTTAAATGTTTATAAAAAAATTAATGAAAAATTAATGAAGTGGATTCAAATGTATTAAATAAGATATTAAAATGTTTTAATATATTTTATATTTTAATCTTTCATTGCGTTCAAACACATCCAATAAAGGACTGAATACGAATAACAACAAAATAAATTTATATTTATTTTCAAAATATTTTTTCAATAATGTGTGCGAAACAAAGTTTCAAGTATTAACATATTAAGTAAAATATCACTTGTGCTAAAAGTGCGCATCGGTTTTCTAATATTTTGTTCATTCAAAATACATATTTACAGCAGCACAATTTGAAATACGCAAACAACAATTAATATGGTGTTTGCTTAAACACTCTTTTCTCTGTAAACATTGAACTAGGGATATGAGTAACTAGTATTATGACGTTGCTGATATAAGGAAAATCAATCGACTAAATTATACATTCCGAAAAAAATTCTTGATTAAATGATTTCGATAATGTTGAAATCACTTGAAAATAAAGTTGAAACTCTTTCTGACAAATTAAAAGAACTTCAAGGTAAAATGTTCTTTTGTTTTTTAATATTGTCAATAGAACAGCTTTAAAGTTGAATGAGAAAAGGGGTTGTCATAATATTATATAAAATTTTAGAGGAATAAAGATAAATTAAAATAAATTGCTTATATTTATATACATTTAATAACATGATTTCGCCTATCGATAAATCATCCCAATTCCATGTAAAGATTTTTTAATGTCGCGATCGGTGCGATTCATCATATATTTTGTTTGTAGTTATCGTTAACTCTTATTAAGTCGTCATTTGCTTAATTTTGCTAACAATATAAGAATAAATATTTTTTGACTTTTTTTTATATATGTTTATTATTTAGTGTGTGTATTCATTCAACAATAGAACAGAATGGATGCGATTATTAAGTAGCCTTTTTCTCAAAACCCCTGATTTTGCTTAATATAAAGTGCCAATATAATGTCATAGAGACTATACCTTACATCGTCGACTAATGTCTTACAGAGAGGGTATATACCCTTCCCTTACCAAACGAGAATGATAAATTGAGCATAAAGATAAGTGTGGATCAATTTTCGTCGAAAAAAGGACCATGTAGCTGATGTCTTTTGCCACCGATATCGCCTCGAAGAAAAAGATCCGCCACTTGATAAGCAACTTCAATCTGATAAAGCACGTATGAATTCTGTTAGAAAGACCAAAGAAAACGCGTTGCTAATCTCGACTAATACTTGAAATCCCCTTAGAGAGTTTATTGATCATCCGGTTGGGTATGAGATGGATTTACTGAATAGTTTGCTGGAACAGTTATGGATCTACAATGCCTTCTTAGGAAAGAACAATCGTATTGTGCAGTGAGGCTAATCTTTTTGACACTTACTTCAAAGTCAACCGACCAGTGACATCCGGAATATGTGTTATATATCTTTTTTTGTTTCAGTTGTTGAAGTTTTGAATTCAAATTACAACGCGGCATCGTATGATTTTTAAACGGAATTATGTAGCTCATCGTATCTTTCGCGCAATTTAAGGAGGTTCAGGATGGCGATCAATTTCACCATTTGTAAATTTTATCTTTGTCTTCTCACGGATGTAGGAAAGGAAGTAATTTGAATATCCAATAACGATATTTTCATTGTGTTTCCAGTGGCATAAAACTTTTAAATAGTCTGCGACATGATTTTGGAAAGTAAAAATTGTCTTCAAGATATTTTTACATAGATTTCGGTACACATCTCTTTTTAAAAAATGACACTAAAGAATCGGTGTTGTCATTTTTCCCAACCCATTACGTTTCAGATTACACATATTAACCACTCTCAAATAACAAAGTGTCATTGTTTAAAACTAGTAAAAAAAAATTGAAACATCAATAAATACAAAAAAATATATAAAAATTATTAATATTTTAATCTTCTTACTTGGCTTGCTCAACCTCAGGATGAAAGTTAGTTAATCTAAGAGGAATCTATTATTCATTCTGTTTTCTAATTATGATGTAAAGTAATGCAGCCATAAAAAGTAGTTATGTTCGACGTTTATAAACATAGTATTGCAGCTCTTTGTCCAAAATCTGCGACAGGCAGTACGCGTCGCCTTTTTTCTACTATTGGTGTTTCTTTAAAAAAAAACGCAAAATGAAATGATAAATATTAAACTGGAAATTAAAATAATTTTAATGTATATAATTTCATATTTTAATGTATATAATTTCATATTTTAATGTATATAATTTCATATTTTAATGTATATAATTTCATATTTTAATGTATATAATTTCATATTTTAATGTATATAATTTCATATTTTAATGTATATAATTTCATATTTTAATGTATATAATTTCATATTTTAATGTATATAATTTCATATTTTAATGTATATAATTTCATATTTTAATGTATATAATTTCATATTTTAATGTATATAATTTCATATTTTAATGTATATAATTTCATATTTTAATGTATATAATTTCATATTTAATGTATATAATTTCATATTTTAATGTATATAATTTCATATTTTAATGTATATAATTTCATATTTTAATGTATATAATTTCATATTTTAATGTATATAATTTCATATTTTAATGTATATAATTTCATATTTTAATGTATATAATTTCATATTTTAATGTATATAATTTCATATTTTAATGTATATAATTTCATATTTTAATGTATATAATTTCATATTTTAATGTATATAATTTCATATTTTAATGCATATACCCTTCAGCAAAGTGGCTTTTCATTCAAGGGCAATACTATATTCATCTAGAAAAAATTCTAATCTCACCAGGTAATGAATTGCTTATATTTTTTAATAAAGTTTTATTTTAATTGTTAACTTGATTTGTTCATTACTTTAACTTTGCTACATATGCAATTCATACAATATTAAATCGAAATAAATACATAAAGGATATATATTAGAACACAATATATCAGTGAAAATATTTTCTTTGTACTTCAACTCGGAATAAATTAAAATTATTTTGCTTTGTTGACAAAGGAAGACTTGCTAAAGAAAGCTTCATAAAGAAAGGTAACTTAATTGAAATTTATAGACGTCCTTAAAACGTGTAAAGTTCGAAGATAATGTCTTTAACAATTGTATTTTTTAATATTTATAAGTTTTCACAAAAAAAATCATAAAATAACAATATTCAGTATGGAAGGAGAGCAAGGATGAGGCGAAAAATCAAACATTCGAAATATAGAATGAGTTATTTAATTCCGTTTTTTCCCTTGTGACTATATGAATTTAGCTATTTTACCCGAAATGTAAATAATAATGAATTTTGATGTTTCTTTAAGATTAAAATTGGCGCTGTATTTATAAATAAACTTTCCAAATTATCAAAAGTATGAATGTTGATATT
>OZ010675.1:39055617-39073526 GCA_963932185.1 Troglohyphantes excavatus
ATTCATACAACGATCATTGGCAGAAACTTGAGCGACACAAAAAGTGTTAATATTTATCTCCATGAATTTATCTCCATTCCAGAGGAAATCAAACTATACTGATATACAACCTACCATCGTGTAGAGGAAATTAGACCACGTCGAATAGGTTGTCCACTAATCCACTCCCCCCTCTGACCTTTATAACGCGTCTGGGGAATGAGTCAAATTTCGGACCCTGTGGCCTGTTTAACCGTTGAGCATGGATCCTTCATAGTAGAGAAAACATAATGTTATAATCTCGCTAACATCAAAGTGAAGCCAACATGTATGGCCTCAGACACGTGGTTAATTACGTCATTCCATTCACAAATTTTCACTGTTACACATTTCCTAATTCATCAGCCAATCGCGAGTATTTTATTAATTCATAATTTTGAAAAGAAGTCAAAAGAAACCACGTGTCTGAGGCCATTCGGTCTGAGATGTTGGTTTCGCGATTATGACGTCATACTCGCTCTACTACAGTCAATTCCTGCTCGAAGTGTTTAACCAATGCAACTTCAGTTCTAATCGACGTATGTGCTTAAATTGGATAGCAGCGAGTGTGTGCTTAAATAGAATAAAGCCCTTTCTACAATTGTATTTGACTAATTGATAGTTCAAACTATTTTCTGTAAAAATTGTGTGGATTTGAAAGTGACAATTTGTCAAACATTTCAATGTACAAGTAAAATGTTGCATTACAGGTAAATTACGGTATAGATTAAACTCGTTGAAAGACAATTTCAAGACGAACAAAAAGATACCAACAAGTTTAAACTTATGAAAATACGAAGCTACCCAAAAACACAAGAAGGAGAAGACCGAGCAGGCGCGCGTACAAAGTATTCACGATCCAAACCTTACGGTACAGTAGGGATTGTGCGTACTTGATTTTTTTTTTTTAATTCCTAAAATAATCTCTGTTGATCTAAACAAATCTAAAACAAATTGCTTTGGAAATATAAATTAAACTTGCTTGTAGTGAAAACTAAGTTACAACTTCGATATTTTGCTCATCCCTTAGAGAAAGAATCCCTACACCACTTTTTTTGTAAATAAACTCCTTAGAAACAATCTACTTTGGGTGATTTGTAATATTTTTTTTTATATATATATAAGTAAAATGAAAAGACCCCTTACAAAAGAAATGGTCTTTAAAAAATGTGTTTTCCTGTATAAAGTAATCTTTCGAAATGCTTTTTAAGATAATTTTTTCTTTCTATTTTATATTTTAATAGTTTTTTTCAACGTATAAGTTCTTATCACATGAAGAGCGAGTTGAGTGAAACTAAGCAAAAAACTCGATTTTGCATTTTTTTTTTAATTAGGAGAGTAAATTAGAAAAAAGTAGTTTGCGAAAAAGAATTTGCTTCTAGATTTTGGCTTGGTTCTACGAGAATTTTAAAAAAGTAAACCTTAAAAGGTCATAAATAGAGACCAAAACCTTAAGAGATATCTTTAACAAAAATCTTGGAAAACTTTTTAAAGAAATTCTAGAACAAATGAAATCAACGAATACATTTTCGAATATCGAATTTTTTGGCACTATAAAACGAACACTGGCACTATCAAACATCACACACCCCTCATTACTAAACTATTTAGTCGCACGTAATTAGAAAACTTAAATTGTATCCGCCCACTGAGCAACTTTTTAATTGTACAAAATATCCCTTCGCACCTACCGCGCTAACAGTTTTGGAAATAATCGACAATTTGGCGATTATGTAATTGTGGTAATCTAATTTTGGCGATTTTCATCTTCACTTTGACGATTAAGAAATTTGGGATCTGAAAGCCGTGAGTTAGATGCAATTAAATAATCGGCCACAATTGGCACGTGATTAAAAGTTGCAATGCAACTGTTGCCAGTGCGCGGCAAGCCTAAAGCTAACTATAACTATGTTGCCACATTACATCAGTAGTACCCAACCTTTAAAAGGTTATGAATTACAAAATTAAATGTCAAACAAAACGCGGACACCACTGTCTAAAAGTACTTAATAGAATTCACGCGCCTCAAAATATTATTTCAGCACTAAATAAAAATTAAGTATTGAGTAAAGTATTCTTGCCAGATATATATATATATATATATATATATATATATATATATATATATATATATATATATATACATAAAGTTTATGCCAGCGCAGAAACATTATTTTATAACTAAATACAAATGCTTTCTTTTCAAGTACTTTCTTTATTAATACAAGAAAGCATTTGAAAGTTGAAGAATAGTTGTTTGTTGTGTTGTATAATTGTGTTTTCTGTAAGCAAATAAATGTTGATTTCCAATTTGAATAATGTTTCCATAAAAGAAATATACATTAAAAGATGCATTTTACTACAAAGGAACAAAATAATTTTGCTGATTAGATAATAACTTCAAGGACCACTTCAGACACTCTTATGGACCACCAGTGGGCACCGGACCACGGCTATGGAACCATGCATTACCCAGATACAACTAATTTATTCACCATATTTGATATACAAATTACCAGTGTTTCATGGAGTAGTACTGTCAATTATTCAAATAGCTGATTTACTCAGAGAGATAGAGAATGTAAGAGAGATATAGAAAAAGATCGAGATAAGGCGAGAGTTCTGTCTCTACAAAAACGCATCGGTCGATTTTAAAACCACTTTTTTTGGACTTGGTGTACCTCATAACAGATATCAACATTAGAAATCCAAAATCATTACTTTTCTAACATATTTAATGCAATTGGTAGTATAAAATATATTAAAATTATAAATTATTGCAATTAAAAATTGGGCTCTCTTTAAAGTTGTTTTTTAAGCAAATACAAACTTAAAGTTTTACTTCTTAAATGCTGACGTAACATTCGTATTTCGGATGTATTTGTCACGATAACTTTTGTTAGTCCCACAAGGAGCATTAAGTTTCTGTTGAATGTTCATAATACAAAAAATATTAAATTTTCATACTGCGACAACGTTTCACACTAGTAAGGGATTATTTTTATAACAAGCTTTGCTTTCAATTTGCGTCCTCTATAAAGCAATGAATTTTTTTACTTTATTGGACATTTAAACAGTAACATCAAGGGTCTTCTTCTAAATGATATATTTTACAATATTTGCAATAATACAATGATCAATATTTATTTACGCAGAAAAAATATATTATAGTAGTGTGGCAAACAAATAAGTATAATTTATTTTTTTCAAATATTTTAAAACATTTTGTTTGCTGCACTATTTTAGTCCAAAATAATGAACGTACTTAATCATAAAAGTGGTAATATTTAATATTAAATTCTATATAGAAATAATTTTATTTAAAAAAAAAATTAAATACCGTAAATGAATTTTTATATAATGTAATTTTATTCTTTATATACCAAATAAGGTTAAAAATAATATAAGTATTTAAGGTTTCTTTCATATAGCGAAAACTATTCGTATAATTCCTTGATAAACACATTTACATAGAATTTAGTATAATATATTTTTATTGAAATAAAAATAAGTTATGTTTCCTTGTATATGAGAATATATTTAATAGGTACTTATTTGTATACATAAATATATATAATACATTTTCGTTAATATAAATATAGTTTACCAATACCAATTATAAATATTTTTTTAATAATGTGTCAGTGTTGAATTTATTTCTCGTTTTGTAAAATTGTATTTGTTTTATATATATTAGTAACGATTTTGTAATGATATTTAAACTCATTATCAAATCATCCTCAGTAAGCATAAAAAACCAATTTTTTTAAGTAATCTATAATCAAATCATATCCATAACATTTATTTAAAATCTCTCAGATTGATTATTTGCAAACATTACCTTCCGAGCAGAACCATTCTCCGATATGCACCGAATAATTCACAAGCTTCTCAGTGCCTAACGGATCATAACACTCCCCCAAATCAATGCACACTTTGATCCAGTCTTTGATTTACACACCTCACTCCAAACATCACCAGTGTTCCCATCACACACATGTCTCACAATCAGATCGAAGACATCATTAGCGAATAGCGAGGTGCCTTGCTCCGGATTGATGCGCGCTCTAAATCCCCATCCTCCCGCTCTTGCTAAAGCGATGGAGAGAAGGGTTACCAGCTCTGAAAGAACGGGATGATGTCGCCAAATTTGGTCGCCAAACGTGGGGGGGTCTAGGGAATTGTGCTGTGATTAGTTGGAGACAGATCAATTGGAAGGTTTTAGGGTTGAGTTGATAATTATAGGAAAACATGACGCTGTTCTAACTCGATTTTCAATGTAAATATTAATTTATATGATTCTCAACGCATGTTGTGATTCATTGTGATGTGTGGTTCTCTTTGAAACAATACTGCTTATACTCTAAATGATATATTACGATATATTTATTTATGAGTGTTATGCCGGTTTAGTTCTAATTTAAAATTCAATGTAGATAGGATTCAACAACATATTGTTATAAAGCCATTTATTAAATTCAATCCATTTATATAACCTATTTACTAAATACAAATTCAGCATAGTAAAGCTAAGTGAGTTGATAAAAAATGTTTTTAATAAGTCATTTAGAATAAAATGATTTTCTTTCAGAAAATTATAACTATTTTATTTTCATAACGTTGTTATATAAATGCTTTCTATTGAACCTTATATTTAACTACAATGACATTTATTGCTGTATATAATTTATCAATTTTAATATTATCATTGGTTGACATCCCTTTACAGATGAATCAATTGCATGTAAAAGTTCAATTACTTCCTGAGTGATAATTATTAGTAAGAATTATCACACCGACTCATTGTCCAGGTAATGTCAAATAGGGTCAATATAAATGTCAATATATTTAATATAAAAAAAAGAGTGAGAAAACAAACCTTTAAAAAAATTAGATAATGCATGTTTTTTTCAAAGCTTAATAATGGACTTATGTAGGCCACTTGAAAATTATTCAAAGCATACTAGTTATAGGTGTAGCGCTAAAAAGTTCATAAATTAAATATGTTGTTTAAAACTGAAGGTCTTTTATGATTTTTTACCTAATGATTTTATATTTTCTTTGTGAATTCTATTAAAATGTCTTCAAAAAACCAATACAGAGCTAAAAGACCAAGGCAGTTTGACCGTTATTTTACACAAAAACTCGTAAAAGGCATAAATAGCATTTCACCAAAAATACAAAATATGAAATACAGTCAAACCCCGTTATAACGAACCCTCAACGGACTGGTTCAGAAGTTCGCTATAGCCGAGGGTTCACTATATCCGAATTTTCAAATATTGACGATATAAAAACTACCTAAAGTCCTTAAACACGTTTTGTGCGAAACAAATTACTTACACTGAACACTGAATTGCAGTTAGTAATGGGCAATATTAAAGTAAAAAAAATATTTGTTTTTAAAAAACAAATTAAACAATTAAATTAATTTGACTACCACTTAAATTTATTTATCTAAAGTATGAAAAGAAGTTTTGATTTTTTGTTGAAAGCATCAAAAGAGTCCATTACATTCTTATCCACAGTTTCTGTTGCAAAGAAATTATGCAAAATGTCCACAGCTGCCTTACCCTTAGCATCAAAAATTGAAGGACCTGAACTAACATCCCCTTCAAATGCAATATCTGTAGATAAACGATAATCACCGTTTTCTATTCTCTTAATAATTTTCGCTTTATCCTCAATGGAAAAGGCATTAGCAAACAGGAGCGATTTTAAACCTACGCGAAGTCCACAAGTTAAACGATAATCTTCAGCAGTAGAATGAAAGGAAGAGGCAAAGAATGTATGCTAAACCAGTTGAACGGGGGAAGGGGAGGAGCTGAGCAGGGGAGTCTATTGTCACCTTTGAGGAACCTGGCTTCTGTCAAAGGAACAAAGAGTAAGGAATGTGGTCGGGGCAAGTAAAATTTATGGGAAAAACCTAAAACTAAACTGGAAAAGTGTGAATTTTAGTTCGCTACATCCGAATTCCTTACTTTTGAAGATCGTTATAAGAAGCATTTGAAAATACATTAGTGACATAGGAGTTCGGTTGGGACCAATTGAAAAGTTCGTTACAACCGAGGGATCGTTATATCCCGGGTTCGTTATACCGAGGTTTGACTGTATATAAAAAATATATATAAAAATAACTTTACAAAAAAAATTACAGTGTTTTTCTCTAACAAAGAAAATATTTGTATTTCAAAAGTTTATCATTCACAGTTTAAGCCTATTTTAACTAGGAATTGTTTTCGTATTTAAAAGATTAACGAAGCCTACAGTCAAGAAAGCATTTTCATTGAGTTCAAGTATTTTAGGGACACGAATCATTAAATTTAAAATTTAAATGTCCATTTTAATCTTTTAAAGTTTTAATATATTTTTAGTTTTAATCCCTTTTTATTTTTCCTAAATTACACATTCTGATAACCCAGAAACCCAAAGCTACGTACTACAAAAAAAATTCCAAATAAATTAAATTTTAGTTTTTAACGAAATACAAGTTGCGTGTACATTCTACATCTAAAAAAGTTAAAAACGGAGTTGCTATTATGATGATGATTTAAGAAATTTCTTAATTTACATTTTGCTCATACATAAGAAAATACATAAAGAAAATTGTTGAAAAAGTATATAAATTGCACATTACTCTAAAATGTCGAATTTATGTCGAAATGTTTAATTTCATTATAACCTGAATTCTACTAAAACCTTAAAATTAAACCAAACTTCATCTAGTCTTTTGCCATGAAATTATTTTATTCTTCTCTTCCAGTCTTCTTTCTTTTCTTAAGATAGACAGTTTATCACAATTCTCTAACTATCCCTCAATTGGCGATTTGGGATTTAAAAATTTTTTTAAAAAAATATTAGTTTTATAAATTCTTATTTTCTTACTTTGCATAATAATGCAACTAAAATTTGTTTCATACTTATATTATTGGGGGGGGGGAGCCCTTCCGTCTATTTAGATTAACAACCTTCTACTTTAACTGTTGTTGGGTTTATCGGTAACTATCAATATACTGCTAATTTGTTTCAAAATCTATACTTAAGTGTTTTTGCATGTCATTTGTTCAATAGATGGCGAATTTTGAAGTAACTTAGATAAGATAAAACCGTTTCTCTTACTTTGTGACTCTTATGCAATTTCTATACGGATTTCACTTGTTTCAATCTAAAATTCTATTCTATATTGGTATTCTATTGTACCACTTTTAAACGCATTACCGTAACAAATTTTTAATAAAACATTAATGCCGTTGACAAGCAATTTCGAAACAACCAAAATTGAACATTTTCATTTTTGGTCTGTTTAATTTTGCTTTTGAAGTTAACATCGCTGTCATCAGTTATTTGTATATTAAATTTGCTTGTCATTTATAAGTTGTATATTAAGTTTGTTAATTATTTGTATCAGCAACTATCGTGTATACAATAAAAATTAAGCATTACTCGAATAACAACAACCGCATAGCGTAAATCCCGAACCACAAAAAATAATAAAAATTATCTGAGATTATCAAGATTATTTTGTATTGTAACATTTAACACATTAGTTCATGTTGTGTTATGTGACAACATATCATTATATTATATTATCACGCCTCAGAACACAACATAACAGAAGGATATGTTGTGTTATGTTGTGCAGTATGAAATAATATGATACAACATATGATAACGTATAATTTTTTTAATATTTTTTTGGCCTTGAGCCTGTTGTTGGTCGTCAATATTTGAATTTGTACTATAAACAAATCATAAATAAAAATCTTCATGATAATTTCCTTCATCTCAATGACACTTACATATAATCATATTTTTTGATTTTACATCATTTCATGATGCTTTTTTGTATATTTTTCCAAAAAGACATCGTTTTTAGAGCTTTTATTATTATTATATTAAATCCATACAAGCGGAGTCGAACAAAACACAGAATCCTCCGTAATTTTTCCTCTTCGAAATCGGCGTCTAATTAGCCTGGCGTGCCAAGATCGGAATTCCTGCGATAGCTGTACGGAGTGTTTAGTGCAGGTCAATTGACTCCATTTTCATTTATTTTTATGTGCGTTTGGGCGGAATCAGCCCCATTAATTCCAGATCCAGACAATTACAGCGAGCAAAAAGTTTGGCGGGAAGAAAGGGTTCTTCTCGAAGTATGAAGATTTTTTTTTTATGCTACTGTCTGGATTGATGACATATTTTAGAAGTTCAACAACAAAAAAAATTCATAAAGATAAGTTGTTGAAGGGTTGAGTGAACTCATCCGTTAAAATGGGAAAGGGTTGTAACCCAGCATCTAAGGCAAGCGAGTCAATGGACTTCAAAATACGTTTCTCAGAAACTGCAATTGATTAATTTAATACAGGCTATTAATTAAATGTTTTTGTTATTTAACATTTATATCAACATTAGTGAAATGCTTATTATTATTTTTAAATTATTCTTCTCGAGATAATTCGATAGACTACACACCCTTAAGTCCCTAGAAAATAAAAAAAAATTCAATTTTAGTAAACCCAATAAAAGAACTTTTATTCCGTTGTTTGCAACCAATAAAAAAACTATTTTTAGTTTAAATATTTATGATCAGAAACGTTATAATTTATTAATTTCCATTGGACTTGAAAGTAAAAAGTACATATTTTAACTATTATTATATTATTGGAAAAAAAATTCTCGATTTCATTGCTTCGGTTTTCCCCGGAAACGGATAATATTTACACTTTTTTTTTTTTTTTTTTAGAATTACGTAACAGCTATCTAAAATATGTCAAAGAAGTAATCAAGACGTTTGTGTTTGTTGTAATTCAAACTTTTTTGCTGTTTCATTACAATTAAATATGATACATATTAAATGGAAACTCTTGAATGATCGGTATTTTATTGCGAAATTAATAACGACAAATACGATAAAATCTACTTTTTTTTATAAAATACTCTAATTTTAACAAATTTACTATTAAATTAAATTTCGTTTAAAAACGGCATTTAACTACTACATATTTCTAATTAACTCGGATTTGTGCTCAAAGGAAGAAAAAAGACATGGATATGCATGTAAAATATTAGACTTTTTAAAAATATGAACTTGGCATTTAAAAGTTATCGTTATAAACGTAGCATTTTACTGCTAAAAAAACATTTTAAGTATCCAAATGTTTTAAAATATATACAAATTTCAATTAAAATTAATTTTGTTGAAAACTATTTAAAAATAAAATAATAACATTAACACTATTTAACATGTGTCTTATTTTCTTGATATTATAGTATATCAAAAATATTTAAGATTTTCAAAACTACCAATATGCATTTTTTTTTCACAAAAAATCAATCTGTACAATTGCAATAAATATATACTGACAACATACACTGTAAAAAAAAGGTGTTTAAAAATTAGTCTAAACCTACTCATTTTCTTTAAAAGTAATTGCATCGCAAATGGGCGTATGACAAACTCAAATGCAAGAAGCCGTACTTTCTTAAAAAGTAACAATGTAATTTAATGTTGCTAATCTTAGTTTCTATTCAAGCGATCTTATTGAAACCTGATAAAATTAAAATTAATTCAGAAGACGGTTTTCGACATTATTTTATGTCGATCGTTTTAATAGAAATTGAGTTATTACCAACTCAATTATCTTACTACCCATTCCTTTAGCAAACCTTTTTTAACAATGACTGTGTGACGAGGATCTGAATTCGATTCCCAATAACACTTAGGTGCAATTGTCGATATTTATTGAAAGTGATTTATGAAGGCAGCCTATATAGGCTACCTTCATAAAAAAAATTATACTAATATATAAATAAAAATGGTATTAATTTTTATGATGTTTTAGATTCTTCGAAATAGAATGCAATCCCGACTTAACAACAAAATCAGAAAAACAGTCTTAAATAGTAAAGATTTTATTCTATAATAATAGAAGTGTACTATAAAACTTGACATATTTTATACAATTTTTATAAACTTCGTTTACTACAGTTTATTGGATGCTTTACCTTTTTCAAACAGTTAAACAGATATCAACTCTTGTCGATGTTATTCAATGGAATGTGTACACTGAATGAAATGTAATATTTATTTTACACTTAATGTGATATAAATTAGTTTCTTAATAATTTACGTATTTCTATTTGCTCTTACCGTTTGTATAAAATGACCTTAAAACGTAATTTCTGCTGATAAAAATTCTCATAAAATTCATTAGAAGCATATAATATGTAAAAAAAATCGGGTTGGTACAGGTAGCAATACATCACAAAGTTTGATAGGTGAATACTTTTCGAACGCATGCGGTACAAAAGTCAAAAGAGATATGACAAATGGGCAACCTGGTTGACACGACCCACTTTCCTCTACAAGATGGTAATTCATTTATCCCCAAAGGCTGATTCCCCGTGGAGTTATAGGGCGAAATCGCATACTGCAGCTATGGACGACACTCCCCTCCACGCAGTACACAGGTCAGAGGAGGTAATAGGTTAACATCAGTCTAGTCGACACGTCCCACTTTCCTCAACACGATTTTATGCAATTTCCTCAAATACTGATTCGACGATTAGTTATATGACCGGAAGCGCATACTGCAGCCAAGGGCGACATCCGCCGCCCCCCCCCCCCCCCCACTCAATCGGTGTTAAGGTCAAAGGGCAGAATCCTGGTTAAAACGTCTCTCTTTCCTCTAAACGATGATGGGTCATTTATCCTCATAATAGACTGATTCCACCTGGAGTTATGGGGTTTTTACAATGTCTATTTTTAGGTTGCAACCCCGTGAGATATATACCATTAGGAAAAGGCATTGGGATAAGGCATTGGACCCTCAGTGGTATGGTCACACAAAGATATACTAGACTAACCAGACTTCGCACGGCAACTTTGAAAGAAAGCTCTCGCATTGGCTGTCTGTATTGATTTCTAAAATAGTTCGATTGCGGGTTATTCAAACAAGTTTAAACATTTTTTTTTTATTTCACGGAATTTAAGCATACGGAAATTTTTTTATTAAAAATTCGTGTATTAAATAGAATTATTTCGAACAAATGAACGTTTGTTATCATTTGAAAATATTCTTTTCACTAGTACTATTTACTTTAAATCTTATTTTTTTTTAAGCTTTGTCTTGAAATTATTTAAGATTTCAGAAGTATAAATATTATTGAAATATGTGTATTTCAAAGAATGTCTATAAATTTATAGTTCGTAATTTACTTATACATTTTAGACTATATAATACTCAAATAATCAAAACACTTTTAAAAATATATCTCAAATCAAGAAACCTTACCTTTTAAAGGCATCCTAGCATAGATAGCGTCAAACTTAACGAAAAGATATTTGCACACTAAAATAATTCCTATATTAAAACTCAAATGGAATTACAAACGATTTGAAATGGATGATTTTAGAGTAGAAAAATAAAACGATTTTTATAAAGTGAATCATGTTTTCTTTTTCTTTTGACTGTTAAAAAGTCAACTTTTTCGATTTCATTGCTTGAAGCAGGCAAACATTATTTTAAAAACATTTTGCCGTCAGGATTTCTTTTCAATGTGATCGTAGTTAATAGTTTTTGCTTGTTTAATTACAGTGTTTAAAGTTGCGAATATTTTTTTACACTAACCTTTGTTAAAAATAATCTGAAACACAAACGATAATTTACTAAACAGGCAAAATTATTTCGCTTATAAAAATTTTAATGAATCATATCAGTAGTATAGGTGGGTACTGACCGAATACAATAGAAGGGGGCGTGGCCACCTGTCAATCAAACTCGGCCTCGTAGACGAGGGTCTGGATGACGTCATCGGACAAGATTGGCTTGGAAGAGGGGGTTTCTGGATGACGTCATACTTTCTGGAATATTCTGGGGAATGTGTGACGTCATCTTTAATTTATTTTTATTTAGTTGAATTTTTGGGGAAGGTGTGACGTCATCCTTGTGACGTCAAGGCTTGGAAGAGAAGGGTTTCTGAATGACGTCATACTTTCTGAGGACGCCATTTTTATTTAATTAATTTTAGTTAATTATTTTGGATTTATTAATTGGAGAATTTTAATGGGGAATTTTAGTTAATTATTTTGGTGGGTTAATTTGACTTGAATATTTTCTGGAATTTTTTTTTTTTTTTTGGTTAAAATGGATATTTGGCCGAGGCCGGGAATCGAACCCGGTACTTTCGGTGTGATAGTCAAGCACGCAACTAACTAGGCCATGAGGACTGTTGGTGATATCTGTTCTTAATGGTATAAGTGTAAAGCTATGTATTAAAGATAGTTTTATATTTTGAAAGATGTTGCTATGTTAGAAAATAGTGGCGCCATCTATAAATGGAAATGATTTATTAGCTTTAATATTTTATTTTGAAGACGGGTACTTGTATCGCAATGTGTTTTATTTAAATGGAAATAATTATTTAATATTTTTGAAGATCTTATTTACTTGTGACGCTGTTTAGTTAAATGGATATAATTTATTATAAATATTTTATTTTGAAGACGGGTACTTGTATCGCAATGTGTTTTATTTAAATGGAAATAATTATTTAATATTTTATTTTGAAGACGGGTACTTGTATCGCAATGTGTTTTATTTAAATGGAAATAATTATTTAATATTTTTGAAGATCTTATTTACTTGTGACGCTGTTTAGTTAAATGGATATAATTTATTATAAATATTTTATTTTGAAGACGGGTACTTGTATCGCAATGTGTTTTATTTAAATGGAAATAATTATTATTTAATATTTTACTTTGAAGACGGATACTCGTGGCGCCATCTGTTATTAGTTAAATCGAAATAATTTATTATTAATATTTTATTTTGAAGACGGATACTCGTAGTGCCATCTGTTTTTTAGTTAAATCGAAATAATTTATATATGTGTTGTTTGCTATGCAATGACCTATCAAGATGTGTTTATATAACATGGTAAAAAAGGTAATTTTTAATTTACACAACATGTCAAAAAAGGTAATTTTTAAAATCGTCATTATTCAAAAAAGGTAATTTTTTAACTTACCCAATCTGTGAAAAAGGTCATTTTTGCATAGAATTACATGTTACGAAATGGTAATTTTTATTTTATGCAACATGTGAAAAAAGGTATTTTTTTAAAACGTCCTTATTCGAAAAAGGTAATTTTTTAAAAGCGTCATGATTAAAAAACGTAAATATTAAAAAAGGTAATTTTTATAAACGACATTACTTAAAAAAGGTAATTTTTATTTTTAACAAACTAATGAAAAAGGTCATTTTTTCATAGGATTACATGTAACGAAAACGTAATTTTTATTTTATTCAACATACTAAAAAAGGTAAATTTTTAAAACGTCATTATTCAAAAAAGGTCATTTTTAATTTACACAACATGTAAAAAAAAAAAAAAAAAAGGTAATTATGTGTTATACATTTTATAATATGTAAAGTTGTAATACAAAAAGTTGACGATATTTGGTAAATTCAATTTCTTTATTCACAGAGTTTCCCATTTGAAAGGAGAAGTTTTTACAATATTCGTTCGTTGTTGAATTTTTCTACGTTTCCTTGGGGGAGGTGGTGATTGCAATAAGTATTTGTTGCCTATAAAGTCACTTGGTACATTTAATTCTTTCAACACTTTGTCGTAGTCATGCTTACGTGACACGTATTTTCGAGAATTATACATGTACGTAAATAAATCAATAATATTGGAGTTGGGTATTTTTTGTCCATGTACAATCAGCCGTCCATTTGCGTCCCATGACAAAACGTCGGGATGAGACTTGAACAAAGCAAGGGCATTTTCTGCTTTTCGTCGCATCGTCTTATATACAGAGTTCATTATATGTTGTTGATAAATATCTGGAATATTTTTCTTTTCATCTATACCGACTTCTATTTTCTTATCCTCTTGTGGTTCAACATGCTTCTTTTCCTCTTCTGCCATTTTCTTGTCATTGTCTTCTGGTCGTAGTTTCTTTATGAGAAAAGGTTGATTGAATTCTTGGAGATTAAGACTTGTATGAAGGGTTTCGTGATAGCGTGCCAATTTTTCATGATCTGGTAGGTCACTATTTAGTATTTGCATCATAGCTTTATCCAATTCACTCAATCTCTTCTTGGACACAGTATGCTTTACCACTAATTCTTCAGGTACTAGAGCAAACTTCTTAACTTGAGCCATGGATTAAACTTGTTAATACACTAAGTACACTGGGGATAAGGATATTGAGGAATCCGCCTTTCTGTGTGATAATTTCACGCTTTTTATCCAATGACACTTTACGTTTACTTAATTTGCGTAAAATTCCTTTATGTTTGGAGAGACGTTTCTTCTGGTCTGCAGTCAACGGTATATTACCCTTTAATGTATTGAGACAACACTCGCATATCGCTTTTATACACTTCTTGTCGATTTTTTCCAATAAAGGCTTGCGTAAGTTGGATGGACATATTTGTATGAGCTGTAATTGATTCACCTGTTCCTCGGTGAGCGTCATATTGACAACTGATACATAATTTACATGTATCTTGCTTTTTATACCACTTGGGAGAGTTATTTAAACTGATATACGCATTGGGTTTGATGAGGTAATATGTTAGTACGTAACCGTAAACCTTCAGGTGTTTCAGCACGTAAATCAATAAACAAATAGGTATATGGATTTTTTGTGGCATCTTCAAACACTTCCTGAAATAGTCTGACGTGTCTAGGAAACAGTTGTCTTCCCAGATGGCTTACTTGACTCAAGTCCCTTCGATTTTTACTGAGTACCAAATAATGAGCGTTCAATGTAATATCCCGCATTTCTTTGCCTTTATGAAAAAAGTTCTGCGTTATGAATATCACACTGAGGTTCAGATGATGACTACCACGCGTAAATAAATCACTAAGACGCTTATCATTCGAGGATTGCATGAGATCATCGATCACAAAAAGGGTATTGTCTCCCAAATATTCTTGAAAGGTAGTGGGTAATCCTTCCACAAATATCACATGATCTATGTCATCGTAGAGAGGTTGATAAATACCATAAAACCATACTATTTTATCGGGTACTATGGAAATCATTTTCTCTTTAGCCTCTATCATATCCCTCACAAAATAACTTTTACCACATCCCGTAGGACCAGCAATGACCATCGTAAAAGGGTGTTGCAACTTTGGAAATTCCATTGCGAATGAGACGTAATACACCATACAACTGTTTAAATAAGGGACAAGACAAAACATTTGACAAAAAAAAGTTTATTTTATTGAAAGAAAGGCAAAAGTGTTCTAAAATGCTTGGTTACAAAGTAATGCACTTTTACATCATTACATAGTTGATGAGGTACAAAAGGCAGTAGGATTTCGTTCAGAGTACGTCCTACACATTTCGAATACAGATAATAGATACAATATTGTCCACACACAGAGCTGACATTAGACTGTAACTGCATAGGATTAAATTCCACATGTTGAAAATTCTCGACATAATTTTCTATATCTCCTCCAAAATAGGCAGGTGGGTTTCCATACGAGTCAAAGAAACATAGTTCCATTGGTGAATGGATGTAGAAAGCTAACCAATGACTCCCTTCTTCTGTCGACTTGTCTGTATTGGCCACGAAACAAGCAGGAAAGTCTGTGATACGGGCTGGTAATTCATCACTTGCAAACACACCTAAAAAAATGTGTTTGGTCTTCTCGTTTCCGGAAAGAATTCTTCTTATTTGTTCGGTTTCCATTAATTCGGAAAGTCACACACCACGTGACGGGATTTGGATATTTCAATCACGTTTTGAAACTCTGCGTAAATGAGTACAGATAAGGTTTCTGCAATAGCTTCAGAAAACTTCACTTCCACTCGTAAGTTTCCTTGATGTTGTAGATTAAAGTGTTCACCGTCACACAAATCAGGAGTCAGATCGAATGCATACAACACATGACCTTTCGCATAGTCTTCATGGGATAAATAAATACCTTTATCAGCGTTGAATCCAGAGAATAAACTGTGGTAGGCCCTAGTATAACTTTTTGAAGAAAAATCTAATTCCAAAGGCTTGGTAGGAACGGGTTGACCGTCCACATAGATGGCGACAGAACTTGCGTTATGATGTGCAAACAGGAAAGGGTTCTTAATATATGCTCCATTCATGGCAGCATTTTCCACGCAGGTGAGAATCACACGCTTTGGCATGGATCCAAGAAACACATTGTCTTGCAAAAATGAATAGCTTCCCTTTGCAATACTGTAAGTTTTACAAATGACTCGATCGATCGGGTATTTACAAGATGTCTTCTCCAAAGCCTTGGCATGGGCTATAGACACAGCAGGGGCCACCTTTACTTTTCTGATAAACATAGACGCATGTTCCAAGATAACCTTAAAGTCATCCGTTGCCGTGGGGGATGTCAGACAAAAGGAAGTTTTACTACGTATCATCTTAATCTTTATACTCACCATGTTGATCATGAGTCGATTTTGATGAAAGATGTCGCAATGGAGTTGTCCAATCATATCCAGGACTTGTCCGCCTTTGATAAGATTATGGCGTGTCTTTAACCCATCACTCGCTCCATCTGCTGTTGGATCTATCACAGAGGGATCCGTATCTTTGTAGAATCCTTCACAGGTGAGTAAGCTTTTCTTGGCATCTTCTCCATAATTGAGTAGGGTTTCTATGTAGGCTCTGTAAGGATAGGTATTGCTGGCCGAAGAGATATTTCTTTCATTCAAACTCACATCCACTTGACTGAAGAGCGAATGTAGAAAGAGATTGCTAGGAGTCACTTTAGAGTCCGCAGGCAGTGGAGTTCCATCCGCTTTCGTTACTTTAACTTTGATATGAATATAGGAAGAGGCGAGATCCATATATTCTTCTCCATTTCCGGAAATGGTGAATTCAATGGGACCGCCATCTCGAACACTGGCAAGGGGGTGAAATTCGACAAACTGTCCTTTTTCAATCACTGTCTGTGTAGGGGGTACTGTAAACAAATCCAACTCTGATTTGACGCAGGGAGGGGAGTCTTTGTAGATAAACGAAGCCATTAGGAGAAAATATCGCGTGCTGCACTCTGCTTGTCTAAACGTGGAATGACGGTATTTGTCATTCGCTTGCGCTTTTTATTTCTTTTCCCACTCCCAATCATGGTCTTGACTTTGACCGCGGCTTTATTCGTTAAATCTTTTCCAGCTTCCTTGAGTCGTCGCTTGGCAGCTGATTTGAAATCTTGACCTTGAGAAATATCGTTCACTAAATTCACACCACTGTGGAATAGTTGTTTACCAATTGCTTTCACACCCGATGTAAGTAAAGGTGCCGCCGCCCTGAAGAAGGATCGAAAGAGACCCCCTAATCCATATCCTCTCTGATAGGGACTTCCTTGATAATAATTCAATCCGCCTCCCGTTTGTTGATCATAGTAATCTTCAAAAGATTTTTGGCAGCATTTGTAGGGTACATACATTATGATAGAGATCTTTGACGAAAGTGTAACTTCACGTACGAGCGTCCACGTTCAAATGGCGTTAAGTAGCCTGTGTGCGTCCTTATAACGATTTCCATCGTCTCGATCATTTTCCGATTTACAGGTAAATAGTGCGGTCTGTCGTATTGTTCACTCACCATCTCGCCATCTTGACCTTTCACTCTCACTACTCGAAGAAGGGGTGCTAACACATCACCGACTATCTGGGGTTCTACGATATCGGTATAGATCATCAATACATGATAGTGTGCGGATGGGTCTGCCACGAAGGGGCTCACAGCTGCACTTTCTATGTTGGTGTCCAATGAAGTAATCTCAGTCGGTGCAAATCCCAACATTTGAGCAAGTCCATCTTCTAATATAACTTTAGCATATTTGACCTTAATTTCTACGCGTTTCGTTACTGCATTATAACTGGTCATAAT